>PVJO010000973.1:0-195496 GCA_004026905.1 Hystrix cristata
CTTTGATGAAATCTATGTAAGCACTTGTTTACATTATTCCATTAAGAAATACTTAAACTGAATCTTGACTGATAATCTTAGTTAAAGGTAAAAGGAAAGATATACCCTTCATGTATCAAAAGAAGTTTTTCTGTCTTAACTTATACTTTACAAAGGGTAAAAATCTCCCCTAAAATTTTTTCATAATGAATCTGCACCTCAAGCAGATGGTCCTGGAACCACATAGTAAAAGAATTAACATAAAATAGACTACAAATGAGTGAAACTCTTGCTGCACCTGGAAGATGCAATATAGAAATCCTCTTTGAAGTGATATGTCCTCAATCCCGATCACACAAAATCTTATGCATGCAATACGATTGAATGGAGCCCACAATCCAAAATTAGGAAACTCACCAGATAGCAATCCACGTGTGTCAGAACCATCAAGCATAACCACAGCAGGATTCATGCCCAAGGAGATTATGATAAAATGCGTGTGTTTGAAATCATTAAAGATATGACAAAAGAGGTCAAACACTACTGTGAAAATCATAGCCAGATTTGTAAATTAAATGAATTTCTGAAAGAGCCATTCCAGTTAAAAACCCTAATTGCTGATTTTATAACAGATTAGACAATGCTGAAGAGAGAGCTAATGCACTAGAAAATAGCTTCATAATAATACACAGAGACGCCAAGATATGGAAACAGGAAGAGAACTAAGAGACATGGAGATTGAAGAATGAGAAGAACAAACATGCACCTAAACGGAGTTCTAGAAGCAGGAAATGTGAGAGAGTCAATTCTTTGGGTAATTATGGCTTACATTTTTCTATAATCATGAAGGAATGAATTCTCAGATTCCAGAAGCACAAGTATCCCTAAAAGGATTAAGAAAACTAAAAATACATCTAAACACAGCATTGTGAAAGTCCAAATGGTGACAGACAATAAGAAAATCTCTGAAGCAAACAAGGAAAGGCAGGTCCTGTGCTTTACAAAGTATATAGATTAATCTCAGAAAAGTTGTTTAAACTTTATACACAGTTGCTATCGTGATCTGAGATGTCATGTGTTTATTGATTGTATGATCCTTTGGGCATTTTTGATGATTCCTTGTGAAGTCACTGTCAATGAGCTGCCCACCCACCTTGGCACTCTTCATTCTCATGGAGTCAAATGTTTCCAACTGCGAAGTTCCCGTGACCCTTTCCCTGAGTACCACCTCTGTCAGCCAGCAGAGCAGACCGTGAATTCTGGGAAGTTGACATAGTCCTCAACTTATGATGTGAGAAATATTCCAGCTACCTCTTTGCTCGTTAAGGACAACTCTGATACATATAAACTGTCTCCCAAAACTTCCCAGGAGCAACTTGCTGCATAAGTGCCCTTAATTAGCTTCCTTCCTACCTCTCTTTTAACTTCCCGCCTGATACTTCTTGGGATCATATTCTGCATAAGACTATGTGTACTCAGATCTTTGTGTCAAGATCTTCTTCAAAGGAACTTGACTCAAGACAGCCATAAAAATATCTGATTTTGGTCCCATAATTTGAAATAAAATACTTTTCTGCAAGGGGATTCTGTTCTTCATTTTCAGACCTTTGAAATCTGGATTGCTGAGTGGTTTGGCCATATTTGTATGTGATGTAATTTAGGGAATCCAGGTCTAGTACACTCTGTTTCCTCTTGGCTATTGCTCAACAAATCCTGAGTGAGAAACTTCTGACTCCGGTCTAGGAATGTCATACTATTTTTATTTTAACAAAACTTTTATTGTGAAATAATTATAGATTATAAGGAATTTGAAAAATAGTATGCATAAGTTATATGTACTCTTCACATGGCTTGTCATAATAACATTTTGTATAACTTACAGTATGTTAAAACCAAAAGGTTCATGTTGTTGCAGTCTATAGACCTCATTCAGATTTTACTTGTTTTCACATGTACTTATTTGTGTGCACATCTGTGTGCGTAAATACGCAGTTTTGTACATTTTTTCACATCTATAGGCTCATATAATGATCACCACAGTCAGGACACAGAAGTACTTTACTATCACAAAGGAATTCTCTTGTGCTCTTTTTGATCACTCCCAACCCCCACCTCCACTCCTTTCCCCTGACAATCTGGTGATCTGCTTTCCATGTAGATGCACTTTATGCATAACCTTCAGACTTATGTAAGAAGAAAAGCTTTAATCTATGACAGGAACAAAACAAATTAACAGGCAGTTTTTCAATGTCAGCGTTATTTTCAGGCTTGATTCTAAAAAAATTCACTTTTGATACAGTGAAGTACGTTTCTAAGGGTGTCCTTTATAGCTGTACAAACAATCCTACTTCAAGAGAAATTTTTATTTCAAAACTGTGCTTTAAATATTTATGAAACAGTTATGTCCTGTTTTACCAGGTTGGGATACAAAATAATTTCTCATAACTTTTTTTTAAATTTGTACTGACTCTCAGCTTTGACATCTCCTATTTATAAGATTATCTTTCTCCATCCTATCTTTCTCCATCCATCCAGTCCCAACCTGGTGAGAAGTCTCAGAACTATATGTTGGTTGTTTGGTTCAAGGACCTCAGTTTTGATTATGATGACTTTGAGTAAGGAACATTCAAATTATTTTATTAGAGTTGTTTTAGCCCGTGGGTCTCAGGTTTTCCCATTGCTGCTCTTTCTGTGTTGTGTATTATAGATAGACAAACTCTCTGATGGGGTTCTCTTCTGCTGTGAAGGGAAAAGCAAGCACACACTGTAACAGTGGAAGTTTCCTGGCGTGTGTTTGGGAAAAGGGAAGTTACCACTCCCCCACTACACTCATAGCATATGTTTAAGTCCTGAAGTTGTTTCAGCACCAGCCATGTACTAGATGTGGGCTCAGTCTGTCCTACAACCTCAAAGGACATAGTTTATCTGTTTTGAAGAAATGTTACTCCTGGTTTCCACGCATCTTCCTAGTTGAGCTGAATTCTATAACTGAGCTATCTATACCAGCAAAGTGGAGATGGAGGGAGAGAAAGAATGTGCCAGAGTGGTCTTCATTGTGCCTTCCCTCCATAAGGCCAGAGGAAGCTAATCTGTAACTCCATAAACCCATCAGCTTCAGTCTTTTCGAGCCTCAGTGACCTGTCCCTAACCTACACCAATTTCTATGGTCTCAAACCATGGCCATTCTTGCTTGAGTTGATTGGGTATTTTAATATATATTGTGCTGGTAATAAACAATCATAGCCTAAAAATATTTCCTAAAATCTGGACTTACATCTAAAGTCATGTTTTATATCAAAAGTAAGCAAAGTTTTGAACAGTTATTTCTGAAACCAACTTGATGGCTTCTTTAATTATATAATTTTTATTATTGCTAGGTATAATTCCAATGGGAACTCTAATTACTCATAGTTTATTCCAAGAAATCTATTTATTGTGAAAAGTCACGAAAGTGGAGATTGAAGGCCAATACACCAATCATAGGGCCTAGTGAACTGTACTGTGTACCTCTTCTCTCTCTCCAACTTTGCCTTTATAAAGAACAAGACAGATAATGATTTAATCAGATTTTTATTTGAGTTTATCTAGCCAAGGGATGGGATGGGATGGGATGATGTAATAGGGCTCTCCAGAGAAACAGAACCAATAGGATGGATCGATCGATAGATCGATCGATCTATCTATCTATCTATCTATCTATCTATCTATCTATCTATCTCTATCTATCTATCTATCTATCTATCTATCTATCTATCTATCTATATCTGTCTATCTATCTATGTATTTATCTACCTATATCATTATTTAATAAGGGATTGGCTCATGCTTTTACAGGGGCTCAGAATTCCCAAGACCTGCATTTGAAAACTGGAGGCCCAAGACAGCTGATAGTGAAATTCTAGTCTGGACCTGAAGGTCTGAGAGCCAGGAAAGCCAATAGTGAGTTCTAATCCAAAAGCCAGCCACTGAAGATACAACAAGAGCTAATGTTTCAGTTTGAGTCTGAAGCCAGAAGAAGCTAATGTTTCAGCTCAAGTAGGCTGGCAAAAGCAATTACCCATTACTCAAGGGAGGGTGAGACTTTTTGTTCTATTCAGGCCTTCACTGACTAAATGAGGGTCGCCTATGCGATGGAGGACAATTTGCTTTATTTTACTCAGTCTATCAAATCAAATACTAATCTCTTAGAAAATACCCTCACCTACATACCAAGAATAACATTTGATGTTATTAGATCCCATAGCCCAATTAAGTTGACATATAAAATTGACTATCACAGATGATTGGCATGAGAAAAGCAGATGGGAAACTTTCTTAGCGGGCTCATTGGTTACCTGGGGTGAGCCCTGCTAGAGAAGATTCCCCATGGTACAGGTAGCCTGTCTTAAGTCTAGGGTAGGGGTTAGGGTTATAGTGTTCTCAGAACTGGAAGAATTGGAGGATCATCAAGTCATGAGTAGCTTGGGACTAGGAATGAAGCTGGAGTATGTAGGTGGTGCCCAGCAACAAACGCAATGGAGAAACATGACAAACACAGGAATAGGATGGAGCTGAGAAAAATGCATTATAAGGTGGCCAATTGCAAGGACAGCCAAAATAATGAATTGCATTGGAAACTGATCAATCAGAGGCAACGTGTTTGCCTGGCCTTCCTCATTACAGTTAAATAATCAAAATTTGCTTCCAAATATACTCATACTGTGTCTATTTTTGGTCTTGCCATGATCTTTCCAGAAAAAAAATCATTTTGGCTAATTGTTCAAAATGAGTATACTTCAGGAAAAAACTGACACTACCTACAAAACTTCTTTGTTATATAACCTTATATTAAGGTTTTCTTTCACAAATGAATAAATATACAAAACAGCTCTGCTGTGAAATAAGAAATAATCAGAATATGATTTTAAAATACACAGTTTTGAAAAGTGTTTAGATTTTAATGATTTCTCAAATAGTCACATTACTTCTCTGTATTTTAGTTTTTCATTTGCTTCCCAAGTCCAGGATTTTCCCAGGCATATTTTATTATCTTGAATTCTTAGATGTGTAGAAAATGCTATGTTTACAAATGGAGAAAATCTGGCTGGAAGCAACAAAATTATGAAGACAATTAAGCAGAAAACATGATCACTTTAACAAAAGTGGCCAAATAAAGATGATGCCACTATTTTCTTCTTATTTACCGCATATTTTCTTCAGCTTTGATAGGCTCATATAAGAACCATCCTGTTCATTGAGGAATTAAATCAATTCTATTACACTAAAATTTATTATATCCCTGTGCCTGGTAGCACAGCTTCAACTTACTGATATACAAGTATGGAGTGGTCTCAGTTTTCCTACAGCACCCTTCATGGTTCACTAGCAGGGAGTAGTATGGGGGTGGGTAGAAAATATGATAGGTGAATGGCAGGTTGAAGGAGTGTCTCCAGTTCTTCATATGTCTATATCTACATCATCCATCTAACCTATGAGTGGCAGTGTGCTCCTTCTGAGCCTAGGCATTAAGGGACCTTAAGTGTTCATGTCTGCTCTATGATGCATATGCTGTTGAATTGGAATATGCTTGTGCTCATCTGCTGGAGGACGAGAGACACATAGAACAGAGCTAAGAAGCTTCAGTTGTTCAGTCATTAGCCAATCAGCATCCAGACATGTTAATGATTCCAGCCAAAGTCAGCAATTAAAGCTGCTTGGCCAACTCCTAACTGACCTAAATTCATAAGCACCAAACTTCTTGTTTATGCTACCAAAGTTTGGTAGTTGTTGGTTATGTAGCATTATTGTGGCCTGGGGCAGGTGTAATAATGGTTACCCAAGGACTTTGACACCCTAATATTTGGAAACTGCACATGTTACCTTTACACGACAAAGGAAACAGCAAATGTGATTAAATTAGAGATCTTGAAATGGGGATATTATTTTGGATTATCTATATGAGTTAGATTTAATCACATGAGCCCTCAAATGTAGCTAACCTTTTCCAGCTGGAGTCAGTGACTGGAAGAATGGTCAAAGAGATGCTGGTTCTGGAGATGGAGGAAGGGATCATGAACCAAGGCATAGGGTGACCTCTAGAATCTAGAAAAGTAAGCAACTGGATTATTTTTTAGAACCTCCAGAAGGAGAACACAGCCCTGCTGACATCTTGATTTTAGCCCAGTGAGACCTGTGTCAGAATTCTTATATCTAAAAATGTAAAATAATAAATCTATGTTACTGTTTGAAACACTAAGTTTGTAGCAATTTATTATAGTATCAATAGAAAATTTTACATAGTCATAGACAAGTGATATAAGAGAAATGTTAACATATTTTTTTCTCTCCTGGTATACATCTCTTTTATATGACCAAGACCATATCATGTAATATTTAGTCAATTCAAATATTAACTTCTTACTAAGATCGATTTCCTACTTATCCTTCTCCAGTTGTAGTTGGATGGGGAAGCTTGCAGCCAAGCGGGGGGGGGGTAACTATTAGATGGTTTAGGCTACTTCCCTTATACAGTTGGTCTGGTCTCTGAATAGGTTTCAGCTATTACCCTCTGCAGTGTTCTTGCCCCTCGGCATCCACTGGTGAAGTTCATGCTTGCAGATGCTGTGGTCTGGCTCCTCATTACGGTTGACCATCTGCCCTTGCTTCCGAGGCCCCACATTTTTTCTCTCTGGTTTTGTTCACCCTCCAAGGTTTGACTCACTGGTTTTATTCAGCCATTTCCTGAATGGCCATCCCTGTATCCCTCAGATGCTGGGGTACTGTTCCCCACGCAGGGACCCTCTGTGGCAGGCTACCCCGTGTGTTCTCAAGCTTCATTCCAACCCTTCCTTGGAACACATGAAAACTCCCAAAGCCATTCCACGTATGGGAAGTTAGAGATGATGCAGATGTGTCTTATCATGGCCTCTCTATGAAGTATTCTACTTCCCTATTTGCCTGCCAGCTCAGGAGTTCCCAGCTAGTAGTACACCAACCCACCACTTGTTTTGCACCCCAACAGACCGTGTAGCAAATCAGTGCAATGAAAGGGTTTGACCCACAGCAGGGGAGCCAGGACACATATTCTCACTCTTCCATTTCTCTCCCTTTTCTCTTTCTTCCTCACATTGCACAGGCGTAAAGAATGGGTTTTCCTCTTTTTTCAGTCTGAAGGGAATTCCAACTGCATTCCAGCCCCCTTCTTAATAAGGTATTTTCCCCTTTTCTAATCTCTGGGTTTATAGTGGCAGATGGGACATGGAGAGAAAACCAATGTTACTAATAATAGAAATTCAAAAATTTATTTTCTGTTACATGCCTATAATATGCCAGAAACTAAGCAGATACTTGAACATGAAATATAATATTTTTCATGAAGATACCTATGCTTAGAAAAGGATGCGAAGTGTGTATGTGTTTGCGTATTTGCCTGTTGCTATGAAAAGAAATATAGATAAAGTTTTGTGTAGTACAACAAAAGGAATATTTTTACACAATAGTTTTTGAGTGAAGGATAGAGGAGAATATTTTTAGAATGATATATAAAACTGGAGGATCAGAGAAGTCTGAGGGAATAGCATAGTAGAAAGTACCAGGTATCTGTCTCCTGAGACAATAATTATACCTGCAGAATCCTTCTGATGTACCATTTTGGTTTTTTTTCTAATTTTATTTTAACTGTACATTTTAGATGTACATAGTGATAACATTCATCATAGGGGTTTGTACCTGTACCTGATATATCTTGCTTTTTTCCCATTCCCCTCCCCTCCCTTCACCCCTCCTCCCTCCTTATTTATAAAAGCTTTGTTTCCATTTTTTCTTCCATTTCTTATTTCTCTTGTCTCTTCGTTCCTTTCCCCCTCCCTTGTTCCCTTTCCCATTTGAACACTTTCTTCCTTTTCCCAATATAATACATTTTAGTCTTTATTTACACTTTCAGTTTCTCACACCAGAGAAACAATGAGGTATTTAAGCATGTGCATCTGATTTATTTCACTTAAGAGTATGGTCTCAAGATGGTGATGTACCATTTCAAAACTCTGAAGGCCCTGGTTTCAATTCGCCAATACTATGAAAAAAAAATGCTAAAGGGAGTGCTTTAGGTTGAAAAGATAGTAGCCAATAACTTAAAGCCACTTGAAGAAATAATGATCTCAGAAAAGATGAATACATGGGAAATTATAAAAGTTAAAACTATTGTAACAATCATTTGTAACTCCACTTGTTTTCTACGTAAGTGGCCACTATATTAAAAAACAATTATTCATATAGAAGTTAGTACTATTATAACTTTGGTTTGTGACTCCATATTTTGTTTTCTATATAATTTCCATATATGTAAAATTGTTAGTCTATGTTTTGAACTCACAATACATAAAGATGTAATTGTGTTCATCAACAATTGAAAAGAGTGTGGGTAGTGAGGTAAAGGAGAAATATTTTTGTGTGTTATTGAGATGAAGCTGGTATAGATCCAAACTAGAGCGCATGACTTCATGACATTAAATATAAGCCCCATGGTAACTACAAAGACAATACAGAATATATAAAAAAGGAAATGATAAAAACATTGAAATGTTTCACAACAATCAGCTAACTACAAAAAAGGCAGTAATGCATGAAACGAAGGCTAAAAAAAACTTTAAGGAGTGTAGAAAACAAGAAGAAATGACATAAATCCTGTTGTTAAGTAAGGCTTATCAGTGAGCCATAAAAAGGAAGGAAATTGTGACATACGCTACAGTGTGGATGAGCCTTGAAGAAATTATGCTGCATGAAATAAGCCAGGTCCCAAAAGACAAATAGTATATAATTTCCTACATAGAGCAGTCAAATTCATAGAGAAGGAACATAGAATGGTGGGTTGCCAGGGGCTGCAGGAGGAAGAGGAAATAGGAAGTTATGTTTTAACGGGCACGGAGTTTCAGTTTTGTAACTTAAAAATAGTTCTAGAGATGGATGGGTGGTGATGCTTGTACCCATTAAATGTGAATATATTTAATACCATGGAGCTGTACATTTAAAATAGTTGGGATATTAAATTTTGTTATATGTTATCACAATAAAATATTTTAAAACTGGATGATGGATCACTTGAATCTGCAAAAAAGTTTCTTTTACCAATGTGTAAGTGTGGTCAAGATTCTGAGCTTTTACAGTAATACATTTTAGTTCTAAAGCACATGATAAACTATTGTACTAAAGCCAGGAGTAGTGTGAACAGAGAAGGCTTTGCTAAGTTATGATGCATATAATCCTTTCTGGGGAGACTATTAGACAAGAAGGGAATCCAGAGGGGAAAAGGTGAGGAAGACCAGTGGCAGGATAAATATGACCAAAGTATATTATATGCAAGCATAAAAATGGTACTCTGTATAATTAATTTGCGTATATATATATAAATACACACACACAAATCTTTCCTGCAGCTAATAAGATCAGATTTAAGTCTTGAATTCTTTATTCCAGAAATACTAGTTTCCCAAAGATGGTACCATTTGCCATGACAAAAGACAGAGGACATTCCTGTTACTGACCCTCCATTTGCCTTGTGCTACCAACTTAGCCTCCTTTGCTAGGCTTCTGAGACCTTCCATGATGTGACCCAACTTTACCTTATTCAAATTTGTCCCCCACTGCTTTCCGGCCTGCATATTTCCATCTGACCAGTTTGACTCTCAACTGTCCACATCATATAACATGCTCCTTCCTACCTGCTTAGTTCCTACTTGGATTAACCCTCCCCTTTCTTTCATTTATGAAAATTCATTCATTGTGCAAAATTCAGGTGAAGTTATTCCTCCTAGATTATCTCTTTCGAGACAACTTCAGGCCTCATTGCTATCACCCTTGTTTGAACTTTTATAAGTATTTCAGTTGTCACTAGATTATTTCACATGGCTTTGCACTGAGCCTTGCCTGTTTACTATGAAAATGTCACATGAATTATCTCACTGTAGTGTTATAATTTTGTCCAGTCCAGTTATTGTTAGACTTTGTTACATTTTTAAATTATCTGGAAAAATCTGAAAAACACTGATGCCTGGGTACCACCTAAACCTGTTATATCAGAGTCTCTGCAAGTAGGGCCTTGTCTATCATTTTCTAAGAATGCTGAATGATACTAATATACAGCTCAAGGTGAGAACTTAGCTTAAAACAAAATTGAACAGAGTCACTGCTGTAAGTAATCACCTCTAGGAAAGAAAAAACAGATTGTGACATTAGGAAGGATTCAACACTACAAAGAGAAACTTATTAGCATATACTGTCACTTCTAGTCACAGGATTCGCTACTTAGGATGACTAAATTGTGCTCAGGTTTTATGCAGTGCTAAGGTCACCTAAGCCTTTGAAGAAAGGAGAATTCTGAGCCATTTTACAACCATCATATACAATCCCTGCAGGTATTAACACATCATTCTTTGCTTTTAAAAAAAACCCAGAAAACAAAGAGGACATGCTCATCTATCTTCACAACTTTCAGATCCCTGTGTTTTGTTGTTTAAGCCTTGTTTTTTCTAATCACAACTCATAGTGCCCCTACAGATATAGTTTCCATCCCGTGACCCAGAAGAAACCTCTCAGGCTATGTCAAATAGAAATAGATTTAATACAGAAAATTAGCAGCTTATGAATTATTGGAAGGGTTAGAGTGATCAAAATCAAGAAACCCTCTTGTAGGCTGATTTAATGTTATATTCCAGTGTGACTCCAAAATAAACAGGAACTATGCAATCCAGACAGTATCATATGCGCCAGGCCATATTCTTACGCTCAAAAGTCCATAGAAAAGAATAGCCTCTACCTCCCTCCTGCTTTTCATATCTCCTATGAGTATATATAGTTGGCAGAGACTACATCATACTTGGAATCTGAGTGTCAAGGGAGTTTGGTACATGTTTGTTTGCGTTTGTCTTTCAGCCTTTCAGAGATGATGGGTGGATATGGATGCTCAAAGACAAACAACAATATCTTATATACATTCTTGAGCAAACCTACGGGTCAGTGACTGTGGAGATAGCAGTGATGAAAACTAAGGCCATTTCATGTGAATGATGTTGCCTTGCTCTGAACGACAAAGATGAAAACAACCTGGGTCTTGAGATGGTGTTGTTCTTTATAGTGGTCCCTACATGTGGGGGTCCATTCGTGGTCTACAGTTCCTTGGAGAGTTTGCCTTGTTATGGCAATCACTCTCTAAGCTTTTCTTAAATTAGGTGTACTCATGCCAGTTGTGTGTACACGGGATCACCACTTAACCTCCTTGGGAAAGTAAAATTAATGCATGAAAAGTTGGCATCCGTTTAGTAGCAGTTAAGCCCTACTTTTCTAAAGACAATTCAAAGTGTAGGGCAAATCTTAAACACAGACATGGTTCTATATAAGAAGCTTTGGGATATCTGGAACATAGAATTTTAAAAGTTCTTATGGTTTTAGACAGAAACAGTGGAATAAGGTGCCGGTTTGAAATGTCAGTGCTAATATATAATAATATACACTGAGAAGTTAAGGTTGGCCCCCATCTTCTTATGTTACATTTGTTTCCGTTCAAGCTGAGATTTAAACATCAGTGGAAATTTTCTAATTAAGGAAGCTGTAACATTTTGAGTAAATTAATAACTTCTGTGAACCTCAACCTCTGCAAGGGTAGAGAGCATCATACACTTACTAGGGCTAAATAATGAAATTCCTTTCAAATATCTCCATTAATATTCCTCTAATGGCAGTGAGCATGCAAGGGTACCTACGAAAAGCTCAAATCTTCTTTGAAATCTCGTTTCATCCTAAAAATGTCAAATGAATTCTACATACAAATCCATATTACATTCACTACAGTTTTATGATAGAAATATCTTCAACGGTTTTCCATCAAATAAAATTGATGCTTTAGGAGGATATAGGTTTTGTCCTATGGCTTCCAGTAGGTTCTAGCTCTTCAGAAAGCCAAGGCTAGAGTTTCTAGTGTTTTCTGCATATGCAAGTTAGTCTGCATATAGGAGAGCTGTAATAACTCTTAGTTAAATACTGAAGAAGTTTTGGTTATAAGGAATTTAGAACATAAACATAGAAGACTAGGTAACAATTTCAAACTTTGGGGGATTATTATGTGCATTACTTTTACAACTTTGCAAGAGAATTTTATTGCTTTGGATATTACCGAGACGTGCTTAAATCTGCATTTCCTCGTCCCATCCAGTTAATAGTTCTGAAAATTTTTACCCAGTAAGGTCTGTTTTGCCCAGACACTCAGCCCAAACTAAGATTGCATTTATACCTTCACATTAGGAGCTCTTTTCTTGCCAGCTGGTGGTATCAGGAAATGATCCTGCTTTAAAAACAGAAGTACTTACACGTGTGGAATGTAGTCCAAGTTCTCAAGTGTCACAAAGGCATGCAAACTCTTCCTCCACCACATGGCCAATCGGCAATCAGAACTGAGATGATTCTCTCCATGAATGCACGCCAGGTCCCCCACTGAGGCAGGAGATCTTTCCTGATCAATAGACTATTCTAGTGGGGTTCATCATGAGAACACAAAACTCAAATTACATTTACTTTGCAATTAAATGAAAAGTAATGGCGTTGGTCCTGTTTGGCTCTCCTTGTGCTGACTAACCAAATATAGCAAATCTGAGTATTTATTAGTCTCCAATAAGGAACTAATCGAGTTTCTCATCCCTTGCCTAATATATTTCTGTATCTACATGATTTTGTTTGTGAGGTTCTCTTACATTGCAAATATTCATTTTTGCCTTTGTATCAGTAAAAGTCCTGCTGTCCATTTCAGGGCACATTAAAATCTAAGGATTTGTTAAGCTTTATCCTCCTCGAAGTCTTCTGCTTCATCTCCCACCCCCTTTTCCCTTTGCTTCAATCAAGATATTCTATGATCATATATGATATATCATATTGGTATTGTTCCACTCTTTCCAATACTGGCCCATGAACTTCACAAAGGGTGGGTGGGCGGGGGCCCTGTCTCATCAGTTTTGACATTCTGTGTGCTTGCAAACCGCGTGATCAAATAACAATTGAGGGAGTGAGTGCATGGCAGGGCAGATCATGAACAAAAGCACAATCTTAACAGTTGGAATGCACTCACACCATTAAGTTTTCCTTCCTCATGAAATTTTTGGGAAAAACACTAAGAACCGAGAGAAGTCATAACCGTGTGTGAAGGTACAGTATTTCATTTTTCAAGTGAAACATAGAGCAGTCATTAGCTTAATACCTTAAATCTGCTTTACCAGGAGAGGTATTTCTGGGTTAATCATATTAGAAAGATGACCACAATCACTTCCATATACCCACTTCTGTTTTCAGTTTTAGAGAAAGTAGAGTTTGCATACCTGAAAGTCAGAAATGGAGTAGCTTGTTTGTGAATTGGCATTGTATCCATGCTGCCATTCAATTATTTTCAAGCTAGTAGATTAGTTAATGCTTAAGGATTACACATAAATGGTGCACAAGCTCCATTTCCAATATTAAATTTAATATTTAATAACAATTTCACAGGATATTCATATGAGTAAAAGGCAATCTCATGGAATCTCCTTTCTCAGGAAAATGTAAAACACTTCCATTTTTAATTTGGCACTGAGATTGCTGTTTCTTTGTCACAGTAATTGTGGACTTTCCTGCCAGGGCCCCATTTTTGTTTCTACTTTACAACTCGGTCATGGTTGAATAGCTTTAATCAGGGCACCAATTAGTTCCAAATCTATAACTCATTTAGGCTGGATGTTTGGTGATTGTGTTTTCTCCTTTCAAACTGGGAGGGGAAATGTTAGAAAAGTTTGAGCAAATGACTCAATCCCTGATGAATAGTTGTAGAGAGATATTTCTGTAACCTGCCTAATAAACTGGTTATCATATTAAACTCATTTTTAGCAGCTTATATTCACTTAAGCATTGCTCCAGATGGTGGCTGTCAAAATGTTTCTTATAATTAGCATCAGTAAACTACTCCTGGGCCTTTAAAATTCATTGCAAATCACGTGTTGTCTATAATCATAATAAGATCGGAAATGTTATTAATATCTTGCTCAGTATTCTGCTATACTAATTTCCGTAAACGTACGTAGATCATCAGAGCCGACTCTTCTATACTGTGCTGTCTCAAAAGCTATTAAATGGTAAATATGACTCTATCTACATCTACAAATTGGTTTGATCTTTTTCTTGGAGTTGACTAATCAACTCTCAAAAATAAAAATCAGCCAAACCATTTATCCAGTCAAGCTCACAAATGTTCTGTTCATATCAACATATCCTATAAGGTAATCATTTTGAATCATATCTTAAGGTAATGAACTAGATGCCTTAGTTGTTGACATAGTCAGTCTCTTTGGGTTCCAAATGACAGAACCCTTCTTCAAATTGGTTTAAGAAATTGAAGCAGGGTAGAAAGGAGAGTGATTTTCACATTTTCTCACCACAAAATGACAAGTATTTGAAGTGACACATATGTTGATTAGCTTGGTTTAATTATTCCACATTGTATTTATAAATCAGAGTATCACTTTGTACCCCATAAATATAAACAACTGTAATTTGTCAGTTTATGATTAAAAATAAGAATGAAATAAAAAGAAATGGCAACTAGGCATCTTAGTAACTAAACTTTGGCTGTATACTGAAGAGCCTCAGGGATAATTGAGACCAGCAACTTACTTGAACACTAATTTTGTGTTTGTAGTGTTCCTCAGACAAACAAAGGAAAGCGAGACAAGGTGGGGAAGGGGAAGAAGCCGAGCAAGGCTTTCAGCCAAGTCCCAGCCTGAACCTGAGCCTGCAGGAGAGTTCTGAAGTGTGAATTATAACTCAGCGTTTCCTCCAAATGGAGGCAAGGGAGCTTGGTTTTCATACACCTATACCAGTTGTTCATTCACTAAACCCACCCCCATCCTAGGGTGAAGCAACCGCCAGGCACTTCTGACTCTCAGTGTCAGAGGAAAGCTCTAGGGGCTCCAAGGATGGCATCCAAAAGAGTCACTGGTGTAGACCATTAGAAACAAAAATGCAGAGAAGCCAGGGAAGGGGTGCACAGAAATGGTCAAAGAGCTTATCAGAGGAATCTGGGGGGGATGTTGACAGCGTTCACTACAAACACTATTTAAATTATTATTATTTTGTCTTTTTTCTCTGCCCGTTGACTTTATCTATTCCCTAACAACCAGCTTCCTTCTCAAGTCAGGAAACATGCCACCAGTTTCTCCTAAGTATCATATCCTGTAGCTTTCACCATCGAATTAGGAACTTTGTACTTAGTGCCAGGTAGGGAAGTCGTGAGGAAGAACTTGTATTGGCCTGCCTTGGGTTCGATGTCCACTTGCGGACCGATTCTAGCCTTGGGAACGATGTGATGTAAAGATATGGTGGCCCTATAGGAGCCACATTTGAAGTAGAGAGAGCCATTCCTAAGGGAAGCAGGCTATGATGTCATTCAAAGATAGTAAATGTGCTGGTGAGACAAAATAACATTTGGTTGGAGAATGGGGCTTTTCTGGCCAGAGATCCATGTTTGCTCCTTGTAGGAATGGTCAGTGTTCTACATAAAAATTCTGTTTCAGACAGCACCCTTACTTCGGCTTCAGCCACAGTTCCAATTTCTGGTCATGAATACAAAGGAGTGGGGGACTAGATTTTTTGACAAAACTAAAAACATCCCCAGTTGGAGTAGATATAAATATGAATTCAGCGTTCATTAATTTATTCTATTGGATTCTTATGCATGGATTTCCTTGTTAGATACAAAAGGGATTTCAAATGTAAGAACTGTACAAGTGGAAGTGAACTGAACAATTTAGACCATCTAAATTTATGTCTCAGCCAGATTTTTCTCTGTGAGACTATAGATGCTTAATAATTGTCTAATATGATTAGAGCCCCACCACTAATATCTCAGAGGTGAGATACCTGTTTTTATTTCTTCATTTCAAAAAATGCTGTCTTTGCTCATTTAACATTCCCATCAGCTTATAGCCCTGCTTCTGTTTATCAAGAATTTTTGGTGTAACATTCTGATGTTAACATGGCCTTGCATGAATATTTCAATGTGCAGAGGGACAGCATCTTTATCAAGCATCAGCAGCTGCTGTTTATTGGTGATAAATGAGTTTTGTTCCCATTGAGAGCAATTTCCTTGGTTTTTACTCTATTATCTAGGTAGAGATGGAAGATATGATATATCCTTAAAGCAGTATTCACAGTTAGCCAGTTAATGAGGCATTAAGGAGAGGGACTGTGGACAGAGGCATGCATAGATATGGGGAGGAGGCATTAGAGGGGGATAGTGAGACACAGAGAGACACGCATACACAGAAACAGAAAGAGACAAAGAAAGACACACAGAGAGACAGGTGAGGAGGCAGAACACAAAAGAGAGAAACTGAAAATACCATCCATCCTCCACAGCGCATCTCCAGGGTTTTCCTATGCTATAATTTGTAACAAAATATTCCACTGGGCAAGGTGGCAGATCATTAGTATTTATGATGAACAAGTTTCTAAGATTGTATTTCGTGATAGATAATCTGGGTGTTTCTGCTGCTGTTTGAAGTTAGTCTCCCTTGTGCTGACAGCAGAAGCTTAATTCAGTGAGTAAATTCCCACCTACGTATTGGCTGAGGCACCACTTCATTTTCCTTTGTTAAACATCAAACTGAGACAATTAAGTGGAAATAGTCCATCAGTCTGAGCATTTGAATCCACTGTGTACAGAGCAGAGCAGCTTACCTTGCCGAAGGAATATGTTCAGGGAAGACAGAGTAGTTTAAAAACTGGTTGTGAGGAGTTGCTCCTTCATCTTGGAGCTTATTTTGGGAACTGCATGCACTTATATCAGTTCAACAAAAAATTCTTGAGTGTATACCACATGTGAGACCCTATGCCAGATCATGGGGATTCCAAGGTAAACCAGAGTTCCTGTCTTCAGTAATACAAACAGATTCTTTGAAGACTTTGTGCAGCATGCAGAGGTGGAATTGAACTCACGAAGCTGTGGAATACATGAGAGAGTCACCTCCCACTTCTTGAGTGGTCAGTACGGGCCAAGAGAAGCTATGAAACATGGCAAAGATGGGGCAGTCTACTGGAGAGGATGGGCTGCACGGAGAACACAAATCCAAAATCCAAGTTCCTTACCCCGAAGGGCAGATCCTATGTGGTTATTCTTAGTGGCGATCCTTAATGCTGATCAATAGCAGCTGAATAACATAATGCTTACCCTTAGTACACTAGTCAACAGTGGTTACCTTTAATACAGATCAACGTAATGTTTATCATCATTGTTAGCCTAAATGCTGGTCAAAAATGACTATTTTTAGTGATTGTAAACAATAGTTTTCATTAATGCTAGTCAACAGTGGTTATCCTTAATGCCTGTTTCTAACGGTTATCCTTGATGCTGACCAACAGTTATTTATGGCTTTCTCTACAGTCTTTTTACAGATGGGTGGTCTCACTTGAGTAGTTCTGGCAAAGCTCTGTGACTGTAAGTGATGTATATCACTTTAAGACTGAAATATTTATTCCCTGGGCTGAGAGCCTCCAGAGCTCTTGTCTTCTTGGATAGTGACCGCTAACATCTGCAGTGACAGTTGCTCCATCAGCATGAATGCTACAAACAGAGCAGGTCTGTATCCCTGCAGTGGATAAGAAGCATGAATGAGAAATAATCATGTCTGTTTTGGAGCCACTGAGATTTGAATGTTATTTTTTTCCAATAGCAGAGCATAACCTAACTTAACCGATCTTCACACAGTGGCTATTAGTCTCAATTTAACACTAGACTCGCCAACAGAGCTTTGAAAAAATGCCAGTGTCTATGGTTCCCTGCAAGTCAGTTGCATTAGGATCCACAGATGAGTCCTGGGTATCCGGGTGATTTTTGTTGTTGTTGTTTTGTTTTGAGACAGGGTCTCACTATGTAGTTCAGGCTGACTGGCCTTGAACTTGTAGCGATCCTCCTGCCTTAGTCTCTTGAGTGCTGGGATAATAGGTGTGTGCCACCACACCCAGAAATATCAGGATATTTTTTAAAAATTGACTTTACTCAACTATTGAGTGGCTAAATGGTAAGTTCTGCAAGATTGAAGACGCTGTCTTAGTTACTGGCCTGTACTGACGTAGCAAATACTAAATAAATATTTGTAAATTGAATGAATACAATCATGCCTTGTTTGAGTTTCCGACACTAGGGTTGCATCTTACTCCATACGGCATCTACTCAAGCCATGCCCCCTATTGCGGGACCTCTTCAAGTAGGAAGCCTTGCCTTTGTTGCTATGCCTAGTTTTTAGCATCTGGACTTGTGCACATATGTCGCCCCACCTCTGTGTGAGCCTCTGTTTACTCTAACCCCTGGAACACTGATTATTAAGATGTCCATGTGTCTCCACAATGGGCACGGACCATTTCATTATTACCACTACTTGCATCCTACTGGCTTCTGACTTCTTTTTCATGTAGAATCAGGTGTGCTTTCCCTCTTAGTCATAATTCATGGACGCGTTCATGGATATTGTCTTGTTTTTAATAATAATTACTGTTATAATACTTTTTATTTCCTAATACTTCTATGTCTTTAGTAATTAGTCTTTTTACACAGTCATTTATATCTCATTTAAAACATTCATAAAACAATTATGCTACTATTTAAATATGCACTGTAAGATCAAAATTCACAACAGAATTGAAATCCTCTTGCCCCTGAATTTTAGAATTGTGTCTTTGGAATCTATAAGGAAGTCATATTGAAACTTATTTATATTGCGAACAATTTTCTCTTTGTTACAAAAGCTGTCTTTCCCCATTCTTACTGCTTCTAACATCTTTTCATGCTGACTGCTGTTCCACCCCTGGTCATGTGAAAAAGGACAATGGTACTCATAGCAATCTCCAAGGCCTAGCTGAGCACCTCCTTTTCCATTAAACCTTTCTCCAGGCATCCATGGTGATCTTTTTATTTTCTGAGCTTCTAAAGAACCTATTGTGACCTGAACTATTATCTTGTACTTGGATTGTATCTGACTTGGGATATTAAGTTCATTCAAAAATTAAGAGTTAATTAGTAATTATTTTATATCCTTGGTAGTGCTTAGCCGTGAGATATGACATTCAATACATTTATTCAGTAAATACTTGCATGAATACATATATATGTGTGTATGTAGACATATGCCTATATTACATTTATTAATTGGAAATTTATGTTTTATGTGAAGACCATAATTACAATGAAATGATTCTGAATCTTGAAGCTCATGTTAGAGTATTTAATCACTTATGAAAATTATGAGTTTACAAATTCACACATCTCTCACAATCCATAGCATCTCAGCATCACTGTTGGCTATGAATTTTAAGCAATGCTTCTAGCAAGACTAATGCCTGAAGTGTCAAGCATAATCAAATATTGCCCAGTTGCCTCACCCTACTAAACGCTTACAGGGAAAAGCTGCAGGTGCAGCCATTAACAAATGGTTTGTGTTAATGAATTTTCCATTAGAAATATAAATGCATAAGTTTGGCCCCTAGCCAATTGTTTCTTTCATTCCAGTAAAGAATATTGTTCTTTAAAGCAAATGAGGGAATTGAAATCTGTATGAGATCATTGGTTTCAAGCTCTTTCTCACAGCCTTCTTTTAACCATTTAATATAAAAAAGTATTCAATAATTTAAAATTTAAAAATACTTCTTTAAATCAATTACAAACTTATTGAAAGGGAAGGAGATGCAACTTTCTGAGAGAAATTGGTAAACTTCTTGTGAGCAAGAATAAAGTTGCCCTTGGTCACCTGGAACAATGCCTTGAATAAGGCTCATGTTAAGTTAACTATCGGTTGACCTGCTTATTCATTAAATGCAATTAAATAATTGAATACAATTAAAAGTTCATAAAATATGGATTATGTACTATTATACAATAGTGGCCTATTAAATCAGATTACAATTAGCATTTCTAAAAGTGTCTGCAATAATTGTTGGCGACTTTATGTTGTGAACTATACATTTTCTGGCATAAGTAAGAGTATGACTAATGAGTGAATGATTTGCATAGATTTTTGTGGAAAAAGGAAAAGTCATCTCCTTGAAGATACACTCATTCTGTGTGTCACATAAAAAATAAATAGAAAACATAAAGATGTTTTTATGATTACTGATAATGAATTAATATTTTATTATATTGGGTTTGTACTTGTCTATGTGTTCGAAGAGTCTCTGATAACTCATTTGGATACATTGACATGACCCACCCTAAAAACTGATAACTAGTTATAATCCACGTAAGGTGTGGTAGGCTTGCCTTACATGTAAGGTAGTATAAGGTAGGCTAGTGTAAGGCAGGCTTTATTACAGTAATAATTTATTAAAAGGACTTGGTGTGATTGCATGGGCGCGCACACACACACACACACACACATACATACACGAGGCAGTGTTGCTCACTGAAATGAGGTAAGGTTTGAAATCAGATGGATAGGAGTTTGAATCCTGTCACTTCTAGTTAGTGCTTTTGTGGTAATAGAGGTCTTTTTTCCTTCCTTCCTTTTTGGCTTCATTCAGAAATATTTATGTTTCGCTGGGTATACTGTGGGTAAGCAAACTGATGTGAAACCTGTCTCTCTAAGCGCCAGTCTCTTCATATTGAAGATGAGAGCCTCATACCTACTTTCTAAAATGGAGCTGAGGAATATGATGAGACACTAAATGGGAAAATTTTTATAGAGTCCCTAACACATACAAGGTGTTCTCTAATCAGAAAGAATCTAAAAGTCCCATGAATACTTGGGGTTATCCAAGAAAAATCTTTATGAAAAACAGAGCTGTTAAAAGAAAACTGATTGGCTTCAGTATGAAATGGCTTTTCTGTAATATTTTGTTGTTTTTGATCATGCTGATATAAACAAAGATCTCAAGGCTTATTCACATTACAAAATATTTGCACCCTTGAATATGTAACTAACACGTACACAGGAGTAGGTGCATGTACTTAGCATATCTTAATTCTTTTTATTCTCCTCCCTTACTCTGTCTCTAGATCCCCTCCCTTATTTTCACCTTTTTTTTTTAGTTCATGCTTGTCACTCATAATGGTTACATTCATTGTGGGTATTTGGTACGTGTATGTGACACATCTTAAATCTCTTTACGTTACTTTCCTCTCTCCTCCCCTCTCTCTCTTGGATTCTTGGTCCCCTTCCCATTTGCAAAAAGTCTATCCCCTGATTCCTACTCAGTCCTTTATTTTGCTCATTATTTTATTTTGTTTTTTTCATATGAGAGAAGCCACACAGTATTTAACTTTGTGTGTCTGATTTCTTTTACTCAACATTGTTTTCAATGTGTATCCATTTTCCTAAAAATTTCTCAAATTTATCATTCTTTATACCGAGTAGTATTTATTATATATTGATACCACATTTAATTTATCAATTCATCTGTTCATGGACATATAAGACACTCTCAAGATTTAGCTATTGTGAACTGTGCTGCTATAAACATGAGTGTGCATGTATCACTGTAATATGGTATTTCTAACTCTTTGGGGAGGATACCTAGAAGGAGAGTAGCTGGGTCAAGGGAAATTTCTACTTTGTGTTTTTGGAGGAATCTTCATACTGATTTCCATAATGTTTGTACTAGTTTACATTCTCACCAGCAGTGCAGGAGTGTTTTTTTCTTACCACACAATTGCCAGCATTTGTTATTATTCGATTTCTTGATTTCTGGAGTAAGATGAAATGACAAAATGACAGTGTTGTTTTACTTTGCATTTCTCTGATGGCCAGTGAAGTCAGATAATTTTTCACATATTTATTGCCCATTTGTATTTCTTCTTTTGAGAAGTGTTTATTCATTTCAGTTGCCCATTTTGTATTATTATTGTTTACTTTAGAGGGTCTTTTTTTTGAGTTCTGTATATATTCTAGATATTAGTCCTCTGTCTGAGGTGTAGCTGACAAAAATTTCTTCCCATTTTGTAAGTTATCTCATCACTCTGTTGGTTGTTTCCTTTGTTGTGCAGAAGATTTTGAATCTGATATAATACCATTTGTTGACTTGCTATTTCTTTTGCAATTCAGAAAGTCCGTGACTACATTATTGGAAAGTCCATGACTACACTTTTGGAAAGTCATGACTACACTTTTGGCTTCAAGAGTTTTACCCATTTTATCTTCTAGTGGGTTAAGTGTTTCTGTTTTAATACTTAGATCTTTGATTCATTTTGATTTTAGTTCAGCACGTGGTGAGACATATGGGTCTATCTTCAATCTTCTGCATGTGGATAGCCAGTTTTCTCAGCACCATTTGCTAAAGAGGCCATCTTTATTTCAGCATATATTTTTTGGCCCCTTTGTCAAAATTCAGGTGGCTGAATGTGTCTGGGGTTGTTTCTGCACCTTCCATTCTGTTCCATTGATCCACATGTCTATTTTTGTGCCAATACCATGCTGTTTTTATCACTGTTTATCAATGTTTTTGTAGTATAACTTGAAGTCAGGTATTGTGATGCCTCCTGCTTTGCTCCTTTTGCCCAGGATTGCTTTTGCTATTCTGGCACCATATGAATTTTAGGATGGTTTTCTCTAGTTGTATGACGAATGCTGTAAGTGTTTTGATTGGAATTCTGTTCAACCTATATAGCAATGTTGGAAGTATGGTTGTTTTGGTAATACTGGTTCTGCTTGGCCAGAAACAAGCCATGTCTTTACATTTTCTGACGTCTTCTTTAATCTCCTTTTTCAGAGTACTGCAGTTTCCACTGTGTAAGTCTTTCACTTCCTTGGTTAGGGTAATCCCTAAGTAATTTTTCTTGATGCTATTGTGAATGGTATTGTTTTCCTACTTTCTTTCTCAATGAGTTCATTATCGGTGTAGAGCAGTGATGGTGAACCTTTTGGAGTTTAATTTGCCAATAGGAACACAAGGAGTATTAGTTTCATAACTTCTAAACCATTAAGATAATGAAACTCAAATGTATTGTGCATAATCAGCCAAAAAGTCTGCATACTTTTTTATTTAAATTTATAGAGACTTCTCTACTCACTTCAAACATGCAGTGTACAGATTGTCACGAAAACTAAGGATAAATAAGTGCAAATGTGTGTGTTCTTAAATAACATCTCTTTATCGTTTGGCCTATCATAATGTATCTGCACGTTTGCACCAGTGGAGTTCATAATTTCATGATTTGTGTATAGTACTCACATTTATATTTAAAAATGTGAGTAGGTATCACTTTCTCTTAACAAATACAAAATCCCACAATTCACAATTATAAAACACTTGAATTAGGACATTGCCTCAATACAAAGGCATATGTCCGTCCATATTTTGATGGCTCTGAAATAATTATATACAATTGATGTGATAGTGTATTTTTTTCTCCCAAAAGACATTATCAATCTGATGTCATTTAATTGCAATTTTTACAACTCAGTGTCTTAGATCAGCAGAAACACAGAAGTATTAATATTGTTTGGTATGGTAAAAAGATTTATATTCATTTTTAAACATGCATTTAGAACTTCCTGTGAACTTTTGGAATAAAGATAAACAAACAAAAAAAAAACCATGGATTTTATTTTTGAGGAATGCAGCTATTATGTATAGTTAAATGCATGTTCCAAGCATTCAAAATCGTTCCCTGAGTCACTCAAGTGTCAGGCAGAATCTGGAGGTCTTTACTTCCGGATTCACTATTGATCTATAATGACAAACATGCCTCTCACTAAAAGAGTGTGGAATCTGATGTAATCGGAGTGAATTCTTTGTGGAGACAAAGTTTTTCTTTAGGCGGTGGGAATGCTACCTGTAATGCAGGAGAGTTTATGCACATATATACATACACCAATATATAGTACTATGTATTGATTTTTTAGGTTAGCTCTATCAGTATATATAATCCAATGTCTCATTAATTTTAGAGAGTTTGCAATCTTCATGTGAGATATATATCTATATATACACATACACATACACATATATATGTATATATATATACACCAATGGTTAAGAATAGTCACCAAAGTTTCTCAGACTAAACTTTGGTGGGATAATGAGTTAAATTCATTGTTTTCAATGTTAAGCTACTGAAAACATGACTTTGATTGGGCTCTAGTATGGGAATGTATAATGTTTTCTACAACTCACTTGACACAGCTACTGTTGTCTTTATTCTAAGAATTAGGGTAAATCAATTCATGTATTCACTGTATTACCTTTCAATTCATGAACAAGTGTGGGTGATAGTCTATGCAGAATGATTTACTATTCACTCTCTTGTGACCCTTTCTAATGCAGTATAGAGCAGAGTTCTCATTTGATACTTTACAGAGAAAAAGAAGGTTTGCTGAAATTAATAGGCAAGTTGGTAATACCCTTAAGTTAAAGATAATTTTGAATTCACCACTACTCTAATTTTTAATTTATTTCTATTTAGACCAGTAAGCAGTTCACATGCAATGAATGTTTGTTGAAAGAATGAACACTACAAAATGATATTTTTTGATTTATTTTATTTCAATGGTACATTTTAGATATACATAGTGATATTTGATTGGACTGTTCTTTATTGTAGATTTATCCATTCAAATGTGTTTATGGTGAACACTCATTTGTCCTGAAGGGCTTATAAAGGCAAGATTTGTGTATGTGAACATGGAATTCTGGAAGATTATATTTTGCTTCCCATATTTTTCCTTGAGTAACTTTAGAGTGATTTTCTCCTATTTAATGAATGACACTTTGAAAGTTTCATTCCTTGCACCTGTGTTGATGTACATATTTCATTCCATGAGACCTCCATTTTTCTTCTATTTTCAAATTTTCGGTCTCTGTTGCTAAGCCTATTACAGATCCACCCTGACACTAAATCTTTTCATTTTTCCACTGTAATGTCAGCATTAACACCTAACATTTAATGTCTTTGGTTGTCAGATATTTTTGAGAACCATAATCAACTAGATACATGCATCACTGATGTTTACATGCAACAGATGGCTTAGCTGGGAGAGGTAGATAAATTTAGCTTCTGTTGGGTATGTATGAGTAATACTGGAAAGAAATATGTGTAGAAAAAAGGCTTGATTTTTTCTGCATTTTGAGAGCTTTGGGGAAGATGATATATATATATTTGTATTATATATATATATATATATTTCTTAGTTCTTTGAAGGTAGAGGTCTGGCATATGTTGCCTTGGTGAAGAATTACCCTGAGCAAGGGGAAGTTCATGGCTTAAGGTTTTGAATCAGGGCCCTTGGCTTATCAGGACCCTCAGGAAACAGGCAGGTGGCTAATCCTTAAGGCCATTTTCATTGTATTTAGAATGAGTGGTAGGTTCTCAATAAATGATTGCTGGTAGATAAATGAGTGAATGAATGAATAAATGAATGTATAAAAGTAGCTGTTAAGGATAAACAGCAAGGGTAAATAAAGTCACAATTTACAAAATCCTTTCCTATGTATTTTGTTTATACTTCATGACTGATCCATGTGGTGGAGGTTGTTCTCATTTTACAGCAAAGAAAGCCAATGTTCAGAAGGTAGGGTGACTTGTCCAAAGTTCCTAGAAAGTCAGTGGTGAAGGCAGAATTTAACTGGAATTTCAGGTTTCAAATTCCCTACTCTTTTGGTTACACCCCGCTGTGTCCTGTTACCCCTGTGAGTCTGAACTTAGGTGCCTAGGTTAATGGAAAGGTTTCCGGTTGCTAAATATTTATGGAGCTGCACATTTCTGTGAGGGCCTAACCTAAGTCTCCCTTTATTTGTGACCTATGAGGGAGGCCAACTGATCCGTGACCTTGGAGAACTCTACCTGAGTCCTTTGATGGCAGAAGTTTAGGCAGCTTCCAGCGCTGAAGTCAACAACTAGTTTAAATATTCACACTTCAAGAGAGTCAAACAATGTGAAATCCTGCTTTTTCTTCTTTTCAGAAAAGAAGAAATCTATGTTTTTTTAAAGCCCTAGAAACTGAACTTAATTCAAATTTTTAAATAAATGTCAATATACATATTCGATAGAATTCCTCAACTTTTGGGCCTGAGATTTTTACTGAGTAACTAATATTCATAAATAGAATGATTTTCCTACATTCACACATGATTATTTTTTAAATCTTTCTTTTTTTAATAACAAAACTAATTTGTTGAGAGCTAATGATGTTTTTCCTGGCCTAACGAGTGAACCACTTCAAATACCCAGAATTTTGGAAAATAAAAGGTCAAGCATAAATATACAAATTTCCTACTTTGCATCCTTTTAAACATTTTCACTTATAAATTTTCAATTCTACAGGATCTCAAAGGGCAGTGCCTGCCACTCACAGGGCCCTAGAAGACTTACAGATGACATAAATAAAATGAAGCACCAACCTCTTAAAAAAACATTTTAATGAAAGATGACAAGTGAGATTTTTAATTACAACTCTATTTCAATGGCTCTCAGCTGGGTACAGTTTTGCTCCTCAGGGAATAGTTGGCAACATTTGGAGACATTTTCCACGTGCCAATGAAGCAGGGGGAATTACCAATATTTTGGAGTGTATAGTATTTGGTAGGGGCTGTCCCATTTACTGTAGGGTGTTGAGCCGCATCCCTGGCCTCTACCCATAAGACGCCAGTAACATTCCCACTTCTGACTACAATAATCAAATACATCTTCACATACTGTTGAATGTTTCCTAGGGAAGAAAAACTTCCAGTTGAGAATTACTACTTCTGAGATTCTGGAGAAGAGAAGATCACTAAATTCCACTCTCCCGCCTATTTTTGAAATCCCATTAACTTCAGGTTAGTTGACAGGGTAGGCTGGAGCCACAGACTGTAGGTGGATGAAAGCTGGCAATGAAAGGTTGGCATCCCTTGGAGAGGTTGACGTACCTCTAACAGTGCACTGTTGTGTTACATGGAATCAACTTAGCTAACAGAAAAATCAATCTGAGAAACTTAAATTTAGCTTCAGTATTTCTTATGTAACATACGATGCAGAAAAGACAATGACTTCTAGCTGATGAATTTAGGTTCTTCATAACCAAATAGCGACAAGTTGTCTCAAAGAACCCATACCTGCCACATGAAAATAAAGCAGAAGGGAAATAGAGGACTATTTGGAGTTCGTGTTTTCCAGTTACTTATTATTTCTCCCAGTTCAGTTCTGATCACATTGATAGGCCACACCATTTAAGTGAAAGGTACACTGGTTTGTTCTGAGGACATACAGCATTCCAGTTTTAATTTCACCTCCTACCAACTCTTAACACTTTAGGTGTGTTTCTTAAAAATCTGAGAAACTGTTTAATGATCTTGAAAGTGGAAATGGCAATATCTAACTCACAGACTCTTCATGATATTAATATAATCCACTTCCGTGGTCCTCACACGTGGCCCCCAGAACAGCATCGGTATCACCAGAGTGTCTGATTAGTGTTGCTTAGGTTGAACATATTAAAACATGTGTTTGATTACCTGTGGTTTACCAGTTTCAAATTTTAAGTGTGTTTTGAAGGAGAGAATATAGTTAAAGAGTTGATACATACCAGAACTGGAAGGGAAATTTAAAAGATGTCAAAGATTTCGCAATGAACATAGTGAGAAAAAAACTTGTCACCACAGCATCTTATAATCTACAGTTTGGTAAAAACTTATATTTAATCCTTCTCAGTTTTTCTGGCTCCCAAGTTTGTTTCCAGATTAAAGGAATTTAAACTCTGCTTTTGAATGCTGACACTCATGGACAACCCAACCTGTTTGTTACATACTTGGTAAAAATGATTATCATGTACCAACTCCCCGCAGTGAGTGTAATCATTATGTACTACAAACATGTAAAATAAAAAACTGATTATGAATGATCTAAACATGCAAGAACAGGTTGTCTGATCATATTTTGAAGTTTCTTTTGGTACATCTGTCCAATAGAGCTTTCTGAGAGATTTTGGAAATATTCTGTCATCTGTGTTATCCACTGTGGTAACCACTTAACACATGTGACTGTTGAGCCCTTGAAATATGGTTAGTGCAATTGATGATTGAATTTAAATAACTACATGTGAAAAATGGCTAACATGGACAGAGTGGTTCCATAAGAGTTTAAGGATGGATTTGGGATGCTTTTCAGTATAGTTCTTCCTTAAAGCAAGTGATAAAGTATTGTAGGACCTCCAAATTGAGGAAATACATAAAATCATCTGTCAACTTTATGCTTTCTCCTCCCATTACAAATAAAGAACCTGGAAAATGGAGAAGTGAACTATCATGCAGCATGCTAGCAATAGGACAGAAAAGGGAAACTAGGTTTTCTTACAGACAGACCAGCAGAAAGAACTGATTAATTTTAAAAAGTATTTAAAAGTATACAGAAGAGTACAAAAATAATTTCACAAGTGTACATATTCACTATCTAGAGTTAAGCAACGTTAATGTTGGGATTTCTTTGCACAGAGAAAGCCCTTTTGTGACTCAGTCCCATTGCATTCTATTTACTTCCCTACTCAGAATTAGGCATTCATCCTTACCTTTTAAGCATATCTATGTTTCGTTAAATAATTTATAATGTTGCACTTTTTGAAATTTTAATTAAGTAGTATGGCATTTGCCCAAACAATATTTCTCTCAATATTATTAATGTTGACATATAGAGCTCTAGCTTATTTACTTTAACTGCTGAATAGTATTATACTGTATGCTAATATTACATAAATTTGTTTATCCAAGTTGTTCTTTTATCATTCCAATATTTCTATTTTCCCCATTCATGATTTTGTAGGAAAATTTCCATGTTTGGGAGAAAGTTAATTTAGTGAGTAATTAACTGGTGGTATTCTAGTACAAAATTATAGCCTTAAAGCTTTGCTATTCAGTGGCTGAAAGGATAAATGTGCTGCCAAACTGACTACTGAAATAGTTTTAATGACTTTGGATTGATAGAAATAACAATTGACTTTTTTTTAGTGCTTTTAAAATATAGGATATGTTTTAAGTGTTTTATTAATATTATCTAGTCCTCATAGTCTCATGGAAATTATTTTATCTCTATTTTTACATATGAAGAAATTAGGCACAGAAGATATTAAAATTACTTTGCTAATATATTAGCTTTATATTGCTGCTTAACAAATTATCACAAACTTAGCAAACACACACACACACACATTTTCTATCCTGCAGTTTTTGTGAGGCAAGTAATTGGCATAGTTTAACTAGGTCTTCTGCTCAGAATCTCGAGATACTGTGATCACGGTGTTGGCTAGCTGCATTCTTATCTACAGTCTGGACTAGGAAGAACTTACCTCCCAGTTTACTAGGGTTACATGCCAAATTCATCAGTTTGCAATTGTACAACTGAAGTTCCTACTTACTTGCGGGCTATGGCTTGGGGTCTGGTATTAGCTTGTAGAGACATCCTGGAGTTCCTCGCCATATGGTCCTCTTTCAATATAGCTGCTTATTTCTTCAGTGTTAGCAAGGACTCTCATCCTCTCTTCAGTTTGCTAAGATGGAGACATTAAATAGTCAAAGAAGTAATATCCCATCATTTTTGCCACATTCTATTGATTAGAATCAAATCATGGAATACGCTCACACCCAAGGTGAGGGCATTACACAAGGGGGTAACTCATTGGCACCCATTTTAGATTGCTGCCACACCAAGGACAGAGCTAGTGAGTGGCTGAGCTAGGATTCAAATTGATTAGTGTAGCCCTCGCACCTAGGCTCTTACACCATAGTACTGTTATGCCTGGAAGATATTGCTTAATGTTATAATATTAAACCACATAATAGACTAAATAATATGATATTATAGTAATTATAACAGCTGTAATTATATTCACTGAATCTCCATATGCATAATTTATCTACTGCTAAAATACTGTTGTGAAAAAATTGCTCTGAAACTTAGAGCCATGCGAAAACACATCTTTGTATTTCACATGTCTGCTGTGTCCAGTTGAATCTAGGCTGGGTTTCGTTTCATGATAATCTTGCTCTCAGCTGACATTCCCATGCATTCATGGCTTGACTAGGGGTGACCTTATAAGTGATGTGACTTGATGCTGTTCCAAATGTCTTTTGGCCACTTCCTGGACAAGTGAACTAGTCTAGATACGCCTTTTGTATAGTGATAGCAAAAGTTGAAAAAAATAAAAAGAAAGACTCAAAGCTTCTTGAAATCTGGGCTTTGAACTCATAATTGTCACCCCCACCTCATTCTTCTCACCAAAAGAAGCCACATGGCTGAGCGCAGATCCATAGGTGGGAAAATAGATTCTGATTACTTAGAGAGAACTTCAGTCACCTGAGCAAAGGGAAAGTACAGGAGGTTGGAGAAATGAGGGCACTATTGCACTCTACACAACTCAGTATAAGAAAAAATGTGTAGAAGTACTGAACAATGTTCAGTTGCCTAGGGTGGACAAATCCAAAAGAGATGTAAAAACACATATTTGTTATTTTCCAATAGAATTAGGCACACTAATCTTTCAATTCCTTTTATGAAAATAGTGAATTTGTTATTTGGGTCAGACTATGTTTAGATGTGGAACAACTCATGTCTGTCCTCAGATTGTATTTTGGTAAAAGAGTTTCCATCATTTTTCACATACTATTTAACTTTTAGCCTGGAAATTTCAATCTGCTAAATTTGGTCTAACTGATTCCAATTTCTACCTCCCCGTTGCCACGTAAGAACTGGAAATATGTTGACTCTTCTTGATCTTACTTGCAATAGCTTAAAGAGAGAGAAAAATATTCCTTCACTATTTTCCATCTCTCTGTAGTAGAGCAAGTCTTTACAGACAGTAAACCTGAAGGGCTGGGCAATAAAGTTTTGTGCTCAGACCTCCCATTTTATGACCTTATGGATAATGTCACTGTTAAAGACTTGTGGATACTGTTTCCTTTTTTTTCCCCAAGTGACTGGTATAAAAATGGCTATATTCCGAGTACGTCCACGGAAGGAAAGTTTATCACCGCCAAAATGGCTTAGTGATTTAACATGTACCAATGTAAGGTGATGCCGAAGGAAGTACAGTGTGACTCTGAGGTTGTACAAAGAAAATCTGTACAGCAAAAGACCGAGGCTACTGGAAAAAGAACTAAACGTGTACTTTGCACCTTCTAACGATATAAGCTGCTATGTGCTTTTTGTCAAGTCACTCTCATTTCCAAACTGCATTCTTCAGCTACGGAAAAAGTACATTAGAAATTAGAATCTCAAAGTCTCTCTTAGAACTCAAAAGAGAAGTCAAATTCTTTTCCTCATTTTGTCTGGTCCCCCAAATGACTTCTTCCTTCATCTACATATTGACAATTCCTTGGGAATCTCTCCTCCTCTCTTCTGGAAAGACTTCCTTCCTTCCAACACATGTGTACTATTGGGCTATATATTTGGTTAATACTATAGATCAGGAGTCAGCAAGCTACATCCCATAAGCCAAGTCCAGCAACTGTTTTTGTAAAGTTTTATTGGAACACAACCATGCCTATTAACTTCTATATTGACCATGGAGGCTTTCATGCTAAAGCGGCAGACTTGAATGGGTGCGACAGGAAGAAGTAGGTCCACAAAGCCTATAATATTTATGATGTGACCTTTTACACACAAAACCATGGATGCCCGAAGTCTGAGCACGAAGGACAAGAACAGGATGATGTCAGCCCATTAGTCAGTGTTCAGTGGGTTCCTTGTACTGGAACCATTTTATTTATTATTTTCCATCTCTTCTACGAAGACATAAATGATGACCAGAGATTCTTTTTAAGTCAACAGCCTTCCCCTGACCTTGTTGAGCATCCCACCCTCACAGAAGACAAAGTTACTTCGGCATCTCACTGAATAGCACTTCATCCTGCTGCCTTCCTTTCTTTAAACATGGGGATTAAGAGAAAGGGAAATGCAAGCACATCAAGTGGCTTTACCAATCAGAGAGGTTTCCGCACCTCTGGAGGAACTATGATTTACAAACTTCCTATCTTGGCCTCAAAGTAGGCAGCCTGGAAGATGCATCATCACTGTGAGAGCAATGATGAGCCAGAGGCCCAGTATAGTATTTGCATCTCATTTTGTCCCCTCCCAGTGGCTGAAAGATCCCCAGATACCACAGCAGTGGAGGCAACAGGGCACATTTCTCCATCCGTGCTTCACTTCCATGTCCCTACATCAGTGGCCATGAAGCCTTTCTATTTCTTGCTGTGAGTCTGGAAAGCCAGAACACAGAGTAGACTGTTTGGAGAGCCGCTGTGCAGTCCATGTTAGGACTGCACATGCCTAGTGGCTCCAGCTTTAAACTTCAAACAGGAGCTTCAAAGCAAGAATTCTTTCTTAGAGGGTTCAGGGCCATGGATTCATAAAAGATGCTGAATAAATTAGAATTATTATGACCATTAAACACTGTACAAGATTTTCCTAGGGGGTAATTATGCCTTTAGGTAATCTTAGAAGCTTCATTAACTCAGGTTTCTAAGATAAATACTTATTTCAGAAGAACCTGGAGGGCTGAGCCTAATAGCTTGAAAGAGTTCAATAACTTTGGGTAATGCTTTACTCTGAATCTGGCTTCATGGATTCCCTAGTGATTCTTTTTGTACTTGTACTTTTGTACAAGAACCTGGGACTTGTGCACACTGGGCAAGTGTTCTACCACTGGGCTACACTGCCAGTCCTGAATGAGCTAGTTTAATGCTCAAATGGCTTCAGAGAGTTCACGTCTTAAGGAACCCCAGGCAAAGACAGCCCCATGTCCAGAAAAGAGAAAATTGTTTCTGCCACCTTTCTAGCTTGACTGTAAACACCAAGAGAAAAGATTACCCAAGTCTTTCCCCAAACTTTCTTTCAGAGCACAGCGTGATTTATGAAACACGGTAGTTCTTCAACAAATATACATATCCCTCACCTATTGACTTTAAATTGTACCTAGAAACCTGGCTGCATGGTGAAAGAGTCTTTAAATGAAATAACATTTCCATTAATATTCATGTGAAAAATTATGTTGCATCCCATCCCAACCTGAGATCCCAATTAAATTTTTATAGATAGAAAAATATTTCAATTGAATAATGAAAATAAGCTTCTATAAGCAACAAGCAACAATGTGAAAGTAAATGAATACTGTTTGACATGAAAGATAATGAAAACTTGTTATACTTGACAAAGGAAGAAAATAAATCTTGAGTAGCAGAGAAGGGGTATGTGGGAGTCTTTCTTTCTTTTTCATTAGCATATATTTGTGATACATAATAAATACACTCATCACGGGGAATTTGTACATATATAATTATCACAATTTGTACATATATAATTATCACATCTTAATCCTTTTTGGTTCCTTAGTTCCTTTCCCTTCCTCTCCTTCCCACCCCCCCTTCCCACAACCCCTTCTCATCTCCACAAAGTCTATCTCTCCGTTTCTTATCATCTATCTTTCATTTTGCTCTTTAAGTTATTTATACTTCGGGTTTTTCATATAAGGGATACCATGAGATACTTAACTTCCTGTGTCTGATTTATTTTATTTAGTATTATGGTCTCATGGTGCATCCGTTTTCCTACAAATGACTCAAATTTATCCTTCTTTGTGGCTGAGTAGTACTCCACTGTAGTTCTTTACAAGGTGTATTTTTCTTTCTGCACGGTTTTCTTCCTTAATTTTTTTAATCTTTTTCAGAGATCACAGTTATCTTGCACTCACACTAACCTTAGAAGTATTACAGTACAGATTACAGTACGGTAAACCACCTATATCAGTGATAGAGAACCTTTTGGAGCTTTCAATGATACAAACAGCCCACTGTGGCATGCGTGCTGTAGGTTCACCACTGATCTACAGGTTGAAATAAAGGTTAACTATTTTCAGAAGAGTTCAAAATATGTGGAAATAGTTTGTACATCCAAAAGTTGGGAAGAAGATCTGGAAATATTTCTCTTACTGAGTATATGGATCCAAAGCAAAGAATTTGGCTTCATCCCAATAAGACATGAAATTCAAATAGGTTCTATATGACTTTCTGTACTAGGAAACTATTGTTCTGAGTAAATGATGAAATGTGTCTTTTTCTGAAATGGTAATATTTATATACTATTTCTTTCATGTATTTACTTAGCATGCTTTGGGGAGAAAATAGTAGTTATACCAAAGCAAAATAAAAATAATCTAAGAAGTGGACTTTCAAGAACTCTTGTAAAGACAGCTGGTAAAGCACGGTCAGCATGTGAAGTATTTAATGATGGATTTAACCCTGGTTCTGCGTAATCAGAAGGTCTGAACCGGTCTCAGCTTGGATGGTGCTGACCTCTGTGGAGGAACACGCACAGCTCCGCGGAGAACTTACGAACTTCAATTCTGCTGGAACAAAGCCTGAAACCAGTTGATCTGCTGCTAGAAGAGGAAAACGAGGGCATGGTAGGGAGAAGGGTTGGCTCCAAAGCCTCTCCACAGACTAGTTTTTTCCCCTCCAGTCCCATCTGTCTACACAGATGCCTTTTGCCTTACTTCCTTCCACTCCTGTGATTCATTGAATTCGCAGTTTTCGAAGTCTCAAAAATAGTTTGAAAAGGCAATTTGAATTGTGAACCTTAGTTTTGAAATTGTTTTAAAAAAAGTCTTTCTAATGAACATGTATGAATTGTACATATTAATGGGGTTCGGTGTGGTATACAGTGTGTACAGATTAAATTATGGTAATTAGCATTCTCTTCCTTATTTCCTTGTGTTTGGAGCCTCTCAACTCTTTTCTAAATCTTCATAAAGTCCATGATAGGTAGGGGGGCTGGGGATTTAGCTCAGTGGTAGAGCGCTTGCCTAGCACGCACAAGGCCCTGAGTTTGATCCCCAGCACCCCCCACCAAATCTATGATAGGTTATCGTGAACTGTATTTATCCTCTTGTGCCATGGAACACCAGGCCATTCTTTCTATCTGTGTTTTGGTGCCCTTGATCTAGCTTCCTTCTAACTAAATAAAATTTTAAAAATATATAAAAATATTACTGATAATGGTAAAAAATGTATTCACCTCTTTGGTTAGAATTTAAAGGTAGATGGATATTCTCGTATGACTTTTCTCTTATCTCCATTTTTACCTATAGCAGAGTTACTTCTTAAAATATTTTTTCCCACAGAGTAAATGCAACTCCTAATGAGAGAAATCTTACTGTTATTCATTGCATTATTTCATATGATTTGCATATATAAGGCACTCAATAAAGTACTCTTGAAAATACACATACAGAGAGGCCACATAGAGACTGGGAGATGGCTAATTTTAAAGAGCTCCTATGTATTCACGTGCAAAATCATGCACTTACATACATGTTAATGTCCCCCCAAAATATTTATATGGATGGTTAGTATCGTGGAGTGCCTGCTTGAGGTATGTGTTAAATTAATGCTAGGTTTCCAGTTATAATGATGTCTCATTGAATGAATTATCATGACTCTAATACAGGACAGTGCACATTCCATAGCTCTGGTTTTCTGTATTCATCTAATGTAATGATTTTACAGTCCCTGCATCCGTTTCCACGTATATGTACTTGGAAGCTCTCCCTGGAATGCCTTGTCAATGTATTTGTTTTCAGGATCTCTTACCTTTACTAGCTACAGCTCATCTGGGGATTCTAGTACAACCTTTATTTGGGATTATTCTATAACATGGGTATAATAAACAACTTTTAGTTTTAGACTTTTTTGTGTCATTGCAATGACTCAATCATGTCGTTTGCATCAACTGTTTCCCATTATTAGTCTCTGTCTTGTAATATGAGAATCTTGTACTCTGTGGTAAAGTATAAAATTTTAGGAATCCAAAATTAGCAATCTACTATCCCAAGAAGTGCATGCTTTTTTTTTTGTTGTTGTTTCTGGGGATCAAACTCAGGGCCTTGTGCTTGCTGGGAAATCACTTTAACCACTGAGCTAAATCCCCAGCCCCAAGATGTGCATTCTTTAGTATTCCTTGAATGTTTGAAAGTTGTAAGGCAATTCAAATTTCATGTCTGTTTTGTTTTTATTATACAAGTGGTAATATATTATATGAACAAACTATGGAGAATCCGAATTTATAATGAGACTCTTCAAGAAATAGATATATGGATCTCTAAATAAAATTTGGAAGAAAGATTGAATTCTAGAGACTGTTCTTCTCCTTGATTGAGAGCTAGTAAGAACTGATGACTGAGTCAGGTGCTAAAATTAAGCAGGCCAACCATCCAATCATACGAGCTGACACAAATCATTTGATGTACTTTCCAGGCTTAAAACACGGATTCTGAAACCCATCAAAATAAGTTTTATGGATGGTTTGACAAAATGTCATCATGTAGGATGCAAATCATTTTCTACACTCTTTTAATAGATATTTTTATATAATTTCATCCTAGGAATTTCTTTTTTTTTAAATTTTTTTATTTTTACCAAGAACATGTATTGGTACATTGTATACATAATGATCATAATCAACATGGTTATTTTGTACCTGTACATGATACATCTTGGTTTCCCCCCCTCTTCCCCCCTTCCCCTCCCCTCCCTTTAGGAATTTCTTTTAGTTTATAATTCTACTAACAAGAATTATTAAGATAATCTGTTTTATGTATTTCATGGTAGTACCTGGAAAACACATGTGTGGACACATACTTTCTTTGATTAGAAAGCACATGTGTTCATGAAATTTTATTTTACAGTATTTCAATATTGTGACGTTTTCATGACATATTTTAGGAAAGCTCGGTTTTGGGGCGAGGAGGAGGAGGAAACATATTGGTCACACTACACCGTCGCTGATCTGATCTAGGCCATCATCCTTCCCTGCAGTTACACTATGATAACGTTCCTGACTGGTTCCGTATGCTACTAGGAAGAAGGTTAGGTGCTGACTTTAGAAGGATCAAGAACCTCATCAAGTTTCATAGTAACTATGACTTAAATGCCTAAATATATCTGGACTGAGTTAGACACAGCTGGGTAAACCATCCCTCCCAGGCACAGCTGGGCAGGCTAATTCCCAAGACAAGAGATTAAGATGTATACCCACAGGACGCTGTGAGCAGGGTTTTCAGTATACACCATCCTGGGAGAAGGTTATCTATCAATATGCCCTTTTGTAAGGACCCAAGAGTTGTTCAGTGAGTTGCTTAAAGTTGTTCTATCAGCAAAGAATGGAGCTGAGCCTCCAACCTAATGCTCCACCCATGATATTTTGCTTTCTCCATGACATTACACACACCTAACAGTAGTGGTATACCGGTAGATGTTTAATAACTAGATAGCCAGGGGAAAATGAAAAAGCTGTGATTTACCGTAAATTCTATCATGACAGCCAATTTCAAGTCACCGTGATGTCACTGTTTGCAGATTTGGGAAGCGGTTCATGGTAACACTCCATTACATAGTATTTCTCCCATATACATACAACAGATGGAAATAACTTCAAGCACAAAGACAATGGAAAAATAATGAGGAACTGATGCAAGTGAGTATTACTTTGGTTTTTGATAACTTATTTCATGTAAATTTGTATAATTTAGTTTTTACTAATACCCACGCTTAACTACTGCCTTAGAAAATTGCTGAAAATTCAACAATTGGCTCTTGTGAGCCAGGACACGCCAGCTCCAGTACACCATTGCCTGATATTTGCATAAAAATTACAGATAATGAGTATCAGCATTTTAAAGATGTCATGTTAATTCTACAACATATTCATTATTTTTTGCTTATCAAGTTTTACACCTGCAACAGGAAAACTTAGACTCCCCAACAAAAATATAGGGAGAATGTGAGCTTCTTTCTGAAACTTTGGGAAGGGGAAAATTTGGAAAACTGAGCCAGAGTTTGAAGAGGAACTAGGCAGTAACTGGGAGCTGCCCCAAAATTAGGAAGGAGCTTTAGAGCCTGAAGCAATAAGCAAGAAGGATTTGTGTTCCTGGATAGACTCCCAGAAGAATTTTTCTCATTGCTGATCACTGATGTGTTTTTTTCCTAGACAACTCACAGATATATATATGCCATTTTTATTTTAGTGCTATAAATTGCTACAGGCCTATTAAAACTTCACTTCCTCTTTTCCCACTTCCCTAGATGACTCAGAATATTTAATTTCCATGATGTAAGATCATTTTAGCTTCAGTTTTGGATACTACCCAACTTTTCTCGTTAGCACATAATTCTTTTCCTGATACAAGTCCTGAATTTCCAACAGCTTATAAGAGTATCTCCATCAGTATGGTCTTAAACCTCAGGCCACAATAATCTCATCCTATCCCTAAACAAGCTGAGCTCATCTGATTTTATGGGTTCTATTGATGATGATCCTGTTCACCTAGTCAACCATGCTAAATGTACCTGAGTCTGGCTTGATTTTTCTCCTTCTCTTCAATGACCAAGTCTAGTCAATTCTATCACCGAGAAGCCTTCCTAATATGCCTCCTATTTTCTATGGCAGCTGCCTCACAGTAACCCCACTAATGAGGCCTTCCTCGCTTTACAGTCAGCGCAATGATCTCCCCTCTGCTCTCTTTGCTTCTGATTGCTTCAGTCTGCTCATTTTTGTCAGGTTTATCCCCTAACAGGCTGCCCGAAATCTGTCATTGCCTCCTGAAACTATCACAGATGCCTTTCCCTGACTTCCCAATCTTGTAGTCCAGTTTTCCTTCCCATGATTCAGTCCCTACCGTGCACTAGTCAAAGATATTATTTCCTGAGAATGTTTTTCCTTTCCTAACTTCCAACCTTTACCCATTCTACTACAGTACTGCTTGGATTTGCTTTACTGCCAAGTATATCACTTCTTTCTGGCCTTAGCTACTTATCCACATTCTATTCTTTCCCTCTGTAAACTTCCATTTGTTCTTCTTTTATGGCATACAGCATATTGTACTTTTTGGGTAACTGTTTTTACCTTCACCTTAGAAAAGGAAGAATATGTCTTACATTTATTTTGTTGTTTTGCAGTGCTTAGAAGAGAGATATTCGATGGCTTATTGAGTTGGGCAGTCATCTGCATTTTGGAAAGTTTCTGCCAGACTTTGCTAGGGCTGCACGAAAGGTGCTGTGGTACGTCAATTTTTATGGTGGGCAAAACAACAATAACAAAAATGCAACAATATGAACAGTTATCTCTCTTAGGTGTCTGCTCCGATGTTAGACACTTTCTGGGACACACACACACACACACACCCCTATTCCTATCCTTTACTAGTCAGCAAGAGATGCATTACATATAAGTAAACTGTATCTCAGAAAAGCAAAGTGGCTTTTGCTAGAGTTTTAACTCAGGATTCTTTATAATTGAATCTCGTATTTTCCTATATGTGTATTTCTATAATTTTGGAAGGAGGACATTACTGGCACAGAAATACTTGAGAATTGGAGGAAGACCTGATCTCTTCGTGTCTTCTGCCAATCCTGTGTCAGTTCTTCTGTACAAACATGTAAGGGAAGGGACCGAGACTAGACATGAGGGAGTGGGGAAGGAAGGGGAGGGGAAGGGGATGAAAAAAAAAGTAAGATGTGTTATGTGCATGGACCAACTCTCCACAAGGAATGTAATCACTATGTACTGCAATCATAACTAATAAAAATAAAAAATACTAAAATCTCCCCAAATTTAGATTTATATATTGCTTGATTTCAAGGGTCATATATTCTTGGCCTCCTACCATGCAAGGCCTGAAATAACCTAGGTATGCATAAAGTTGGTTCTTCCAGCCCGATAGTTTTCATAATATCTTCACATGTACACTCTGCCACCAACTAAGACAAAGTTCTTTATACCTAGAAATGTGATAAAAGATTAATGCTAAAGGTCAAGAGATATGTAAATATCAAGTATAATAAAATTCGGTCAACCTATATGCGGAAAAATTCTATTGGAATGAAGAACGTGGATAAATATGTATAAGTAAAATTCTGAAATGTGACACTGAAGAGCGCCTTCCAGAGGATTTTTTTTTTTTTTACTAGAGTTTGCATAGTGAGATATCTAGCTTCTGGGCCAGAAGAGAGGGTTGTAGTTCAAATGACAGCATTTCCCAACAGTGGCTAAGGAGCAGCATGATTGAACTTTTGCTCTAGGGGCTTTGAGATCATGTAGGAATTAGGAGGTCTAAACTTTATTTATGAGCATTTCATTTTATGAATGTTGTGTTGTAGAGAAAAGCGACAATGAGATTAGGCAGGAATTGATATCTGACTCCAGCTTTTGCTACCTGGGTGTCCTAGGGAAGTCTCCTAGCCATTTTGAACCCAAATTTTCTCATCAATAAAATGAAGTTGACTATATGAACATCATGGCACTGTCGCTAAGATAATGAAATATACAACCATTGTCAATGGCCGTGTGACTTAATGTCTTTAAAAACCATCATTTATTATTATTCACAAGTTTAAGATTAGTAGAATGGTTCTACTGATGTCAAATCAGCTTGGCTGATGTTGGCTGGGCTAACTCATGCATCTTCCATTGGCTGGCAGGTCAACTGGGGTGAGTTTGTCTACAATGGCCTCAGTCGCATGTCTGGTGGCTGGCCAGCTGTTGGCTGGGGTGACAGAGTCGGCCCAGCTACATGCTTCTTATCATCCAGAATGTTAGCTCAAGCTTGTTTGTGTATTTAGCCAAGTCAGAAGGACAGTCTAGATTCCAGGGTGGGGGACATACTCCACTTCTTGATGGAAGGAACTGCAAAGTCATAAGTAAGTTGCATGAATAAAGAAAGGGTGGAAAATTGTGACCATTTTGCAATCCATCACATAACAACTTTGAAAAACCATCAGTATTTTCCAAATCACAGTAATGCATCCATTTGACCCAATAATAGAATTCCTAGATATATATCTAAGAGATGTATGCATATATATATGCATATATATATATCACATTATACACAAACATATGCTGGAATGTTCATAGTAGCCCTATTTATGCATAATAGCCCCATTGCAAACCACCCAAATGCCCATTAGCCTGCCCATTTAGAATAGAGGAATATGTTGTTTTCATACCATGGAATACTATGTACAAGGAGAATGAATAATCTACAGCTACAGGCAACAATATGGACGAATCTTACAAATATAATTATTGAAGGAAAAAACTATACATACAGTGCATTTTCCTGATTTCATTTACACAAACAGTAAAACCAGGTGATCTATTCTGTTAGAAATGAGGATGGTTAAAAAAAAAAAAAAAGGAAATGAGGATGGTGGTTATCCCTGGGATAAAAGAGATTGGAAATGGGTGCAAGGTGGAAGGGAGTCTTCAAGGGTGCTGGTCATATTTTGCTTCTTAATTTGTGTGCTTAATATAAAGATGTGTTTATTTTGTGACAATTCACTGAGCCGTAGTCTCATAAGCTAAGTAAGTTTCTGTATGCATGTTTTATTTCAATTAAGGCATATGAATAGCATATTGTGAAAGTACCTATTCCTAGCCGACTTTCAAATATTTATCTTTCCCCTTCACATTCCCAACGAAGACTACATTTTTAGTAGTAATTCCCATTATTATATCTTTAGTGTGAAACAATGAATCTTTTATGTGAATGTAAACAGGATACCCAAAGATAATTTTAAAATAAGCATATTAAGTAAGATTTTGTGCTTTTAAAATATCCATCCTGCTTGAGATATGATTCTTGTCTTTCAAAGGGCTGAATCTGGTATAATGGCTGCATTATGTGCCATCTGGACAGAGTGTCTTAACTGTCTTCAATCTTTTTTTTTTTTACCTGTTCAGATCAGTGAACTCAGGATTATATCTAATTTTCGGGTCAATAGCTTTATCTCTAATCCTTTATCCCCCTCTCAAAGGAGCCCTATATTGAAATATAAGAAAGCAAGCATAATTTTACTGCAGAGAAAACTGTGTGTTCTAATTTATAGCAGAGGGTAAAATCATTCCAAACTCTGAGGATATAATGACAAACTAGATGGATGGCCCCTATTCTAAAGAAACTTTGCATCATTTCTAGAGACAAAATACTTGCAACATATCCATGGCTAATAAGGATAATCATGTATTACGACAGTAAACTAATAACTGCTAAATCAGAGTATGACAATATAGCGTACCGATCTGGACTGAGCTGTTTTGCTGTGGTGAAAATCTCCCACATTCAGAAGCATAAGGCAATGAAAGTTTGTGCTTTTCTTTTGCCACATATTGAGAACTTTACCTTATTCTTAACCTGGGACCAGCTACAATCTTCAACATTTTGTGTCATGACAACACAGGGATAGAAGATGTGTCAAAGCAACCCTTACCCTTCAAACGCTCTCCCGAAAGAGACACATGTCATCTCTGGTCACACTTCACTGGCCAAAGCTAGACATTTGTTTATACCTAACTTCAGGTGGATAGTGTAGTTGTATCCTCTATGTACCCAGAAGGAGAGTGAGCCAGACTACTGGCGAACAGCCTTAATGCTTACCATATATGGCCACTTTGCAGGTCCCAGAATAGCTTTCTTTCATTCTTGGTCACAAATAATACCTTGATCCTTATCCTACCACCTAAATATATGCTTTAATAATCACAAAAAAGATTCAAAACTTGAACATTAATTAGCATAAATCCACCCTTGCATTATTCATAAGATGTTAGACTTGGAAAAGAACTTCCATGACATCTAGTTCAATTTTTTAATATGAAAGTTAGGGAAATTATAATTCATAGGTGACTTGCTTCAAGTCAGAGCTATTTATGGTAAAGTCAGAACTAAATTCAACACTTTTAATTCAAAGTGTTAGCTTTGTATATATAAAGGGAAGAAACTACATATTGTAATAGTACTTCAAGCATCTATAATTTGGGCAATGTTCAGTTTTTGTTCATTCAATAAATATTTATTCAGCACTCATAAACACTGAACTAGATACCATAAGAAATAATGATGCAATAGCCACAGAATCTTTACTCGAAGGGAGTCTTGTAGAATTAACCACATATTAGGATAAACATAATAAGAGTCACCAAGGAAATAGCAAAGATCATTTTTGCCCTGTCCAAGATTGAGTGTTAATGACAACCATTCAATTTTTTTAGGCAGTCAAATCAAGGAATACTAGCTAATATCAGTTAATTTCTTTCTATGCATCAAGGACTCTTTTGAGGACTTTCTAGTTCCACTTTTCAAACTGCTTTAGGAAGCACTGATATTTTTATTATATCGATTCTTGGCCCATTTATTTAGTTGTTCTTTTATGCTACTGTATGGCATTTTCTAAATTTATCCAAAAAGGATTTGCACAGGCATTCCCAAACTTACTCCCAAGCAGTTCTCAGTATTTTTTCATTATTGCACAAAACATGTATATATACTAATTCGATATGACTAATGTGTAAAAAATGTGTTGATTTTGGTGGTGATCCTATCTATAGCAACCTTGCTGAATTTTCTCACTAGATTTAATAATTTCTTGTTGATTATTATAGTTTGGATTAAAAAAAATGTGTGTCAAAGCCTCCTGTGTTCGGCAGTGGGGTTTTCGGAAGGTGCTTAGATAACAGGGGTGCTCACCTCATCAATGGATTTGGGTGCACAGCTGAATGTGTCATTGGTAGGAAGGCCCTGGGTGGGGAAGTGGGTCACTGGGGGCCTGCTTCTGAAGGGCACATTTTTGGCTCTTCCCTCACTCTCTTCTTCCTGGCTACCGCACGATAAGCAGCTTTCCTTTACTGCGCATTTCCACCATGACGTTTCTGCCTTGAAGCCAGCTGACTATGAACTAAAACTTCTGAAACCATGAGCTAAAACAAACCTCTCCTCCTTTAAGCAGTTCATGTAACGTATTGTATCCTAGTAATGAAAAGACGACTAATATATTGATGGTTCTGGATTTTTCAGGATGATCATATCATCTGCAAATTAAGAGCAGTTATTTCTTTCTTTCTAATCCTCACACCTCATTTTATCTTCCTTTCTAGTATTATTTCCTTGTGTAGGACTCCTACTAAAGACTTAATAAGAGGAGAAGAGCATAAGTAGTTTTTTTCTTAACTTTAATTGGCAATTCTTAATGAAATACTATACAACACAGATTTAGAAAGGCATTTTGATAGTTTCCTTTTTCAAGAATTCTAAATATTTTATCTTCAATGGCTGTTGAATTTTATCAAGTTTTTTCTTTTTGTTTCTATTTATAGAGACAAATAGCTTTTCTCATATAAGTTCTTTATGTGGCAGATTACATCAATGTATTTTTCTGATGTTTTATCAGACATGCCTTCCTGAGTATAAAGAAACACTACTATATTTTATGTGCTAATTTTCAAAACCATGGTGGGATTTTGTTTACTGATATTTCATTTAGAAATCTTAAGAAATCTATGTGTAACAAGGGCTGTGATAATGCAGAGAAATGGGTGCACTTGCATATTCTTGGTGGGATTATAAATTAGTACAGCCATTATGGAAAACAGTATGGAAAACAGGTTCCTCAAAAAATTAAACAGAACTACCATATCACCCAGCAATCCCATTACTGGTCATATATCCAAAGGAAATGAACTTTGTAGGTGGAAGAGATAACTACACTCCCATCTTCTTTGTACTATTCACAATAGCTAAGAAATGGAAACAGCCTAAGTGCCCATCAACTGATGAATAAAAAAGAAAATCTTGTTCATATACACAGTGAAATGCTATTCACCGTAAAAACAAATGAAACCCTATTATTTGTGACAATATGAATGGAACTGTTAACAGTGTTAAACAAAATAGTTAAGGCACAGGTATATAAGTACTATATGATCTCACTCATATGTGGTACCTAAAAAAGTTGATCACATAGAGGTTAAGAGTAGAATGGTGGTTACCAGAGGCCGTGGACAGTTAGAGCAGACAGAGAGAGAGAGACAAAGAAGTTTAATTAATGGGCTAAGTAACAGGTAGGAACAAGCAGCTGTGGGGTACTATTGCAGCCTATGGTGACTATAGATAACAATTATGTACTGTGCCTTTCAAAAAGCAAGAAGAAAGAATTTTCCAAGTTTTTACCCCAAAGAATTGATAAACGCTTGAAGAGATAAATATATTCAACCTGACTGAAACACTACACAGTGTATACATGTGTCAGACATTACATAGTACCCCATTAATATCAGCTTTTATGTTGAAAAATTCAAAAATCTATGTGCACCTGCATTTGCACTTTTTTGTACTGTCTTTGGCTGGTTTTGCTATTAAATTTATGCTTTGTAAAATGAATTTGAAAGTTTTCTTATTAGTATCTCTGTCTTTGTCTCTATCATGTGTGTGTGTACATGTGTGTGTCGTATCTGCTACTTGAGAATTGAAAATTTTGTAAATTTGGCCTATAACAATCATTTTATCTAATATCCACTAAACCACTGAGGTAAGAGGACAATTCTTAAGCGTAGTACTTAATATCTTCAATGGTTATTTTTTATTCAGGTTTTCCATTTTTCCTTGAGTCATTTTTATGTATCAAAGTAGGCTAACTATGGTGCCAAATAATCTCCTAATCCTAGTGGTTTAACCCAATGTAAGTATATTTTTCATGCATGTTATGGTTCAGTGTGGTGCCATAGGATCAATATATCATGTCTGTGGTTATGTGATTCTAATATTACTTATTGGTACATTTTCTATCCATTTATCTGTCCCATTAGGCACTCATTTTGTTACTTGCTTTCGTAAAACTAGTTTTTTATTTTGTTGAATCTTTGTATTGTTTAATTTCTATTTTCTAAGTTTCTATACTATCTCTGTTAGTTTCCCTTCTATTTTCTTAGGTCTGTTTTAATATGCATTTTCTAGTTTCTTTGACTATACGGTTGACTCGAATCCCCAGTGTTTCAAAGAGTTCTCTTTTTTTTATGAACTCCATCATACCCTCTTCCACATTTGCAACACTAGTAATACTGAAGAAAGCTCCCATAGTCCCACAACAGGGATTAATCCTTGTCTACCACAAGACTGTTGTACAGTGGCGCAATCTGCGGCAATAATAATGGTAAGAGACCTATGGTTCCCAGACAAAGTCAGTGCAGAGACATAGAAGGACAACTCTAGTAGTTTAGAAATATGTAGCAAATGTGCTGAGTCATTAAGTAGAAAAGAAGAGAGGGCTTCGAAAGATTTAATATCAAAGTGGAATTAAAAAGGATTCATGGAGAAGAAGAACTGAAAGCTAAGAATGTATATGTTGGCAAGGAGGACATAAGAATGAATTCCTAGCTGGAAGTTGAGGGTGCTTTGTGAGACCTGCGGCAGTAGAGGTCAGGGTGTTATTCACATCAGCATTTATCCACACTGGTCCTGGCTCTTACAAGATGGTCTGTGACGTACGTTTAATTAAAAGATCAGTACTGAGAAATGCGAAGCATCTATGTGCTCACTATACATACTTAGGACACTGACATTGTAGAATCTGAGGGAGTTGAACATGTTAGATGTAAAAAAGCACGTAAGAACAAGAGAATTCGTCTCTTATTTCACAAGTGAGAAAACCGCGGCTCAGAAATTCAAAATGTGTTTCTCATGGTACTTTCAATATATCAATTAAAATTAGTATTTATAGGGGATTTCAGATTTGGGCCATTTTGTTACCATGATAATTTTGTGTACATCCACATCCAGATTTGCTGCATTTTAGAGTTTGCTCAAGGTCGGAAGTCGGCAAATGATGGTCCACAGGCCAAAACCAACTGGACACATGCTTTTCAAAACAAAGTTTTCCTGGAATACATGTGTGTCTGTACATACTGTCTATGGCTGCTTTCACACTAGACTCTACTGCCTACAAAGACTAAAATGTTTGTACTATCTGGTCCTTTACATAAAAGTTTGCTGATCTCAGTTGTAGGTAGTTTTATTATCTAAGGACTCTTATTCCACAGCTGATCAAGAGGGTTTCTATTTCTTTTCTAGAGCTAAAATTAATTTGGCAATTGATCATTATTTAAGAGGTTGCACCATGTGTTAATTTTGGGACATAAGGTCTTTGATATATAACCCAAAAGAAGTTGTTAGGAGGCATTCCTTCATGGATGGGACTTGTAGGCTATTTTCTGGGTAAGAGAGATGGATGTTGGGAAATGGGTTGTACCAGTAAAACTCATTATGAAAGTGCCTTCCAGAAATCCTGGAACATTTAGAGCTCATTTCCTCAAGAGCTGCATTGCCTCAGTGCATCTTTAGATGCTGCTCTTTCAGCCAGATTGCCCTTTTGAAAGTCAATGGAGTTTGCCCTTCTTCACACAACCCTCAGGAGCAGGGAAGTGGCGCTTGTTATGGCTGAGGGTTCCCTAGAAGCTCACTTGTAACCTAGTGGCTGGAACGCTTGTGGAGGAAAGACGACCGCTTGTGGAGGAAAGACAACCAACCGGAAGCTCAAGACCACAGCCAGTTGAAATGCCACCTCATTAGTAGCAATTAGCACTCAGTCATGCCTGGGAGATTGTCCCCATAAAGCAGGTCAAATCAATTACTGCCTGCCTCTTAGACGAAAGAGACCATTGCAGATCATTCTGTCTAGTTCTGGGCTTTCATGCCTCAGACCAGGACAGATTTGATTTTTCTACTTTAAAAGCTTTCCCCAGAGGAGGGCTTCACTCTTTTCTTATGCTTTGTGTGCACAAAAATATATAGCTCCTGTCAGGAAAAGGCCCGTTAGTGTCTTCGAGGTTTTGGTTGCAGGAGAATTGGGGCAAACTTCAAGGATGCTGGAAACTTTGTGACTTTGTGAATGGATGCAGGGGCCTGGAGGGGTTTTCTCATGGTGAGAGAGATTGAAAGAGAATGAAGTTCACACGTGACAGGAATACTAATTCTTCTTTACTACAAATATAACCCAGCTTTAAAGAAAATCAAATAATCGATCGTGTCCCTGCTAATGGCTACGTTGGTGACAGCATTTTTGTCTTTTTAGGAGGTGATGGAGAAGGGTCAGCCAGGTTGTTTTATGAGCTTCTGGGAAAAAAAAAAAAAAGAAATGTAAGTGCTGGACAGGGCCTTGGTGTGGACTCTTAGCAGCTGGTGAATGTGCCCGGAGGCTTTTTCTGTCCCCCTCCACTGCAGGAGCCCAGGGAATAGGACTAATTCTTTCGGAAAGAGAGTGAGATTTTTGCTTTTCATGCAGCATTTTGTGCTATAACAGTTTGAATAATTTTCACTTGGTGTTCAAAATGAGCTGTCCTCAATTAATACCACTTTGCATTTATTTGGTTCATTTTATCTGATGCAAAACACACTTTGCAAGTGCCAAGCAATGCTTTTCTGGAATGCGCCTCTGTCCTGGATAAGATAAAGCCCCCCTCACCTTCCTCTGTACTAACAAAAGAAACTCCCCAGTACCTCACCGAAGGACCCTCAGAGGCTTCACTGGCTACCATTAGAGGATAGGGCGCAACACAGGTGCAAACTCTAGGGCAGGGACCCTCCTGTAGTGTGGCTGGAGTTCTGCATCTGTCTTCTCATTCTCCCCTCACCAAGTCCCCTCCAAAGAATACACGATCCCAGGGGCTGGGGATTTAGCTCGGTGGTTAGAGTGCTTGCCTTGCAAGCGCAACGCCCTGAGTTCGATTCCCCAGCACCAAAAAAAAAAAAAAAAAAAGAATACACGATCCCAGATAAACCCGGTGTTCCTGCTATGCTGTCCAAGCTTTCTAAGTCGTGGAGACTTTATATGTGTTGTGTATGATCCTTCTCAGCAGTTTTCAAATCCTGCTGGTAAGCATGAAGCTGTCTCCAGTTCAACCTTTTCTTTCTTCAGTTAGTGTTCCCAGAATGGAGGAGTTGCCCACCCTAGAGTTAATCCCGCTAGGGCAAGGCTTGGGGTAGCCGCGAGACCAGAGTGCTTGAGGCTATTGGTCCACTAATACAGGTTTCTATAGCAAGGAAAACAGAAATGGAGAAAGGCAAGTTATGGAGAAAAGGGCTGGGATTTGTGCTCAGGAATCTAGTCAATTACATCAAGACATCGGCATTCGGATGTGTGGATACAAAATGACTCTCAGGTTTTCAACGCATCTATCTAAATGAAGATTTCCCAACTTGGACAGGGGTGGATACACTTCACCAGTCACATTTGCATAGGGCCCTGTGTCACCTTGACCAGTATCCTGTCAACACCCTGAGGAATTTGGTGCCTGCGTTGTTACCTGCTATCCATGCAGCCTTTTATTCATTGACTCCTCACATGCCCTGCTATATTCCAGGCACACAGCTCTGAGCTAAGGACTCGAAGACGAAGAGGCAGGGTTCTAGCACTTGAAGGATGTCAGAAGAGAGTAACTGGATGGATGAGGAGCTACGGAAATTTGCAGCTGCTCCTGCAACACCTTCAATTTCTTCCACTACTGTCCTTCCCAAGTGTGTTACCAGTATGGATTTCATGTTCAACCAGAACAGCCTCATATTCATGGCCTTGAACCCCCCACTTCTCTGCCTTAGACCTTGATATCTTTATCAAGTGCATCTCAAATTTTCTTTCACCTAGTCCCCAACTTCCTACTGACATTTGGTCTCTCCCCCTGCTTTATTCTTCGTGACAGATTTAGAATCTGCTTGTCATTTGTACTCTGGGTGTACTTTTCAATACTTCCTTCTCGTTAAAAGTTCTTTTTTCCTTGAGCATATGTGAACTTTGTCAGGTCAATTCAACCCCCTGGGTTACCATTTTTATTTGCTTTCTCCATTCTGTGTATTGGTCGTTAGGGTGGAAAAGTCATGAAAATGTATTGGCTGGGACTGCTCCAAATCCATCCTGTGTGGCCTCTGGCTTGGCCTGGCAGTAGTTCTGCTCTTCTTGGGTTTACCTTTCCTTTCTTGCTTTTGCAGTCATTTTTCCCACCTCGCAAGGTCTCAGTATCATTCCTGTCTCCTTCAATCTAAGCAAATGAGGCTGTCTCATATGTTCTGTAGAATATCCAGAATACTCAACTCGATTTTCTAATCCTCCTTTTTCTAGGTCACTATAGCCCTCTCATTGCTTCAAATCTGTATTTCTAGTTAACTCACCTCTTCTGTTTGAGGAACTCGCCTGGACAACTCATTTTGGGAAACACTATGTGAACATCTAGAAGTTTGAGAACTTGCTTTAATCTTTTCATCCTATGTCCCACTATAAACTCCTTTCCCTCTGGCTCGGTGTCTTTTGGTGAATAATGGATATTTAATCATTTTTGCTAAATGAGGAAATAAATGGGTTTACTCATTTAGTGATGATGAATATTTATTGAGAACTTACTGTGTCCTAGGCCCTGGAAATACTGTAGTAAATAAGTCACAAAATCTCTTGCCCTCATAGACTCTCTTTTCTAGTGGAGGAGTCAGACTATGAAGAGATACATATGAAACATAGACTGTACTATCAGATGGTGATGGAATGAACTGAAGAAAACTAAAACAGGGAAAGAGTGTTGAGGGGGACTCGGATGCTATTTTAGATGGAAGGGAATCAAGAAAGACCACTTTTTAGTGGTAACATTTGAGCCAAAGCTTGAATAAAGTAGAGGAGTGAGATATTTAAATACCTATAAGAGGAGGAATTCAGGTAGAGGGAAAAGCAAGTACCTGGTGGTTTTAAAATATGTCCAGAAGAAAAAGAACTAAAAAGAGGTAAACAAAATACGCCTATAAATTTTGTGATATACTTTCTTTCGGAGATGGAACATACTTCCCATCTCTTGAGTGCGGCAGACCTAGTGACTCACTTCTTAACAAGGAGCGTTTTCGTGGCAGAAGGGATGGCGCATGCTTTCCGAGACTAGGTCATAAACGATATTGCAGTTTTCTCCGCGACTTCTCTCTTGGCTCACTCACCAGGGAGCAAGCCACCTGCCATGTTGTAAGGACACTCAAGCAGCCTGATGGTAATGTCTCTTATTCTCATCTGGTTTGACTTTTGTATGATCTTGAAGCAAACTAAGTTATTCAGTGCTTGCAAACACTACTTGGTTGGTATCTCTTGTGTTGAGCCTAATTCAGTGTGTGAAATAAAACCACTCCAGATCCAAAGTCCTTTGAAAGCTAAGGAGATAAATCTATGTGGTGCTGGCAGAGTATGAGTTGAAGGGCAAGCAAATAGCAAGGGATTATAAATCCCTGCTTACTTCAACCATAAACCAATCTGCCCACAGTGAGAAAGCATTTTAATAAAGGGTTTCATTGTACTGGTGGAAATGGAAAATTATACTCCATGAGTGAATGGTCTGCCAGCAACAGCTTGGAACCAGCAGCATGGATGCCTTTTAATGGTTTTTAAAAGATCAATAAGTTTGCTTTTTAAAATTAAATTGCTATAAGTGGGAAGAACACTTAATTACAGCTTCTATTCTTTCATAAAACATTCTCCATGAAAAACTAGAATAATCAGATTTGGATTCTTCCCAGCAACTATACATATACATATATATATTTTTCATTGTGTTAGCGGACTTAATTCTGTGTTTCTAAAGTTGCAAAGAAATAAAAATCAGTGGGAAAAAGCAACAAAATGGAAGCCTTCCTAAACATAATCTATGACATCATGAATTTGGATGGAAAGGATTAAAAAAAATCAAAATTTCAAATAGCAGACACAGCACAACCAGTTCCTATTATATGCAAGAACAGGAGAGAATTGGCCAATGTCCAATTTTGAGAAAGTACCTAGAGGCTTTCAATACATTGGTGAGAGCAGTGGGTGTTTTCTGGAAGAAAATATTAGCATGGTGCTTCTAAAAATATCCTTAAATGCAATGGAAATCATCTCTTTGCTAATTTTGCTTTAATTAGATTCTCTTTTCTGTTTATTTCTTATTTGTGCTGCTTTCCTTTTCTTCTTCTCATCCTCCTGCTGTCCTGAGGGCTCCTGAACATTAGTGCAGGCCATGATACTCAGTGGTACTGACAGGCTGCCAGGCCCACGCTGCTTCTCTCTGCTGGAGCCCCACCTCCACTAGCCCTGCTCTGACGCATGATCTAGAAAACTCTGCTCAGGTAGGACAGAATTCACACTGTGCAGATGCCGCCACAGGCTGAAAGACCCTTCACCCTCCCAATTCTTGTCAATTGTTTTCTGAAGCTATAGATTTAAGGTAAAACAGTATAGAAACTTCATGTTCTAAGAAATTCCCTTCTTTATCCCATACATGAGCAAGATCAATTAAAAAGTCACCTTGTCCTGCCATAGGCCATGAAACAGCAGATGTGGTGGAAAGCCATCCTTTCTTTGATTGCCATACAAAGTGATGTGGCCCTGGGATGTGTGTGTAAGAAGCCTGGGGAGCTAACTCTGGTTCAACATGCTCAGCAAGTAACTTGAGACACATTTTAGCTAAAATCAAATGATGTTGTAGATGAGCTGAAGAACACGGATCGAGTGCCTGTCAGTCTATCTGTCTATCTGTCTATCTATCTATCTCTCTATCTATCTATCTGTGTATCTACAGCATCAACCAGAAATAACCCGTAAGACATGGCAGCTGACTTGCTCCTGCCTGACTACTACTCATTTCAGAAAATGTACTTCATCTCACGAGAAGCAGGACTGATACTCTCATCTCATTTTACCATTTTAGGGCCAAGCTTCCCAGCCTGAAAGCCCATAAGCAAGCTCACAGGAAAGACGCTGAGATGAACAGATCATAAAAGGAGTCCTAGAAATAATACACATAGAAATGAAGCCTCTAGTTTGAAAAAGAGCAACCATATAACAGTAGGGGAGGGCTTTTTTTTTTCTCATTCCATAAATAAAAACAAAGTTGTTTGAATGACCCCAAAGGATCATTTCATGCAGCGGGGTCCTCCTCTGAGTGTGTCTACACTTGGCAGCAGGAGGAGGGCCCTGTTTGTCAGCAAAGTCGTCATTCTCAGAAAATAGTCCCAAGAAGCCTGGCCTGGCATGATACTTCATTCTGTCTTCAACTATGTGCAGCCAACTCCCCGCTCCCATAGGTTGTTTTGTTTTTTTTTTTCATATTGGCACTGAATTGGAAATCTTTTTTTATGTGTATTTTATTAGTCTGTGTTTGCAGTACATAATGTTTGCATTCCTTGTGTGAAGATGGTACATATACACAACACATTTTGAATCCTTTTTCATCCACTTTCCCTCACTTCCCCTGTCCCTCCATCTCTTGCTCCCTTTCCTAACTGAGAAAGATCTATCACCCTACTTCCTATTATCTTTCATTTTGAGCTTTATTTATAATTTGAGTTTGTCCTGTAAGAGAAACCACGTGATATTTAAGCTTATGTGTCTGATTCACGTCACTTAACATTATGGTCTCAAGGTGCATCCATTTTCCTACAAATGACTCAGATTGATCCTTCTTTATGGCAGAGTGGTACTCCATGGTAAATACCACATTTCATTTATCTATTCATCTGTTGATGGACATCTAGGCTCCTTCCGAGATTTAGCTATTTTGAATTGTGTTGCTATAAACACGGGTATGCATGTATCCCTGTAATATGATGTCCTTAACTCTTTGGGGAAGATACCTAGAAGGATCAAATGGAATTTTTACTTTTAGTTTTTTGAGGAATCCCCGTACTGATTTCTATGGTGGTTGTTTTGAAGGAATCATTATTTGTAACACACGAGAGGACTTTTTTGTAATGAGAATTGTGGTTTCTTTACTAGCACTTCGCTGTCCGTCTCTCCTAGGTGATTCCCAAAGAGAGAGAGAGAGAGAAAAAAAAAAACCCTCCCTTTTCTTGGTAACTCTCCCAAAGAGAGTGATGTGGGTGAGTGCTTGTCATCACCAGCCAATTGCTCTTGAAACGTGCAAAGTTCTAGATTTGACAGTCTCCTGAAGAAGAGATACACTGGACTTTCTTTCCCTCGCAGAAATCTTGGCAACTTGTCAATTATCATTGATCCAGCAGAAAGGAATGGGTTTCCCTTCCCAAAGCACAAGCTAATGGAAGTAAATCCAGTTGCCATAGAAGACTTCTTTTTCTAATTAAGGGAAGAGAACACACATTCAGGAATAGGACGGTACTTGCAAAATCCACAGGGAAAAGGAAATATGAAGTGTATTGGCCCTTCCAAGAAATTGTACATGATAAAATTTGGAATGTGCCATCTGACACAAATCTATTTTAGATGCCTTCTGTGATTCTGTAATAAGTAATTGGCTCTGTAGTCAACCCTGCCATTGTGAAAATACATGCTCTATCCTTCTTCCTGGTCCCCACTTCAAACATACATCAGCAATGGCTAGGGTGATGAATTTGTCCTGGTATGCCCAGAGCTTTCCTGACTGTATTACATCTCAGGAGCTCCCTTAGCTTCTAGAAACCTCTCAGTCCTGGGCAAACTGGGATGGTTGGAACCCCTACTTGGCTGCACAAGAGTCATCTGGGAGCTCTGAAAAATTCTGATGCTCAGGCCACATGCCAGATCAACTATATTGGAAGCGCTGGGGGTATCACCCTTGTGATTCAGATGTCAGCCAAGGTTGAGGCCCAGAAGCTGAGAACTCATGCAAATCTCTCTGTGGTAAAGCCAGTCTTCAAAGGCCTAATGACACAAATACGTGTCATTTTCTCCTTTTTGTGATGAATGATGCCTACAATTTAAGCAGATTAAATTTATCAGAAGCATTTTCTTGGTGCCCAATATTAAAGACCATTTTGTATCTCAAAGCCAAGCCTTGGAGGAATACTGTTTGACTGTAAACAATAAGCAGGTAGCTCTCTAACAGCAAGCAAAATTTGTGCAGAACTTTAGGATGCCACCCTCCATTCTTGGCCATTCCAGCACACTGAGATGGGAGACTAGAAGTGACTATCTGGTGACCTTGTATACTGGTCACTATTCATTGAAATCCCAGCAGCTTATTGTCTTCCTCCATCTTCAGGGCTGTTGCCAGTGATAGATGTCATTCATCCCATTTAGGTCACTATTTTTCAGGACCTGTTCGCCTTTACTTACTACAAAAAACCTTCAAAAGAATTTAATGATATAATTCCTCTCAGTATCAAGAAGGAGAACAGGTGTGTAGGTGTCCTAGGCAGCTCTATGCCCCCTTCCTCTCTTGGGTTTTAATGATGGCCAGATAGAGCTATAGGGATAAAGGTAATTGGGAAAAATCGTTTCTACAGAAGGGCTACAAAGCTCATGAGTTGATGTCCCAAGAACTTCTGCATGTAGAAGGCAATGTTTTCCATTCATTTACACAACAAGTAGTTGAGTCCCTTTATGCCAGGCATCATGCCAGTGACTGAATATAATGGCAAACAAGGCATCATGTGGCCCTTGACCTCATGGAAGTGATACATTGCTGGCAGAAAGGTTGGCCCTTTAATACAGTCAGGATGATTTTTATTTATGTACATTCATGTGCCACATAATGATGTTTTGGTCAATAATGGACAATAGATATAACTATGTTCTCATAAGATTATATTGCATAGTGACATCTTAGCAAACTTCAGTATACTCTGACAGTCACAGAATGGCAATATCATCTACTGATGCATTTCTCAGAATGTATCCCCGTTGGTAAATGACACATGACTGTATTTTCGTTTGTATGCACATACACAGCCATTTGAATATTTAACTTGTAAGCTCAATATTTACTGAAAGCTTATTATAAATCAGGCACTACTCGAACAGATATGGTGAAATTGATTCTAAGACAAGAACATCTTATTTTAAAAACTACTACCAACACCTTTGGCTCTTGTTTCCTTCTTTTTCTGTCACTCTGGAATTTAGCAGAACCTGTAGGAAAAAGAATTACAGAGGACCCTGCCTATATCTGTTTTCGCAGGAGCCTTAGGCATTAAACACTCTGGGCACACCCTGGGCAGTGGGACTCAAGAGATGTCTGATAAGCTTTTTTTTTTTTAATTTTTATTTTTTACCAAGAACATGCATTGGTACATTGTGTACATAATGATCCCATTTATCATGGTTATTTTGTACCTATACATGATGTATCTTGGTTCCCCCCTTCCCCACCCTTCCCTTCTGTTCCCCCCTTTCCTTATTTATAGCAGGTTTATTTACATTTTTCCATTTTTTCCCTTTCTTTTCCTTTTCCCTTCCTTCTTTTCCCCTTCTAGTTCTCCTCTCTTTTGAATATTATCTTTCTTTTACCTAGTATATATTATGCCTTTTTGTCTTTATGTACACTTATGGTTTCTCATATCAGAGAAACAATTTGATGACACAATCCAAAAATGGGCATCTGAAATGAATAAACACTTTTCAGATGAAGAAATAAAAATGGCAAATAAACATATGAAGAAATGTTCAACATCACTGGTCATTCGAGAGATGCAAATCAAAACATTGCTAAGATTCCATCTCACTCCAGAAAGAATAGCTATTATCAAGAAATCAACCAACAACAAGTGCTGGCAGGGATGTGGAGAAAATGGTATGCTTTTGAAGGCAGCAAATCTTATCAGGTTCCACAGAGGGGGGTGGAGCAGATGACAAATGAAGCCTCTGTGGAGTGGCATGGCACATCGAAGGCTGGCTGCATTCCATTGTCTTGGTGGTGTTCCAGCCACCTGGAGTCATACTTTCAAGAGTCGCTCATGTTGATCATTTGGTAGGATTATTTCTTGGAATTTTAAGGCTCTCTCTACTTGACAGAATTGCATCAATCGCATTTTTCTTTTTCACCCTGTACTGTTTGTTTTTCTTATTCTTTGAGAAGATGAAGTTTGATTAAGTACTTATGTGTTGCAGTTTTTAACTCTCAACATTAATGCTATCCAAAGTTGCAGCACTTAAAGATAGATTGTATTGCATTATAAAGGATAAAATTCTTAATAAAATAGAAATCAAGTTGGATAAATATATAAATATTATGCCATTTTATAATCCTCATGGCTTCATCTGGCTATGTATCTTTAGCTATCAATCAGTTGATCGATCAATTATTTATCAATCTAGTTAATTTCTTTTAGAATATACAAATATATATCTTTATGCTTTTTATAAACAGATATTATGTAGAAATATCAGGGTCACAAAGACTAATAACTGCCTTCTCTATTCTTCATTTTTATATAGTCCAGTCTTTGATCTAGTAAGTACCAGATCTACTTTAGAGACAATGGCTTGAAGGTAGTTTCTGACATACAAAATACGTGATAATGGGTGATGATAAGGCAAGTGTTCTTTCCAAAAGTAAATAAATGTACTGGTCCCCGACACAGCACTGAGTCCCCCTGGATAGGGCCGATCAATCCAACCATAATTGCTAATTAGCTGCTTTGTGCAAAGCCCTCTCCAAGTGTAGTGCAAAGGACAGTTACATAATACTCTTTCCTACTTTTAAAAAAGCCTAAGATCCAGTTGGAGACAAGTGAGCGGTAGAGGGTACAGTTAGTTTGAATGATACCTAAGCGATTACACAGGGTCTTAGAAGCTGGCTAGGGGACTGATAGGTGCAGAAACCTGGCAGGACATTCTGACTTGACCATGTCGTTGCCATGGGAAAGCTTGAGATCCAGAGTGTCCCCGGGCTCTGTGGCTGACACTGTAATGACTGCCATCACACCACACTGTAATGACAGATACCTGCTCCTCCCGTATATGTAAGAAGTTGATAAACGTCCGTAAAGTGCCAGGGAGTCCATATTTCCGGCTTTATGAGCTATGCAATCTCTGTTGCAACTACCCAATTCTGCTGTTTTTGTGAAAGCAGCCATAGGTAATCCATAAATGAATGGGTATGGCTGCATGCCAATAACATTCTTTTTTATAAAATACAATATTTACCGGTAGCAAGCTGTATTTGGCCTGTGCATTGTCATTTGCTAACTCTTTCTCTATTTTACAAATATGGTGTTTAATTGTCCCCTTTTTGTATTCAAAGGTGGTGAGGCAGTCATTTTCAAAAAAGCCAATTTAACTAAGGAAACAAACTAGTCCGTATAAATCAAGTTAGAAGATGAATGCTAGAGAGCAAATCATGGGTGAAATAAAAGTCATAGATGGCCCTGTCTTTAATTCCTCTGTCCCTTTGCTTGGTTCTAACTCCATCTTAGCGAACTCATTTTCAGCTTACATATAAAGATGCAATGACCTGTTACAGTCTGAGTTTAGCAAATGGGTAGAACATATCTGATTTATACATGTTCTGTCTAACTCTCATCTTTTCAGTCTGACTAGGTTGGGTCGGGATTTTTCAAATTTCATCTTTGTAGCATATACTACTGTAAACAGTAAGTTCTTATTCATTAATTCAGAGCAAGCATAAAAGAGGCATTTCCTTAGAAGTCACAATCTATTTTATGCACCAGTGACAAAATCCATTCTTTCACGTAGTGCCTAAATAAGGCATTATTAATGAATATGTAGGTAGCTTACATTAGGGTGAGCACAATGTCTTCAAAGTTAGCATCCCATTTCACACACAACAGTCGGGTCCATCAATCTTTGTGGAATACAGGGCACAATATTTTATGATTCCTAAGCCCTTCAGTAGACAATAGTTCTTTCCACACACAGGCAACAGAAACCACAACAGTGACATTAACAGAGGGAAAGTAATGTAAATAATATACCTAGGCATCATAATACTAAAAAGAAAACATCAAAATATCATAGAGGTAGCACCTGCAGAAAGCACTATCATATCTATAGCTTGCCAGAAAAATAAAAAAGACTGACATTACTAAAATATAGAAGTTTGAAAGAGGGGGCCCCACTGGGGAGGGGACAGTGCTTGGCCTATGTTAGTGTCTCTAAACTTGAAGAAATGGCCAATGGTGCTAGGACCTAGACCTTTAAGAACTTTGCTAGTGAGTAATGATATCTCTGAGGATATACTACCATGAGTTGGTTTGAGAATGCTAGCAGAAATTTCAAGTTGGAATCAATTGCTCCTGGAATGGGCTGCTACTGCTGGGGCAAAGAAGTATTGGTAGGGTAAAGCTGACCAGAATAAAAACAAACAAGAAAGGGTAAATCCTTTCTACCTCCTCCAGACTTGCAATGCTCGTCTAGCATCCCCTATTGCCGATCCACTGAAAAGCAGCTGGTAAAGCAGAATTGTGATCTGTGGAGGGCTCTTATCAATGCCATAAAAGGGAGCATGGGAAATTGGGATTGAAACCGAGTCAAAGGTTTAACAACTGGCACATAATTTAAGAACATGCTTCTGGAAAGATACATGTAAATAAAAGTTTATTGAACAGAATTTTCTCCATAAATTGTGAGAATAATTTTAAGAGTTGCATTTTCTACATTTCTTAGAAAAATCTGCAAATATTTGATTGCTGAACATTTTAAGTTTTCAAACCAGGGGTTGGCAAACTTTTTCTGTAAAGAGCTTAGATGGTGAATATTTTTACACTACTCAACTCTGCCACTAGTGCTCAACTCCGTAGTTGTTCTATCCACTACTCAACTGTGCCATCATTATGTGAAAGCAGCCATAGATAATATTACAGGTCTGATTGTGTTGCAATAGGACTTATGCACAAACAATTGGTATGTCAGATTGAGCACATGGGCCATAGTTTGCCATCGCTTACTCTGGAGTGCAGTGATTCTCAACCCTGGATGCACATTTAGATTATTCCTGCAAAGCTTTAAAAATACCGGTGGCCAATTCCGGCTTCCAGAGATTGCTATTCAATTGGTTTGAACTGGGGCCTGGTTATCAGTAGGTTTCAAAGACTCCCTGTGTGACTTCAATGTGTTGCCAGAGTTGAGAATAACTGCTTTAGACTCCTTCTAATCCTTTAATCAAGTGATTAATCATCAATAACTCTTAAATGCCCTGAGGATATTCACTATTTGAAAGAACCCAAAGATAAATTATTTCATGAACAAGTGAATAAATAAAAGAAAGAATACTTAGAAATCTTCAGTATCATTCAGTTGATATTAGCACAAAGCTTAGATGACTGCTACTGTACAGCTCCATTGATAATTTGTCATCAATCCAGTAAACCTATATTTCTGTACATGGATTGATTTTGGGGATCCTGGTAAAAACAAATTATATGACACCCTTAAATCAGGGCAGGATCCAACGTCCATTTCCTTAGGTCTCATTTGTAAAATTCTTACTCTTTTTATTTATAGTCACACATGTAGAGTCCTCAAAAAGCCAACACTGCTTTGTATGGTGCTATAGTTTCCATGGCAACTATGTTTATGGTATCACTGGTGTTATTAGTAGAGGAAACTAGGGAGATATAAATACTAAAGACAATAATGTTGTTTCCCTTCCTCTTACTGGGTGGCCCCAGGCACTGAGACTGATGGCTTGGGTATAATGGAGAAGAGCATCTGTGAGTGCAGTGGGGATTACACCTGGATTTCATTATCGACAAATCAGCGCCGCCAAAGCTTTATAAGCCAAGGCTTCCCTATTACTTTATATTGAATGTCTTAATTAAAACAAGATCTCCTTTTCAGAAACATTCAGCTACTTAGTCCTACTTTTGAACAACAAGGTTTTCGACTATTTTAAAATACTTTAGCGATTTTAAAATTGAAGTCAAAATGGGAAAGAAGCCATTGTAATTTATTGTTGCATTTTCTCTATTACAATGATTCTGAAGATTTTCTCAGACCACAAAACAGCTGACAAATAACATGTCAGTTTTGGTGAATATCCTGTATTTTGCACACATGTATATTTGCACACTTAAGTAAGGGCTGTTAGTACCTAAATGCTTTTTAAAAAAATTCTCCCATGGATCCCCAGACCTACAGTTTCTAAGCCAACCCTGCATCATTTGGAAAGTCAAGATGTAAAACTGATCACCCAGCTACTCATCTGTTTACAGGTTCTCAGCCTTGATTAAATATTAGAAATATTTGGGTGGCATCTGTTCATAGAGTTTTTGCTGGTCCTGTCAAAATCTACTCAGCATTTCTGGACCACCGAGTGCTGCATGCTTGCTTAGGCGGCATCTCTTATTTTGTCTATTTTCACCACATGCGGGCTGTTTCACTCCGTCTCACGGCCCTTGTGTACTTTCTCAGCCCCTTTGGGACCCCTGAGGGTAGAAGTCACTCCAGACACCTGCCTTTCTCAGCCTATTTCCTTACATTGCAGTTTCCTGGACCATGTTTGATTGTGTCCAAGATACGAGAAAACAAAAATAACTTACATAAGCCTATATTTATAGAGAAAAATGTTTCTGTTCAAGTAATCCAGGTATTCGTAAATGATATCAGAATTCTTAAGTCTCTTCAGGTCACATTGTTTGCAAAAGAAATAAAAGTTTTCCTAAAGTTCTTTGGAAAGAAGGAAAGATTTTCTCTTGAATGATACATAGCTCGATTCCAGTCCAAAGCAATCAGATACTTTATAAAGAAAAAATATATTGATGGATTTCTTTCCCTCATTCTCAACTGCTGTAGCAGAGGCAGGGCTACCTATTCAAACTATGTTGTTTTCCTTTCCTGGGCAGATGGGAGACTCATTCCCTGCCTTCTTTGCAGATGACACATAACTGAGTTTTGTCCTCTTGGTGGAGGCTATTTAAGCCATTCCTAACTTGAGTTCTTAACAACATCCACCCAGTCTTTTCTTTTCTTTTCTTTTCTTTTCTTTTGGTGCCGGGGATCGAACTTGGAGCCTTGCGCTTGCTAGGCAAGCACTCTAACCACTGAGCTAAATCCCCAGCCACCCAGTCTTTTCTAGTCTTCTGTCTCCACACCCTTGGCTGTGTGCTCCGGGTGGTACAGCCACAGGATGGTAGAGACTCCATCACCACATTCCTGAATGACTGTTGGATTTTTAATGCGAGAAACATACATTGGTTAAGCCATCAATTTTTTTTGGCAGGGGAGGTCATCAAAGAATAGCCTAGCCACCTAATCAATATATCTAATTTCTATTTTTCCTTATATTTTCTCTAAGATATAATTGAGAAAGCAGTACACGGTTTGGCATAGAACCACTTGTTGAAGATAGATCTTTTACCATAACTGGAGTAAATTATGATAATCTATGAAACTTTCCCATCCTAGTTTATTATGTTTATAATGTCTCAATAGTAAATGAATAATGACTTACTTTATGCATTATAGATCTTACAAGTCATCACAGGAAAAAGATACAACTTTTCCATGTCTGTTTCTATATTATCCATAGTGTCATTAGGTCCTGGGACAGAAGTTATCACAATATTCATCACAATTGGGATAGTAGTTATCACGGTATTAATCACACTTGCCTCCGTGGAACACTTTTTCACTTAGACTCTAGGACACCATATCCTTCTGATTTTTCTTCAGTCTCAACAGCCACTAATTCTAAGTCTCTTTTCCTGATATCTTCTCATCTCTGTGAATTCTGAGGTTTGGTTGTTCCAGGACTCAGTCCTTTGATCTGATCTCTTTTCTACATAAGATTCTCACTTGAACGTTTCATTTACTCTTATGGTTATAAATACCATGAGCTCAATTATATACATCAAGAACTTCTAATTTGTATCTTCCATTGGGGTTCTCCCCCAAATTCCAGATTTTTATATTCAGTTGACTTCTTCACACCTCTATTTAGATACTAACACATGCCAACATTAGCATAAGCAAAATTAAATTCATGTCTTTCTCATGGAAACCTCTTTCTCTTATAGTCTTTTTTTCCCCCCAGTAGTAGACAATTCCATTTTCCAGTTGCTCAGGCTAAAATTCTTGGAATCATCTTTGGCTCCTGTCTCTCATTTCACACATTCAATCTGTCAGCAAATTTGGAAGCCAACTACTTATATCCCCACTGCTTTCACAATATTTTCTGTTTGGATTATTGCCTTCTAAATGCACTACCACAATCTATTTTCAACATAGAAGCTAGAGTAATCTTGCTAAAAATGTAAGTCAGGTCATGTCATTTTCCTGTTTAAAACCTTCCACTGGCCTCCTATCACACCACAATAAAGCCTGGTCCTAATAATGGTACACAAAACCCAGTAGGATTGAGCCTTTATTGCCTCTGTAACCTTCTTTTCTAAAGCTCTTCCCAAAATTCAAGTGCAGTCACACTGGCCTCCTTCCTATTCTTTGAACGAGCCAGGCATCCTCCCAACTCAGGGCCTTGAGAGAGAAGCCCTGCTGTTCCCTCTGCCTCTTTCCCTCAGATATCAATATGCCTTCAGCCTCATCTCTTTTGAGAGCTTGCTCATCTGTTACCTTGACAGTGAAACCTTTCCAGACCAGCTCATTTAAAATTAGTAACCTTCCAAACCCCCAAAGACCTGCCTTTCTTTATTTCTTTATATTTCATATTGATATTCACCATCTGACACTAAAAAGTTATCACTACTTGCTTACTCTTTCTCTCTCTGCTATTAAAATCTAAACTATGATCTTTAAGATTTTTTCCTATTTTATCTACTGATGTATCATCAGAATCTAGAGCAGGTAAGTGGCACAAGGCAGGTGATAAATATTAAATGAATAAATAAATGAAGAAAGAAATTCAAGGTATGACTTTTCCTCTAGGTGGTATTGACCTTGAACTACTTCAGACATATGCTTAAAATATCTTAGGGTGACCAGTCATTCAGTGGATTCCCATGAAATCTTGTCACCAACAGGATTTGTGCTAAGGTCACAGCCTTCATTGTGTGAGACACATTTCCACCAAACCAGATAAAGTTTGAAGAGATTTCTGTTCCTTGCTTGCTGGAAATATAAAAAGACGTATATTGCTTCATGTGATTATAATATCAAGGGTCTAGTCAGAAAAGTAGAAACCATACTAAGTACTTCAACTGAAAACAATGCAGGACACTGATCACATAGTTACTGCAAGATCAAAAAGGGAACTCTGAGGTAATCCTGCAATTATAACTGAGAAAGGAGCTGCTACTTCTGGGTTTTGGTGAATAAAATACAGATACAGGGATGATCAGAATTGAAAAGCTTGGAAAATACTATATGACCCAGTAATTCCAGTTTTTAGGTATATATATATATATATATATATATATGAGAAATGGAAACATATATCTATACAAAACTTGTATGCAAATGTTCATAGAAGTAGTCATAATAGTTAAAGGTAGAAACAACCAAAGTGTCTATCAACAGATGAACGAACAAATAAAAAATAGTATACCTATATAATAGAATATATTCCGTTTCTCTTTGGTAACACAAGGAAGGAACTCATTTTGTTTCTCTTCTGCAGCTTTTAAATCTTTGTCTAGCCCCTTCTATCATCAGAAATTCACAAGAAGCCAGACAGCAAAGGAGAGTGTATTGTGCTGAATTCTAGTCTCAAAGCAGAGTGTGGAAGGGTAGATTTGAATTTTGAATGGGCTAATAACTGTGGCACCTCAATACCAGGGCATGCACTTTTTTTTTTAATGATACATTTTAGATGTGCATAGTGGTAACATTCATCATAGGAGATTTGTACCTGTATATGATCAGAGCATGCACTTTTACACATAACTAACATTCGACTAAAGCAACAAATGTATTATTCTGCCTGATAATATACAAATATCCTTTGTATAAACAAACATGCACCCATCTTCTCTTCAAAAGAGGAAAAGACAAAGTTCCAACTATCATGGTAGCCATCTCAGGTTGACACTTCCTCTTTCTTTTACTGGAGAAAATTTATTCTTCCTTTAGTTTTTTTCACCAAATATACCTGAAATACTCTGTAAACTAACGACTACATCATGATTATTACTTTTGGAATTTCTGATTCTAATATTCTTTAAAAGTGAAAAGAAAAGATTAAATCTTGATATTAATTTCTACCATGGATACTTAAATAAAGTAATAAGAGAAAGAGTTACTACTATACAAATGCACACATGCATACATATATATACATAAGCAGGTGGGGAGGAGGAAAATATAACTGAAGATTTTGTTTCTACAACTGAACACCCATAATTAGTCACAATGCCACCACTGATATTTTCAAATTTCTTTTTTAATAGCCATTTCATATTCTTTTTTTCTCTGAGCCAGCTGGTTACAATTATTTTACCTGGTTGGATGCTTTTCTCTGGTTTTCTTTTCATTGTTGTTTGTTGTGGGGGTATTCCCACTCACACTTATCTTAGGCATGGAAGGCAACAGAACAATCCCCAGAGAATCCCTTGGATTTCAGATGTAGTGTACAGTGACCTCACTGAATAGCAACAACTCAGTCTCCTTTTGGTAATCTAGATCAATCATCCCAGCCAGCACACTACTTTCCCCTTCTTTGCTTTTGAACTCAGGATCATTAGGAATTCAAAATGGTAAGTGCTGGTCTCAACTTCTAATTCAATGACACCATAATTGTGTCTCCAAAGCAGCAGAGACTAAGTAATGGCTTTAAAAGCCCAAAAATTCTGTGAGTAGGATATTAAGTATAATGGTAAAAGGAGCCAGTCACATTTCCATACCTTAATTTCTGGCTCCATGAATCTTCACTGATGGGAGTTAAACATACACATCATTTGTTAATACAAGACATTTTCTACCTTTTGTGAGACACAGCCAACTTTAATCTCATCTCCTAGTCGGTTATAAGTAAACCCTTAGTTTTCCTTTCTTCTATTAGGTGATGCTTCTAGGCGATGGGTATATGGTTGAGATCAATGAATTCCATGGTTATACACTCAGTGCCACATATTATTTTTTCCTACGAATTGAGTTTTGGGTCAGAAGCAATGATTTTGGGGGATATCACATGGTGAATAAAGCATTCTGTGTATGCATAGATAGTAGTAATGACAGAAACATTACTGGTACAGAAAGAAAATCAATATCTAGAAAAACATGCTTACTCAAGTAAAGAGAGCACACTATTCTGTCGGCAACAGAAGGGTTCCGTGTAATTAACCTAGCACAAGGTGGCTGGCTGGTCCTTTGGGAGAATGTAGCGATACTGGAGACTTGATGTTGGTTTCTTCTGTTAGTAGTTTAGGCACTCAGAGGTAGCAGTTGTTGGATCAGCCTTTGAGACAGGAACGGCCAGCATACAGGAAGGAGGAAGTCCCTCCCCCTCTCCTCTCCTCCTGTCTGCTAATAGCTCTTTAATTTCTCCTATTGGCAAAGCCAAATAGGAAGCTAACTGCTGAGGGAGAAATGTAATTTAAATCCCAGCCATAGCTTCAGGTGGCTTTAGCTCCCAGGACAATAGCTTACTAATCATTTGTACTTGGTAAATGTAATTAACTTCCTGGGCAGAAGAAACTGCACTGATACAGGCCTTCTGTTTGAACTGAGGGTAAAACAGGACAAGGATGGGCTTTGCTGTCAAGTCTCCAGCCCACCATAGAACAGTTAGTGGGAGACTGGGAAAATCAGCAGATTCTTATGAAGATTTGTTTTTCTATCCTTGAATGGAGAATAAAAACTATCTCATGGATCTTTTGTGAAAGTTACATGAACTTCATGAGGTAACATCTGTTGTTACCTTATTGTTACTCAGTAAGTATTGTTTTCTGTCCCCCAAATAGTTTCAGTTTGAATCAGTGATCATTTATTTTGAGCACAGAATTACTCATTACCTTTTAGCATGGTTCTCAGTGGGAGTTTCTTTGCCTCCTTCCACTCCCAGGAGATGCTTGGAGATGTATGGAGACATTTTTAGCTGTCACAACTGGAGTGGGGGTGCTAATGGCAACTAAGGGATAGAGGCTGCAGATGCTTCTAAATAACCTACAATGCACACTTCCCTGCAACAAAAATATCAGGCTCCACATAACAGCAGTGCTAAGGTTGAGAAATCCTGCCCTGCAGCCAGGGCTGCCATGATTATTTATATACTGAAGTCACTTTCTCAGATAGAACAACAAAGGGAAGTCACTGCAAGAGTGGTTGAATTGTGTTAACTGACTCCTTGCCACGTTGCCTTGATTTAGCTCCCAGCCTACTCCTAAATGGGTTCATAATGGTGCTTTTAGATTATATGGCAATAGAATAGCACAAGAGTACTTACAGAAGATAAACAGCTGCCAAATTGGCCGGAGACCAGCCATCTTCCTGTCTAAATTTATAGCAGTCTGATTTTCTGTTTCACAGAGCAGGGGATGAGCCAGCCATGTGTTCTCTTCCCCAGGTGAAACAACAGTGACATCTCAGACAGTTTCAGCAGCAGAAAGAGCAAGCTAAAATTTATGGAGTGTTCACTGTATACCTGGTACTATGCTAAACGCTTTCCATGCATTACAGTATCTCATTTGACTTTTCTTCAGAGGTTCAATTTTTGGTTTTCTTATCTCCTGTTCGGTCATCATATGGTATGGAAGTGCTAACCCTTTATGGTACTGCAATAGTGTTCACAAGGCATGGACATTAACTCTTGAGAATAGTAATTGCTACACAGTTATGTTTTGTATGTTTGTCACCGGATAACAAACTACCTGAAGAGAGATATAAATCATTGATTTTCAGTTATTCAGTTTAATGCAAGTATTATTTACATAAGACTGGAAAAAAAATGACATCTCACAGTTTTCAACTTAGGAGATTATTTTGTATTTGCCTTTTGGCTTCTATACTATAATAACCCCTAAACAAATAACATCACAAGGGCTGGCGATTTAGCTCAGTGGTTAGAGTGCTTGCCTTGCAAGCATGAGGCCCTGAGTTTGATTCCCGGTACCCCCTCAAAAAATAAATAAATAAACAAATAACATCACAGATCTTACAAAAGAAAGGTCAAAGATGCTGTAATTTTTACATAAATGCAGGAATTTTACATAAATTTTCATCACTAAATCTTTGAATTTGTTAATCCATAACATAAGACTATACCTGAGAATGTTACTCTATAGGCTTCTACCTTGAGGAAATTAAAATTCAGAACTCAACTCCAAAAGAGTGGCAAGTCACAGACACACGTGCTTGAGTTTGCTTTAACAATTTCCCATGTCAAAGAAATGCTTATCTTGTGCTGCAAAAAGCCTCGGTTTTGGAGTAAGACAGAGCTTTTTTTACCTTGAGTAAGCTACCTAATTTTTAAAAGACTCAATAAAATGATGATAATGGGACTTAGTTTACATAGTTTTTAGGAAGATTATAGAATAAACAAAGGCACTGTTCTTAGTGTATATAGTTGATGCCCTATAAGTGCTATTTGCACTCTTCTTCTGTAGCATTGAAACAGCATTTCCCTGTATTTAGAGCAAAAATCACCAGCACGAGCCCCTTGATACATGTTCTTTCAAAAACACATAATTCCACTTTAATTGTTAGAAACATCAGACAAACTCCAGGGAGTCTGAAACATCCGACAAACTGAAGGAAATTCTAGAAAATAACCAATCAACACTTTGTAAAAGAGTGAAGGTTGTGAATCATGGAGAAGCTATTACAGATGGAAGAAATCACGGAGAAATAATAGCCACACGCAAAGTAGGATCTTGCATAAGATACTGAGATAGAGAAAAAAACATTAAGTAGAAAACTGCTGAAACTTAAAATAGGTTCTGCTTTAGGTTCTGTTTGCCTAATAATGTTCTATAATATCGTTCTAACATCAATTTCCTGTTTTTGATCATCATGCTTTGGTTAGGTAAGATGTAAACATTAGGAAGAGTGGGTGAAATAAAGAGCCCCTTTTTACCATTTCTGCAACTTTCCTGTGGGGCTAAAATTAGTTTAGAGTAAAAGAAAACAGAGCCAATAATTTGTTGAAATTAAATACATCTACGACTCATGTTAACTACATTTCATGAATTTCCCTAAACAGTGAAGAAGTTTCCAAAAAGAAACACTCACTCTCTCGCATATGCATATAAATATATACAAAAACACACATATATTTTCACAACAGTTTAGAAATATACATCAAATCCATTAAAATAGCCATACATTTTAAATTTACTATTTTATATCTAGAAATATATCCCGAGGGAGTAGTATTCCTCTTTTTATAATGGATGGTCAATAAACGTTAGCTAAATAATTGAATAGATTAAAGCATAGAAATAGAGATATCATTCACAGGATCACTTATTGTAATAGAAAGAGGAAACAGCCTAAATCAGTCTCAAGAAAGAATTGAATAAGTAATGGTAGAGTCTGTGCAATAGGATAGCTTTTAACTGTTAAAAATGTTTATGTGAAGATTTACTGATGGGGAAAGATGCTCAAAATGTATTGCTAATTAAAAAAACTAAGTTACAATATAATCTTATTTTTGTTAAGAAAATATACTTTAAAATATAAAATGATATGCATTCAAATGTTTTCAGTGGCTGTCTGTGGATGATGGAATTTTATATGTGTAACTATTTTAAGATTCAAGTTTCAGGCCAGACAAGAAATTACGATACATGAGAGTCTGAAATGAGTCAGCCAAATCACCATAAGTGATTTGAAAGGAAATGAGTCCAAGATCTTTTTCCTAAGATCTTGTTCCAGGACTCCTGGACCCTTTCACCATATCAAGGCTATAAAAAAGCAGCAGAGAGAGAGGACTTGGTAAAGGAAATTGGTGAAAGAATTTCTTTGGAGAGAGCTGCTGCAGTTTTGAGGGCTCTTAGTCCCTTTAGAAATGAGATGGGAGGGGACTACATTCTATTTCCATGTTAGTCAGGAGGCCCTGAGAGAGGCACTAACAGAGTGTGAACTGTGTCTCTCCTCTTGAAAGATAGGGAGTCTGGCCTCTGATTCTTGCTTGAGCAAGAGATGAAGGACTGAAGTCAGACTACTGTCTAAGAAATGAAAAAGGTGACGGAAGGGCTGAGAAACTGCCTTGCTTTCAGAGCCAATAGAGGGTTTCTGTATTTGGATGGCCTAAATTTCTAGTTTTTGACATAACATATGAAAGTAGAATTGTTTGGATCTTCAATTGCCAGAAGAAAGAAAGAGCAAGCCACTCTGGGGCTGTTGTGGGACCTCTTCAATATGGTGGCTCAGGAGACCTGAGATAAAAGAAGGTCTGTCACACCAGAGACTAAGGGAGAAATAAGGTGTAGCCTCTAATCCAGTGCTGGAGAACCTTTTAGAGCTTTCAGTGGTACAAACAGCCCACTGTGGCACATGTGCTGTAGATCTGCCACCCCTGCTCTAGTCAGAAGACCTCGAGGACAGGGTAGACCAGTAGGGCAACACTGTAAAGGCCTTTGCAGATCTCGGGAAGTGGTTTAAACATCTTTGAAACTCACAGAGCATACAGATTGCTTAAGGTGTTGTAAGATCAAGTGTGAGCATTTTGCCCCTCTCCTCTCTCTGCACATTCAGCTGGTTCTAAAGGAGTCATGGGCTTTAGTGTGGCCCATGGGCATTATAATATGCATTCATCTCAAGAATGACAACAGACACAGACCAAAGCTATAATTGAAGATCCAAAGAATTTGTCAAAAGATCAAATCAAATTTGAGGCTCCAATTAGAAGCTGGAGTGTTCAGTGTTGGTCATTTTCTTGTCAGTTCTTTCAGCTTATATTATTACTAAGGATAGCGTGAAATAAAATGATCCTTTCAGGTAAGAAGTGCATAGCATCCATCAGACAGAAGTTAAATTTCAGCAAGAATATCTGACATCCACTGGAATGGAGGCTAAAAGCCACTTGGACTTCTTTGTTGTCAGAATAGACTAAATATTAATTACAGAGGAAGTTCTTGTTCTACTGGGAAAATCTAAGAAGACATGTACAAATAATTCAAATATATAGATTAGTTTTTCATGGAGACTGTGCTCATTGCAGAAGAGGAAAGCATTGGATATTAAGATAAGGGGATGATGTATTTATTTTGAAAGGCTGGGCAATTCTTTCCTTGGAACTACCCTTGCTTCTCTTCTCCCCTAATTCCCCTTTGGCTCATTCAATTATATTTTGACTATGTCTTCATGACGATTGTGCTCTAATCAGAGTAACATCCTTTCAACAGCTGTACTAATTTCCATCCATAAAGCTCACTCCCACTGCTCTCCCAAGCAGAGCATACCCATGACTGTGGCAGAGCACTGATCCTCCTGGGAAGATTCAATATGGATCTCCTACATCGTGGACTAACACATTTAAATCAGTCTTTCATCTCTGTTGAGGAGGAAAATGACTGTATTTCTTTTCAGGGGAACTAGGCAGGCTTTTACTTGAAACATTGGGAAATACAATCCCACCACCTAATTTCATGAAATAAAAAGATATAAAATTGTACTATCTTCCCTCTCCATGTACAACTTAAAGAAGCTTGCTCACAAAGCAGGGTACTGCTGTCAACTGCCTGCTAGGTTAAATGACACAATCTTTCCTCTATCTGAGCTGGTCACTGATGCCCACCGTCCATGGAAACGCATGTCTGTGCCTGGTAGACTGGCTGTTATACCTCCTCAACACACACACACACACACACACACACACACACACACACACACACAATTCCAACCATTGAATTCTGTGCTTATCAAGTATTCCTTGCTTTTGCTTTGCACCTATTTATGCCACTTTTCATTGTCATAGCAATTACACAATTTAATAAGGAAGAAAATTTCTGTTTTAAAAAACTGAGTCAGGCACTTTGTAAAAATTATTGTAAAGCCAAGTTGCTTGAACATTGCTATCAAAAAGTGTGGTAGCACAACTAAAAGACTGTTGGGAGGGAGGGTTGTAAAAAACAGAAGCATTCAGCACCTTGCAAGTAGCTTCAAATTCTTGTTGTACTTAAGACTAAATTGAACTGGAAATGTCAGTGTAAGTACTAAAGAAGGCTACTGGCAGACTTTGGCTAAAATAAAAAGTCATGGCCCCATATGGAAAGAATTGGTAAGTGCATATGCATCAAAAGAAGATGATTTTCAGATAAGGCAAATTATACAAAAAATCAAATTTTTGTGTCCACATAGCCATGCCCATTCTTTTACATATTGCTCTTGTCATTAAGCTACAATGGTAGAGTTGAGTAGCTATGACAGGGACTAAATGGCTATAAACCCCAAAATATTAACTGTCTGGTGTTTTGTAGAAAAAGATTTCTGACCTCGGTTCAGGAGCAGTACTGAAAACTTTCTTACCTCCTCTTTTCTTCTGGTTTGGTGGTGGGACATATTTAAGCCTGCTTTCACCCTTCTGTGTTGTCTAGATTAATAATCCCTTTCTTCAGTGAGGATTCACAGGAACACACAATGCTCTTCTCAGCAATCAAACATTTTTCCATGTCAGAACTGAAAGAAGAATCAAGAGTGACCTTTAATGCACATTATTTACTCACAAGAAAGCTTTATTTAAGTACAGATGACTCTGAGTTCATCTTTTCCCTTCTGCTTCCTTTTGGGCCAGGTTATCTGAAAAACAAAGCAATTTTTTTTGGTTTTGTTTCCATTCTAAAGAAATGATGCAGGTGAATGACCTGGAGAAAATTGATTTTTTTTTTTCTGCTTGCGCATCTTGGTTTGATTTCCTTTTGGAGTTGACAGATCATCCTCTTTATCCTTTTTTCTGATTTGTTGGAAAATACTGGTTAGGTGTTGGACAGCCAAATATGTGATTTAAAACAGGAAGGAAAAAAATCACATTTCTCTCTCTCTTATTTGGTAGAAAGCAATCAGAAGCAACAAAGAAAACAGAATCTAGCATTGAAAATTTCTTTCTTTCATTCTTTTTTTTTGGGGGGGATGCTGAGGATCGAACTCAGGCAAGCGCTCTACCACTGAGCTAAATTCCCAACCCCTAAAAGTTTCTCCTTGGAGCCAACACAATACTTTATTAAAATGAGGGGCTTCATATTTTTTGGATGGAAAACTAAGCTAATAGATGATAATCAGCTTCTGGGGTAACAATGTGTTAACTGAAAATTTTGACTGAGGAACCAAGGTACAGCATGTAACTGTCCGAAATTGGGTTCCCTAGAAATATTGGCTGAGACAGGATTTTGTACAAGCAATCTATTGAGAGTGCTTTCGGGAAAAGCCTGTAAGGGAGTAGAGTAAGATAAGGGAGGAGAGAGGCTAAGCAAAAATGGTTTCAGGTGCAGCCTAACCTGGACTTGAAGCTTTGGGGAGCTCCGAGGCATGAAAAAGCAGGACTTTTGTTCCATAACATCAGGCAGTCCCAAGACATCTTGGGTGGTGGGGTGAGATTCCCAGGCACCTCCTGCGAGGCCATTGTAATTGCCAAGGCAGACCTCCAGAGGTGGGGATGGTTGCATTCACAGCAGCTGAACAAGGGATTCATGAGATCAATAGCATCAATCACCAGATTAGATCCCAAATGAGGCTGTAAGGCAGAGCATCACGGAATGCTTCAAAGAGTAAACAACTCTTAAACCTCTCAACCTTGACAAGGGGCTAAGGGTGTTGGGGCAAATCTTTACCTACAAAGAAAGTCAGAGTGGCTCTGTCTTCTATTTGGTGTACAGCAGGTGAACTAGAGCATTCAAATGAAGATGGAAGGGTTCATTATTATATGAGATTGAACCCTCCAGTTGGAGACTTTTATTTTGAGATTTAAAGTAACCCTAGACTTTGTATTGCCCAAGAAAAAACTATGAAAGTCAATGCATTTCACACTTTTAACCCATGGGCAGGGGAAATGCTAGTCCCAATTGGGGAACCTTAAAATGGTCAAAATGTCCTTGCTGTGTAATGGCATCCCAGTGGTCTTGCTGAACAGGGTATCACTCTGTAGAAGACATTCGTGTTAGCTACTTGAAATTTGTGTTACTGTTTTTGAATTGATCAAAACAGTCTAATCCAAGGAGGCTAACTTTTCATGTTTATGTATTAAAGTTTTCATCCTAGAATCATCTTTTGATTTTAGAGCATCAAATTTGGAAATACATTTGTAGAGAGGGGCAAATAGAAGAACTCAGAGTGAAGTGCCTGAGTTGTTGATGTTCTTCCAGTTTCCGTTGTTCATTTTCCCTGAACTCCAAGAGATACATGAGTATCCTAAAGAAGAAGGAAAAAAAAAAAAAAAACCACACAAAAAAACCAACAACTTTCCCTAAATGGCTCAAATGAACTTCTGTAACCTACAACCAAAATGTCTTAACTAAGACTCATTTCATGGGAAGGTCTTCAAATCAGTGATTTTGTTTCATGCCGTCTGTATGGAGCAAATGAGGAGGAGTTTAATTACTTAGCTTCAAGCTGTTTTCAAGGCAATTGTACTAGTTTTACTTAAATTTATTTTAACTGTAGTGGCTTTGAGGAGGCATGGTTGATGGAAATTATGGAGGTCCTAAGGGTAAACTTTCCAAGTCACCCTTGGGAGGTTGCAACTGAAAGACAGTATCATTCTCCCCCATTTCACAAATGAGGGAAAAGAGAACCAGAAATTTAAGTAAACTGTCAGGCTCGCACAGTGGCTAAGTGGCACGTCCTGCCTGCCCAGCCTGCCCTCTTCCAATGACCTCGTTCCTTCACTCCTCCTTCCCAGCATGGCGGAAAATCTCCAGCTTTGGTGAGAAGTCACTCTGAATGCATCTGCTGTATGCATCATGGAACAAAGCTTTTCTTTGGGAAGATTTCAGCCTTTGGAGGAAAGTTATTTGTTTCTGTTCATGTAATACAATTATCCTGTTGAATGTGAGATGAGAATAAAATGTTTTTCTTTGCTCAGTCTATCCATTTTTAAAAGTACACAGAGAACCAAGTCTACCCATGCTGACACTAATGTGCGTGGGGAAGCTCAGTAGAAATGAAAACACTAATTTATCTCAGTCTTGCGATTACTCTGGCTTCTTTCTTCTCTTAGTATAAATTGCTAACAATGTGAGACTGTGTTCTGACTGGAGGTTTGTTATCATTTGCTTAATTAAATAACTTTCTCTGAGGCATGGGGTTGTAATTATTTCTTCCCTTTCTTATGCCCATTAGTTCAAATTGTCACATTTATATATAAAACATGGTAGGTTTTTCTCCCTTTTGCTGCTGCCACCACTATGGCAGATTTTTTTTTTCGTTTGCCCCATATTAGAACAGATTTTCATTAGACTTTATGGCAATTACTTGCACAGCATTTGCAGGATTCATTTTTATAGATAGCAAGATTCTTATCTTGGGTAATTTTCTCTAAGAGATTTTTATCATATAAATTTAAGATTCTATAATATGAGAAAGTAGAAAATTCTTATAAAGGTTTTTTTTCTTTTTCTTTTTAAGCCAAGCAACTGGTTTCATTATAATTTTCCCCCTTGAGTGTATGTTGATGCAAACTGTAAGCTATTGCATTCAGGAAAATAATAGTATTATATACAAAGTTCATCAGACTAACCAAGGGTAATAGAAACACTATCACAGGCATATTTATTGATAAGTCCATTAGTAGGGGTGCAGATACCTAGCCGGCCCTATATAAATATTTTATTCCAGTTAAGATAAATATATTTGTACAAATTCAAAAGCAAAATCTTGGGCAATGAATTTTCTTTTATTAAGTTCTGCATAAAACTGCAGTTTTTTTTCAAGGTAGAAAGTACAAATATACAGTAATACCTAATAATAAAGGTAAAAATGGGTCTGACCCTGTGGCAAGTGTTGTACAGGTATCACTCTACTTAATGTAGTGAATCTTCATAAAAAATCCCTGATTCGGTATAATGATATTTTCCTTTTTTAGTTGTGGTAACTGCAGCAAAAGTCATCTGTCTTTTAATAGGCATGATTAGGATTTAAACCTTTAACTATCTGATTATCAGATCTTAACTTCTTCCTTCTGTTACCATCACTTAAGAGAGGGGCTGCTAGGGAGCCAATGAAGCTGAAACCCAGAAACCTATAGTGTTACCCCGTTAGGCAACGAGCTAAAGAGGGTAGCCGAAGAACTAATTTTGGTTATATTATCTGGGGAAGGGTGTTAGTGATTTCATACGAGGTAAATGCTCTAGGTTAAACTTTCTAATGCAGGAATGCTTCACAAAGGGCAACTGCACATATTGCTACCACAGGGCAACGGCACTAGCTGTTCCTTCTTCCTGAATGTTCTTCACAAGATATCAAATGGCAAACTCCTTTATCTCTCTGAAGACTTTGTTCAAACGTCAGCTTCACAAAAAGCCTGATACGACTACCTTATTTAAAATTAGAAACCCCAACCACAAAACTTCTGATGCTCTTACTTTGCTTTATTTTTTTTATTCCATAGCACCTATCACTTTTAACCGTATTACCTAAATGACTTAACTATTATGTCCATTGTTTACTCTGTTTCACTACTAGAATGTAAACAACACAAGGGAGGGGATATTTGTCTATTTTGCTTACTGATGGACACCGAGTTCCTATAAGTACATAGTAGACACTCAATAAATTTAGTCTTAGAAACAGATCAGGAAGATACATTCCTAGGAATTCCAAATGTGCAATTGGGAAACAGAAGAGGTCAAACTCTGACCTTGACCTGAGAGAGACGTTCACAGCTTTTATGAATGTTGCAGCAGACTCCCTCTCTCCCTCTCTCTCTCTCCATCACAAACACACCCACATGCGCACGTGCGTGTGCATCTATGGAAACACACATAAACACACATACCCCTTCCTTTGCAAGGCAAAGCCAGTGGAGTATTTAAGAAGATGCAATTAATTCATTTTAGGGAAATCATGTCTATGTTTCTCCGGCAAACTGAACATGAAAGTCATCTTTTCTGCTCCATCACTGAATTGGTGCTCTAATAATCCATGCTGGCCCGAACATCAAACAACCAAAGTGGGGAGGGCTGAGAAACAAAGAGCTCTAAATGGTGTTCTTATCAGGATAGCCTGATCACTGTGAATTGATTGACTCTTCCAAAGTGAAGTGTAATTTCTTTCACTCTCTACAGCGAAGAGTGGCTCTCTAGACCAATACTATTGATCGAACTTTAATGCATAATGTAGAGCATCTGATAAAGACATCTGAGAGCTACCTGGGTTATAGAAAGGTGGTAAGAGTTTGTAAGTAAAGTAAACTCAAGAGCTTTGGGGGCAGAAGGTGAAAGGCAGATGAGAGGAAGGTTAGAAGAAATACAGGGATCATTACGCTAATTTTCAAACGGGACTTTGAGATTGCCATTAACAGAAAGCACATAGACTGGTGCAAATAGAATGCCACCCACATTGGGTAATTGCAAGAACACCTGAAAAATTTTAGCTGGCAATCACCAGCAATAGGTCTTCAAAAGTCAGCCACTTACAATGGGGGTCAACAAACTGTAGCCTGTAGGCCAAATATGGTTTGCCCTCTGTTTTCATATGGTCCATAGCTGAAGATGGTTTTTATATTTTTAACTGATGAAAAAAATAAAAAGATTAATATTTTGTTAGACATAAAATTATATAATATTCAGATTAATAACAGACACATTCATTCACATTTTGTCTACAACTAGTTTGTGCTATATTAATAAGAGTGGAGTATCTACAATGGAGACTGTATGGATCACAAAGTTTGAAATATTTACTAACTGCCCTTTACAGTAAACGTTTGCCTCCTCTTGACTTCAGTTACATTGCTGTTTTTGTAGTAGAGATATAATAGGATTTCTTTCCTACAGATACTTTTTCTTAATAAAATTAATCTTATAACAATATATTTATTATATTATGATATAGTATATTTTACACCTTTTCTAATTTTGCTACTACACAGCCTTGTTAAGTGTCTCTCATCCTGAAAAAAGCTCATTATCTGAGAACTGCATATCTGGCGATGAATAATAAGGATTGCTCATTAATTTAAGTAAGATTCCAATTTTACTGAGTTTTCCTTCAAATTGTTTTCAATTTAATAAAACTGAACTACACCTAATAGAGAATTAAATGTCAGCATTTGGCTCAAACTTTGAAGCTGCCTTTCTTTTCTAGACCCTCATTAGAATGTGTTGGAATTTTTTTTTAAGGTACCAAGAGGTATATGTGCATAAGACTTCTTGCAAATGAATTTGAGCCTTTTGGATCAGTACCGAGAATTTGGGAGATATTGTTAATCATGGGCTGTAATCTGAGGATACAGCAATCAAAGGAGTTTAGCCATGTTTGATGCTGTAAATCCACCTGAATGTTCCCATCTCTACACGCTTGCAAGGATAGCTATGGTTCCATTAATATTGAGTTCAAATGTAATTGTACCGATATTACCACTAGAATCTCCTTAACTCCCAGCTTCCATCTGCTCAGACAGAAATTTCAGTACCTTGCACATCTCTCTCCCTGGGCACCTTAGGTCCTCAGGGATGTCTTTCAGGGGCCCATTTATGAGGCTCAGTCTTAGCTTGTTGTGGCTGCGAGACAAGAGGGGTCTCAGAATGTGCAGGCTCTAACTCTCCTAATGTGTGGTGGTGTCATCACACCAGCTCTAGCTGCCTCAGTCACCTCAGTGTTGATGAGCTGGAGATTTGCTGCCCCTCTGGAACATTCCATAACCCTGCCAGCCCTGAAAGCCCTGAAGAGGTGTGTCACTGTGGCTCCCATGAGACAGATTTGCAACTGTTCCTTCCCAAACCTCATTCCTGTGGAATGCTCAATATCAGTTTCCAAAATGTAAAGGAGGCTCAGTTTGGGGCTGCTCCCTACCAAAGTTGCTCGGGCACTAAATTGCCACAGAATTTTGGAAAACAGCAGGCCCCGCTCACACTCATGATCCTTCTGCCTTCCTGGGTTTATCAGCCCACAAATGTGGATGAGTCCTGACAGAAGTCCAAGTTCTCTCCTCTCACCCTCAGGCCATGTTCTTGAGTCTGGCTGGTTGTTCCAGAGTTCATCTTCATCGCCATAGCTTCATTTCCTGGGGACTGGTCAGCCTCCCTGAAACCCATTCTTTTGGGGGCCTCTCCAATCTGATGAACCTGGATATATATCTCAGTTAGGGTTAGACATATGCCCCACACTTTCTAGTCCCCAAGTAAGTATACAGATACAAACAAAGAAATGGGGCATTTGTGTGTCCACGTGCTCATGCCCAAGGGGAGCACTCTTGTTCCATACTCCGGTGTATAAAACTTTGAAATCTGACCCAACCATGGTCCCTGTTATAGAAAAATCAGAAGTTTGTTTGCAAATGGAAGGTTCAATCATGGTTTACTATGGAAAAAATCATATACATCTTTTTATATGTCCTTTATTTTGAGAAAATTATATGTATCATAAATGTTTTTATAATGTTTTCAGTGGGTGTTTTTGAGTGGATGAAAACGATGTACATAGTAAGATGTGTTTTAATTCATTCATTTAAACAATCTTTGTTGTGAATCTACTATGTGCTAGGTACTGGAGAAACTGTGGGGATGTAAAATATCCTTTTTCTGTTGGATCTCAAATTCCAGTGGGGGGCAATAAACGAGTAAACAAATACATTTATAATTTTCAGGTTGTTACAATTTCCATAAGTCAAATTAAAGCAGAAAAGGGCAGCAGATACTGACAGGTGGGGAATGCTGTGTAAAGAGATAGGTTGGAGAGAAGACCTCTATGGGGAAGTAACTTTGGAGCCAGGATTGAAGAAAGTGAAAAAATGAGCTCTGTGCTGATCTTGGAGAAGATGCACAAAAGGAAAGATTGTGCAAAGGTATGGAGAGTAGGTTGAGAATGAATAGAGTTTGTAAGTCAGCACAGATGAGCATGCCTTTAACCTTCAACCTCTCAGAGAACCTTCTCCCTTTCAGAGCATTTCAGCATAATGCCTGAAAATATCTGACAGATTCACCTCCTTCCACACACAAAAGTCACCATTTATGAAGGTCTACTATGCTTCAGACATTTTGTATGAATTATTGACAGTATGTAAATGGACTCTGGGAGGTGGGCTTTTTAGTGCCCTTTTAGGGAAGTGGTGTGCCTAGATTCAAGTGAATGGCAAAACAAGGGTTTCAACGCGAGTCTGCTGAGCTCCTAAACCTGGGCTATTTTTGTCACTTTACAAAGTTGTCGGTCTTTGCGAGCCACAGCCTCTTACTTTGTATATTGTCTGTCCTTTACTAGATGAGTTGTGAGGCTCATATGAAGTCCATTCTGGAGAAATGAGGAGGGGAAGAAGACCATTCAGTGCTGGGATACGGAGCTGGATAGGTCCCAGGTAATTGGATTGCTTCTACCAATTTTCGGAGGTAGGCCTCTAGAGTAACCACATAGAGAAGAGCCTTGCAGAAAGCATCAAGGGAAGCTCATCTGCTTCAATGGTCTTTTGATATCCCGGAGCACAAAGAGGATTTCCTTGAGGTAGGCGAGTTGTGATAGAGAAGGACCTGTGAAATTACAGACCCCAAGGTTCCCACCTCTGCAAATCAGGTTCTCTCTGTCATTTTTGTCTCATCCTCACTCTGAATGTTTATAGTAGGAAATGGCCACAGTCCTCCAGGACCAGCAAATTCAGTGCCCTGAGCCTGGAATGACAGCTGTCTTCAGCAGACAGAGGGGTGACACTGAGGCAGCTGGAGGGGCCTTCCCCTTTTGTAGTTTCCGCAGGGATATTTTCTGGGTTACATAGGTCCAGACTCCTCCGGGAGCATGATTAGATGGAATCCAATATTCTCTTCTACAAATGCAGTTTAGTTGGGTGGGGAGTACCTTCCCTAATGTCTTCCCAAGGACAAGAATCCATTTTATGTTTGTGAAATACTAAATATGCTCTCAAAGTCTCTTAGGTCCTCTGCCTCCGGATGGGAATCCTCATTCGTTATGGACTCATTATACAATGAATGTAATTGTTCACAAAACCAATTGTTTATTCACTACTCCTTTCATTGTCATGCCCCTTGGGCAATCCCATTCAACTATCTAGTGCAGAGAATGTAGTTACCACTTCTCAGCATCCGCACAGTGTTGTTTAGCACTATTCAGAAAGAAACCATATTTGTGAAGACGAGTGCAAGGGTAGGATAAGTGCTGTGACAAACCATCCCCAAATCCCAGCAGCTTAGTATCATAAAAGTTCATGTGTCACTCACGTAGGAGAGCAGAAATATATTCTCATTCAGATGGCTTTCCTAGGGCTCTCTTCTCCAGCCATTGACTCAGAAACCCAGGCCCCCACCTTGTTGTTGATCCATTTTCCTCTAAATTCTTGAAGTCTTCTTTATTCAATCACCCTGTGAAGAAAAAAAAGCAAAGCCCATGTATGCGAAGACCATGGAAGCAGGGACATGAAGGTGGCTTGTACAACTTCTGCTGATTCTTTTTTTCCAGACTCAATCACTGGCTGTACCATGGGCTGTATAATACAGTCCAGGTGACTGGCATAGAGGGAATGGAAGTGATTTGGTGAACAACTGTCCACCCACTGTAAATTCATAATCTCTAAAATCAACCATGATGCTACCTGCTCAGCATCCTGTTACTTTAGCCAGGTCTTTCTCTTACCTCAGTTATTTCAAATTGTAGTATTCTCCAAATTTCTGAAAACTACCATATATCTCATTATTCTTTTATAAAACAGAATATTTCAGACTGAAAAAGTAAAATGAGTGAAGTTCACTTGTATATCTATCAACCACTTAGGAAATAAAATATGCCAATGACTGCCAAATCTTTATAAAAATACAAATGCCACCGCTTCCATTAGCATTTTCTCTTGTTTTCTGTTGCCATAGAAAAATAATGTCTCCCTGCATCTTCACCTACTCCCATCACGTACTCTCTCTTTCCTGTTATTACAGACTTCTTATCTACTCTTTGTGTATATTCACTATGTTCTTTCTCATCAAACATTTTTGTTTGTTTTCTGTTTTTTTTAAATTTCATTTTAATGGTACATTTTAGATATATGCAATGATAACATTCATCATAGGGAATTTGTACCTGTGGATGATATATCTTGCTGCTTCTTTTTACTTTTTTCAACTTAATTACAAATACAAAAGTTAAACCCCATGACTCTATTTGACCTCCAGTCTCTCTTCAGGCTCACTTGGCCCTTCATGAAAACTTCATGAAATGGCTGTCCACACTTACTGCCTCCAAGTCCTCACCAGCCCCTTGTATTTTAATGTACTTTATTATATCCATTAGCTCAAGCTTTAAGTTCTCAGTTCTTTCTTTCTTTCTTTTTTTTATGAAAACATTCTATAGTATATGTTTGTGATATATAATGATTACATTCAGCTTGAAGGTTGACATGTGTATGTATGTGTATATATGAATATGTATGTGTGTGTATATATATATATAAATTCACTCTCCCTCCCTCCCCAGATTCCCTCCCCAACTCTACAGAGTCTACATTCCTGTTTCTTAGCACATCTCTTGTATTTTTCTTTTAAAATTATTTATATTTTGAGATTCTCATACCAGAGAAACCATGCAATATTTGACCTTCTGTGTCTGATTTATAGTATTATGGCCTCAGGGTCCATTTATTTTCCTACAAGTAACTCAAATGTATCCCTTGTTGTTGCTGAGTACTCAATTCTATATCTATCTATGAGTCATATATTCATATGCAATGTTTTCTTTATCCCCTCTTCTGTTGATGGGCACATAGTTCCCTCCCATGATTTAGCTACTGTGAATTGTACTGCTATGAACATGGGTATTCATGTATCATTGTAATATGATGACTTTAGTTCTTTACGGAAGATACTCAGAAGAGATATGGCTGGGTCAAATGGAATTTCCAGTTTGTTTTTGAGAAATCGCCACACTGATTCCCATAGAGGTCACACTAGTTTACATACAGATGAAAAATGTAGAAGGGTTCCCTTCTCCTCATAACCTCGCCAGAATTTGTTTGCTGAATCCTTGATACTAGATATGCTTACTGAAATAATACAGAATCTCAGTGTTTTTTTTTTTATTTGCGTTTTTCTAATGGCCAAAGATGCTGAACATTTTTTCATCTCTTTATTGACCGAATGTGCTTCTGAAAAGGGTCCATTCACTTCACTTGCCCATATTTTGATAGGGTCTTTTATTTGGGGGAATCTAATTTTTTGAGGTCTTCGCATATTCTAGATATTAGCCCTAGCCCTCTGTCTGAGGAGTAGCTGGAAATTTTTTCCATTCCATGGGTTGTTTCCTTTGCTGCAGAGAAGTCTTTTAATTTGATATAATCCCATTTCTTGATTCTTGGTATTATGTCTTAGGCAATTGGGGCTCTGTATAGGAAGTCCTCGCTTCTGTGTATGTCGTCAAGAGTTTTACCATTTTTTCTTCCAGCAGATTCAGTGTTTCTGTTTTTTATATAAAGATCTTCGATTCATTTTGATTTGATTTTAGTACAGGGTAAGAGATATGGATCTAAATTCATTCTTCTGCACATGGAAAACCACTGTCCCCAGCCCCATTTGTTAAAGAGGCTATTTTCTCTCCAGTGTATAGTATTGGCCCCTTTGTCCAAAATCAGATGGCCGAAGATTCTCGAGGTTGTTTCTGCATCCTCTATTCTGTTCCCTTGGTCAGCATGTCTGTTTTTCTGCCAGTACCATGCCATTTTTACTACTGCAGTTTCATAGTTTAACTTGCAGTCTGGGATTATAATGATTCCTGTCTTGCTTTTGCTGCTCAAGACTGCTTTGGCTATTCTGGGTCTCTTCTAGTTCCATATAAATGTTAGAATTATTTTTTCAGTCCTTCAAGAAAAGCTGACAGTATGTTGCTTGGAATTGTATTAAATCTGTATGTATCAGCTTTGGAAATATGGCCACTTCAACAATATTGGTTCTGCCTATTCGATAACAGGGGATGTTTTTCCATTTTCTAATGTTCTCTTCACTCTTTTTTCAGAGAAATACAGCTTTTATTATAAAGATGTTTCACTTCCTTGGTTAGGTTAATTTCTAGGTATTTAATTTTCTTTGAAGCTACCGTGAAAGGAGTTGTTTTCTTGATTTCTTTCTCGGTGGGTTCATTTTTGGTTTTCAGTTTCTCTGGTGCCCTAATCTGCAAATATCTTCCTCTCTGGGCTCCCTCTCCCAGTGAGGAGGCTGGTTAGGCTAGGAGCCAATCACAGTGGCCTGGCCACCACTGTGGTACTGGTTCTTTCCCGTGGGGTGTTAGATCTCCCAAGGTGGCATGTTCACTAGACCTAGGGTGTAAGGAGTGCCATTAAGGGTGGCCCAGCTTCCCTTCTGAAACACCCCTGATACTGCATTTGATCTGGTGAGTTTCCCCTTCAGGTCACCTCCCCATATTCGGGTTTCTTTGCTTCCCATTTCTGAGTATTTGTTCTTCCCACTGCATGTCTTCCAAATATCCCTCATGTTCCACTACCTCTAGTCAGCCACGATGGAGTCTCAAATTTTCAGTCCTTTTCCTCTTGGACCTTTCTGTACCTTTGTCCCCATGCATGTCCTCCTCCTTGGAACACTCTCCATGGCTCCATGGCGTCTGTGGAACTAGGTTCTGCTCTTCTATCAGTATCCAAATCCTTTCCAGTGCCTTTGTCCTCTTAATGACAAAATTTCTTAAATATTATTTCCTCGATCATCTTCTTTTCTCTTTTCATATATTGTTCTTCAGTGACATCTACTTTCTTGGATTCCTTTTTTATTCTACATGTCATTTTCTAGGATCCTTGTCAGCTTCAAGTTTAAATCTCTCCTCCCAAAATCAAACAAACAAAAAATGAGCAACACCATCAATGACAAAAATTTATTTCAGCTTTTGCTATTCCTTTTTATAGCCAAGATTCTTTCTAATTCTCTCTACACCTACTTCTTTACCTCTCATTTCTTTTTCAGACCATTCTACCACACTAACTTCTTCTCTCACCACTCTACTATGCTGGCTGTTGTAAAGGTCATTGGTTACATTTTAGTTCTAAACCCAGTGGAAATATAGGTCACTCTTATCCTGACCTCTTAGAAGTCTAAAGCCTGTGTAGTGAGTGCTTTCCCCTTTTGGAGTAGATGTGGCTTCTTTAACACCATACTTTTCATCAATGTTACTTTATGGGCTCTTCTCAAATTATCTACTCTTTAAGTATTGGATTTTTTTGAGGGTTTGTAACAGGAATCCTTTTTTTCTCAAACTCTCCTTGACCTTAACTTTAGTAACATTTATATCATGATTATCTAAACATTTATGTAATGTTCATTCAGATTTCTCTTCTGAGCTTGAAATCTCTATGTTTGAGTTCCCCCTCAACCTTGCCACTTTGATATTTTAAAAGATTCTTTGATGAAATATTTCAAGTACTTATTATCTTAGTTACTTTTCTCTCATTGATGAGACAAAGTACCTGACACCCAAAGTTGAAGGGGGAAAGATTTATTTAGCTCACAGTTTGTAGAGTTTTCAGTCCACAATCAGCTGGGTCCAAGGCAGGGTGGCATGGCAGACAGGCAGAAAGCAACAAGGCAAGCAAGAGAGCAAGCAAGGGGACAACACAAGCCTCTTTCTATCCCTTATATTTTATCTAGGCTACCCGCCTTAGGGTGGGTAGCACTCCCACCCTTAATCCTAGCACCCTTAATCCTAGTATCACATCCTTGATCTCAGCAGAACTATGTCAAGCCAATCAGTGGACTAATTTAGTAATCACACACTCTAGATCACATGAGGCTTTGGGGGGACATCTAGACCCCGACCGTAACACTTATATATTGTACTTTTCTCCCAAAATGCAGATATAGTTCCCAGTGTTTCCAGTGTCAAGGAATGGCATCTTCACTCATTCACATAACATACACTAACCCTCTCTGTTAATCTCAATATTGCCTGTTTTATCTCTCTCTTTCTCCATTTAATCTATCCTGTTCTCATCAGTTTTGCCTCTCAAATACCGTCCAAATCTGTCCTTTGCTCCCTATATCTACAATACTTCTCTATAGACATGCCAGTATTCCTTCCTTCCTTGTAATCCTGCCACACTGACTTTAGAGGCCTTTAAAATAGGCATACTTCTCCTATTCCTGTTTTTGGAACATTCTCTTTTTCTGTCCCATCCTTCACCTACGACCTTGGAAAGCCTTGTCATAATTCTGATCATAGTATAAGCATCTTTTTCTCAGAAAATTCTTTATTTCTCAGACTGAATCACAGCTCTTTATTGCACACTTTGTATAGTTTACTATATTTTACTTTCATATTACTTAATATACCATATTGATATTTGTGTGAATATTTGATCAGTGCTGTATGTTCTCCACTAGATTACACAGCCTGGTATTTATTGCTTACCTCCATATTACTCTGGCATGCAGTATAGCACATGACACATATCAGGAGTTCAGAAAAATTTAAAGTGACTTCAAGTACCAAGTGTAGAGTGCCAAATGCTAAAATTATTGCCAACCCAAATTGCTCTCCTGAGTTCCAGATCTACATAACCAACTCTTTACTGGACATGTTTTCAGGTTTTACTGGCATACTAAACTTACAAAATTCCAAACTTTGTATATCATCTCCTCCACCCCATCCACACTTCTTTCTCTTCCTTTTATTTGCCCAAAGTAGCCACCAGGCATCAGCTCTGGACTTTTCCCAAATAATGTTTCTAAACTGTTCATTTTTTCCCAATATCAAGGTTCTGTTCTAGTTCAGAATACATCACCTCAATACTACAAAAGCAACTTTACTGACCTCCTTCCTTCTAGCCATTAACCTTTATAACACAAATCTGTCTAAAATAAAAATTGGATCATGTATCTGCTTCAGACCCCTAGAGAGTTCCCCACCACTTGGTAGGGCTTGTTACTCTAAATAATCCAGTTCTTACTTGGCTCTCCATCCTAAATGTTTATACCCTTTATCTCCATACTCCATTTTCCACACATCCTAAATCATTTCCAGTTTGTCAAATGCACTCTTGCTTTTTTTATACTTCCAGGTCTTCTGTATTACTAAGCTGTTAATCCATGACAAATCATTCTAAAACCTAGTGTCTTCTAACAATGATCATTTATTACTTCCCAGGAACCTATGGGTCAGCTGAACAATTCTGCTAATATGGGCTGGACTCATCTGCTCTCCATTGTCCTGGCTCATTTGTCTTTGCTTATTTGGCAGGTCAGCTGGGGGCTCCCTGCTCTGGCATGATCTAGCATGGCCTCATCTGGCATCATGTAACTCTCCTCCACAGGGTCTCTCATCCTGCAATAGGCAAACTCTGGCGTATTCTCATGTTTATGGCAGACTTCAAAGAAAAAGAGAAGCATGCAAGGTTTCTCAATGCCTAAGCATGACATAGATATAGAATCACTTGTCTAGCATTCTGTTGCCCAAAGCAAGTCACAAGACCATCCTAGATTCAAAGAGTTGGAAAAAGATCCCACTGCTTGATGGAAGTAAGATGCAAACTCACATTATAAAGGGGTAGATTACATAAGTAGGTGGTAAATTGAGACCTTATCTGGGATCAGTCCATCACACCATATCTTTCATTACTTTTGCGTAGAATATCTGTACCTCAACCCTTCTCTTTAATGACTGAGAATTAGTCCTCTGGCCCTCTCTATTATAGCACATATATTAAATGTCTGACTGCTTGTCTTATTCTCCAATTAAAACATAAAAGCTTGAAGAAAAAGCCTATGTCTTAGTTGGCTAACTTCCTAGCACAGTATTTGGCAATAGCAGAAGCTGTTATAAGTGAATTTAAATTTAAAATGTACAATAAAAATCAACAAAGCAGGAGTTCGATAAGAGCAAACCTAAAATGGACTATAAAATCAATCCATATCCATATATGCTTTTCCTGCTACTTAAATCTCTGATTAAGGAGAAAACAGTAGCGAGTATCTCTACCAACTGATCTCTTTCCCTTTCTTTCTTTTTCTTCTTCAGTGGAATCAAGGGAGCAGGATTCAAACTTTACTGTGGGATTCTATTCTTTCAGAGTTATCATAAAAACATAATATAAACACAAGAATAATAGGCACAAATCCACCTGGTTTTCTTATGGGGCAGAAATATTTATTTCGAGCTCTCTTTTTTACTGCACTGTTCTCTACTCATCACCCATCTGATAAGAAGTATTGCACAGCTTTATCTATAAATTACTTTTTCTCAGGGCTCAGTAATTTTCATCCCCAGTCTCATGTCTTCTCCAAATACTTGCTATCTCCTGACAAAGCTCCATCTGGTATTCATGGTACAGTGTCTAGAGCAGTGAGGCACAAGATGACTGAAACTTCTTTCACTTGGCTGGCATCCTTTTTGCTATTTTATCACCTTTACTTCTAAATTATTATTGATTTTTCTTAATCACCTCTCACTTTTTAATTTACTTTCCTCTTGCTGTATCTACTTCCTCAACCACACTACACCTAACCCCATACACAGATTCTCGCTTTTTGCCATGTCTCTTAAGACATGAGAACTGACAATGTTCTAGTCATGTTTCTTTTGTTTTTCCATCTTTTCTTCCATTTCGAATTATTATTATTTCAATTATCTGATTGAAGAGGGATGCTGATCCCTCATCTCTACATGACTCATTTTACTAGCGCTCACACTGTTAAGCCCATTGAGGTCAATAGCCTCCTCTTCTAGTGTGTACCCATATCTGTGTTTCCCAGCATAACACATTTCCTTGACCATCTGCACCCTGTCCCTGATGTTAACTGCCATTCATCCCAAAAGGGAGAATTAGTAATGGGAACAACCTATGTGAAAAGTATGCCTTGGAAACTCCCTCACAAAGAACATTAGTCAGTTAGTGCTCTGACTCAGCAAAATACCCTCAGGCTCTCCAAGTGACAGGATGAGCTCTAAATTAGACACTACTGCCAGTAAGCAGCAGGCTAGTATGTGTAATTCATACCAAAGTAGCCCTATTTACATTTTAAACAAGTTTACAAGATCAAGACTTCATTAAAACACTTGGCAAAACTTTCACGATGGCCTTGCGTACTGTGTGTGAGGAAGGATATGGATAGGATGATCCTATGACTGCGTGGACATGTGGATGGCTAATCATTCCTACACAGAGAAAGCTGGTTAATAGGGGTGGCAAACTTTGCCCATAAAGGGCAGGTAGTAAATACTTCAGGTGTTGTGGCTAAACCTGCAACTGTAGCCCAAGAGCATCCGTAGACAATCTATAAATAGATAAGTGTGAATTCATTCTAATAAAACTGTATTGACAAAAACAGGAAGTGGGCTGGATTTTGTCTATGGGCTGTAGTTTGTTGATCTCTGTTTTAGGGCTAAGCCAGTAGGAGGTTTGACTATCTCATGAAAGTTTTAGTGTAAAAATTCAAAGCCTTCAATCTGCAGCTGCATGTTTTTCTGGTCTTAAATTATCAGACCACGTTACACTGTATTAGTGTCATCTATCCTTAGAGAAAGAGAGAAAAAGCATTGAGTCATTTTACTATGGAAATCAGTGCAGATTAAGAATTAATCTACACATAGATGAGCTCATAAATAACATAAGAAAACATTAGCAGTTAATTAGAAATTAATGCTAAAATGCTAAATGAAGTACTTAGATTGAAACAACTACATCACACTTGAATTGTTAATATGGCAATTAGCTTGGCTGCCTACAAAGTACTTGTTAATAAATACTTCATAAAGACTTTAGTTAAATAAGAGCACAACAAGTTTATAAAATATAAACTTATATGATCTTGAAAAATGTACTCAATATGCTTTCTTTTTGAAAGGTCTAGTCATGGTAGCTTTTTGGAAGAATTCATAGTGCAGGTAAATTTCAAATATAGTTGCCTTTCTGAAACTAAAGCTCAATTCTCTGCAATAGTAGTTCTCAGAGTGGGGTCCAAAGGCTAACAGTATCAGCATCACCAGGGCATGTCTGCAACATCGGTTCACAGGCCTTGTTCCAGACTTACTGAATCAGACTCTCCAGGGTGAGTCCCAGAAATCTCCACTTTAAAAAGACCTCCCAGTTATTCTGATGTATCTGAAGTTTAAGAACATTGGTTTACAAAACTAAGAAATAATTTCAAGTAAGGCTGTGTGTGTCCTAACCCTGTACATTGGGAAATGGGGCCTATCATGTCTGCCCATTGGAATCACCTAGGGTGCTTCATAAATGCTAACACCTGTGTCCTACTCCAGAGATAATGATTTAATTGATCTCAGCATGTACTGTACTGGGCTATAGAATGCTTAGAAGTTTCTCAGGTGATTCTAACCCTGCAGATGTGTGTAGTAAATACTGTACTAGAGCAGAGGGAGCCATACCCCAACCCAAACATAGTAGAATAAGCTACATTTGATGGTGTGGGGATGCCTATTTGCTTTTTAGTTCCTGTCCAGATTAGATTTAACTCTATTTTGATTTAGAAATGGTTTGTTTGCTGTATTTACTATGGGGAAAATCCTAGGGTCTTAACTGCATTACCTTAGAGGTGATCATTGTAATACTCAAAAGAGTGTTATAATTGTATGGTTGTATAGATATATGTAGTTTAGTTTTGACTACATTAAATGTAATATCTTTTGTTAAAACACACACACAATGTATGCATAAAATTCTATTAATTTAAAATGCTTCTGGAACCAATAAATTTATCATTACTACTGCACACAGAAATATTATATTTGTACTTTTATATTAGCAACGTGCAACTGGAAGTTGAAATAAACCAGTACGATTTAAAATAACATTAGAAAATATGGACAAAGTGGAAAAGAAGTGACGAAAGATGTATAAGATATGCACACTGAATGCTGTGAAACATTGGAAAGATGAAGTAATGAAGATCAAATAAATGAAGATATGAACCTTGTTTGTTACTCAGAAGATGGAATATTGTTGCAGTGTCAGTTCTTCACAAATACATTGATAGAATCAATGCAATCCAAGTTGTATTAGTCATATTTTGTATCACTGAACTACAATATCCAACCTTTAAAAAGCAGAGGTTTAATCTGGCTCAAGGTTTTGCAAAATCCAGGCTATGGTCAACTGACTTCATGCCAGAAACCTAGTGGGGGAAGGGCATGGTGGAGCAAAAATGCTTAATTCGTGGTGGCCAGGAAGCAGAGCAGGAGAACAGTGCCTGAGAAGAAGGGGCCAGGGACAAGATACAGTACCCAAAGACATGTCATAACAATAGCTTAGATTCAAAATGTTCCCCTAAATCTCATGAAATCGCAAATCCAGAAATGGGGGTTTCAGCAGACAATTCAATCACGCAGGCATATACTCAACAGTGGATTAATCCGTTGATGAATTCCTCGCTATTCCTAGCTGAATGTGCTAGTAGTAGGTGGGGTGTGGTCAGAAGAAGTTAGTCACTGAGGGTGTGTATTAGAAGGGTGTACTCTTATCTCCAGCTCCTCCCTTCTCTCTTCTTCTCTCTCTCCTCTCTCTCTCTCTCTCTCTCTCTCTCTCTCTCTCTCTCTCTGCTTCCTGGCTGCCATGGGCTGAGCCAATTTCCTCCACAGCTTTCCACTGTTGGACCCTTCTGCCATGACATATCTGCCTTGGAGCTGGCTATTGTGAACTGAACTCTCTGAATCTGTAAGCCAAATAATTCTCTCTTTCTTTAAATTGTGTGTGCCATTCCTTTAAATTGTGTGTGTAAAGTATTTGGACCCAGAAATGGGAAAGTAACACAGAAACATGGTATTGGAGAAGTAGCATTGCTAAGACTTTACCTGATCATGTGATTTAGAAGCCTTTAGAACTGGTTCATGGGGAGAGTTTAGAAAGTTTTTGAGATCTAGGTTGAAGAAGTCTTAGAATATTGTGAGCAGAACTTGATGGGAGATTCTGGTGAGAGCTCAGCAAACCAGAATGCTGATAGCAATTCAGACAAAAAGGGTCAAGCCCATAAGGTTTCAGATGAGAGTGAGGACTCTATTGGGAAATGGACTAGAGGCTATGTTTTACATACTGGCAAATAACTTGTCTTCATCTTGTCCATGTTCTAAAGTTTTGTATGAAGCTGAATTTAAATTTGGCAGATTAATTCATCTAGCAGAGAAAATTCCAAGGAAGACCAGCATTTAGGTTGTGGCATGGGTACTACTGGTTGCTTTTAGCTGGATATAGTGAGAATCAAGAGAAAAAGCAGAGTTAAATGGTTTGAAAATTTTGCAGCTTTGTCAGAAATAGAATGTATATAAATTTTAGACCAAGGATAATGTGAATGCTGAAAAGACTGGTTCCATTAATAAGAAGCCAAATGCTTTGCACAAAGACAACAGGAAGGATTGCTTGAGGGCATCTCAGAAATTGACCACAAGGTACAGAAAGGTAAATTCTTTGAAAGACTTTGTGTGGGAATCAGGGTACCTTGTTCACCTTGTGCTTAAGGAAGTGAATCCCCAATTTCAGTCATCCAGGAGCTCACAGGCCACTGTATGCATGTTCCACATGAGCCCGGCTACTGCTCAAACTGGAGGCAGATCTTGGTGTCATACAGATGGTGCTGGTTTTACGAGTACACAGAATGAAAGAGTTGTGAGTTCATGGTGGCTTCCACTCGGATTTCAGAGAAAGGCCTGGGAGGCCAGGTAATGTGCTCCTGAGAGGGTGATGAGTAAAGCTGTGAAAATGAAGGAAGAGGTGCAATGGAGAAACCAAGAAGTTAGAGATGCCAGGAATTTGGAACATCTGCCGAGGAAAGCCACAGGCAGTGAGAAAAGTCAGCCTATCAGACAGCCCATGTGAGCTGCAACCTGCAAGGCCAGAGAGGCAGGTTTCCCAAGCCCTTTTGGCTCACATCTGACCAACACCTACCTTGGGTGCTGAACATGGTGTTACAGGATTTAATGTTTTTTTTCTGCTGAGTTTATGTCTTGCTTTGTTCTAATTTTTTTCTATGCCCACATTCCTCCCTTTTGGAATGAAAATGTTGATCCTATATCATTGTATGTTGCAAGTATTTTACTTTCTCTTTATTTTACAGGATCTCACAATAAGAGTTTGCCTTGAGTCTCAGAGAGAACTTTGTACTGGGACTTTTGAGCAATGCTGTAACTGTTAAAACCAGTGACTCTTAGAGTTGGACTAAATGCATTTTGAATAATGAGATGGACATGAGCCTTTTGGAGACCAGGAGCAGAATGCTATGGTTTCTGTCTAATATGTCCCTCAGAAGTCTCATGGTGTTCAGAGGTGTGGCTTTTGGAAGGTGACTGAATCATGAGGGCACTATACTTATCAGTGGATTAATCCATTCGTGAGTACAGAGCTGAATGTGCTGTTAGGAAGTAGGGTCTGGTCAGAAGATGTTTTAGTCACTTTCTCATTCCTTAGACACAATGCCGAAAACCCACATTTTAAAGGAGGTGAGGTTTATTTTGGCTGACAGTTTCAGAAGTTTCAGTCCATGGCTGGCTGGCACCAGTGGAGAAGCCACATGGTGGAAGGACCAGGCAGAGGAAAGCTGTTCACATCATGATGATCAGGAAGTAGACAGCAAAGGGAGGAGCTGTGCAGAGAGAGATATTCTTCCAAATCACATCCCTATTGACCCACCTCTTTTGCCTGAACCCAACTGCCTAACAGTATATTTAACTATGAACTCAACAGTATATAAACTCCTACCCCCATGACCCAAATCATTTTCCAAATGCCCACCTCTGAACACCTGAGAATTTGGAAGGACATTCTAGTTCTAAACCATAAGAGAGGAGGTATGACATGGAAGGGTATATTCTTTTCCTTGGCTCCTCCTCATTTGCTTTCCTCTTCCTGATGACCACATTATGAGCAGCTTTGCCATGTACTTCTGTCATGCTGTTTCTGCCTTGGAGCCAGCCAACCATGCGTACACTGAACCTTGAGAACTACCAATATGAGCCCAAATAAATCTCTCCTCTTTTAACTTTCTGGTATCAGGTATTTTGTTCCAGTGAGGGGAAAGTGACTAATATACCATGCAAGGCCATTCTACAAAATATGAATAGCAGATCAATTGTCTCCAAAATTGTCAAGATTATAGACAACAAGGGAAGTCTGAGAAACTGTCACAGCTGTGAATCTAAGATGATATGGCAACTAAATGTAAAGTGGATATGATTCTGGGGGGGATATCTGGGGGAAAAAAGGAGATTTGAATAACACATGGGATTTTGTCTCAGTTACTGCTTTCTTGTTGGTGAGACAAAAATATATGACACCCAAGATTGAAGGAGGAAAGGTTTATTTTGGCTCACAGTTTGGAGAGGTTTTAGTCCATAATCAGCTGGCAGGAACAAGGCAGGGTGGCATGGCATCACAGAAGAGAAAAAGAACAAAAACAAAAACAAAAAACCAATTCATGGCTTGAAAGGCAGGAAGCAGCAAAAGTAACAAGCAGCAAGCAACAAGCAATCATAGCAGCCCTCTTCATGTCCTTTATATTCTGTCCAGGCTACCTGCTCTCTGAGCAGATAACACACACATCCAGGAAGGGCCTTCCCATTATCCATTCCCAGAACTATGCCAAACCAATCAAGGAACTAATTTAGTGATCACACATCCTTGATCCCAGCATCACACACTCTAGATCCAGCCACCTCTGAAAAGTACCACCTATGACCACGTGAGGCTTTGGGGTTACATCTAGACACAAGCCATAACAGGCTTAGTTAATAATAATATATCAATTTTTCTTCATTAATTGTGACAATTGTACTAGACATTTAAGGAAGTAAATACAAACTAAAATTCAACTTTCAAAGCAACTGTCTCAGAGGAGGTGGCAGTCAGATTAACAGATTTCTTAATACATGCATAAATTCGAATTTTCAGTCAATATTTTATCTCTTTTCGGACATGCTTTTTAAAATGCATATTTAGAAATGTTAAAATATGAAAATATCTACTTAAATTAATGATAATTAATTTATTTCAGCAGTTGTTAAGTTAATCATAAATTACAAAAGAAAAATATTACTTTCTATTGCCTCCAATTCTGTGACCTCCTCAAAAGTATGAATGAGTCTTATTCATCTCTGTCTCCTCAGTACCCAGAAACACAGGTTTGCAGCATGTGTGGTTAACTGCATAATGGCATTTATTCACTGATTGATATAAGTGTCCAGCTCTGATAACTAGGGTAATTACAAAAATGAAGAAGGCATAGTAAAGGAGAAGCACACGTAAACACATAAACTCACAGACAGACAAACAGAAATTTTATTTTAGACCAGTATTTTCTTAGGCCCTCTTATTTACCTAAGTGGTTTTGGCCTACTCTTACAGGTCTGTTCTTTCAGATTAAATATCTTGATGCTAAATTGATTATCTTATGATTATTCCTTTGATTATTATGGTCAATGCTCAACAAATGGCAATTTATAAAGATTCACAGGACACTTTAAACATTTGCAAGACACATTTAAATAAAATAACTGGGCAAAAAAGATATCCAGAAACTTCAAACTTTCTTGAAGGTCCATTTGTACAATACTCACCAAATGTTTGCTATGCATGCTACAAAAATTGGAGTTCCTGAGGATGATGGTTCCAAAACTATTTCAGAGTTTAACATCTTGTGGAAACACGAGAGCTAAGACATCAAAGAAGACTTTATTCTTTCCTTACAAATCTTCTTCAATTTTGAAATATGACTTGTAAGTGATACAAGTTACTATCTCTCAAATCTACCCCCATCCTCCCTGTTACCAATTTTAGAAGGTCAAGGTCCATCTGAATACTTCCTACTTCATGTGTCAACAGCAAATTAATCACAGTGCCTCATATTCTAAGCTCAAAGTATCTCTTCAATTAGCATACTTGTAAAAATGGCTACTCCTGTTGTGTGAACCACTAATCTTCTCTAATGAATTTCCTGTATTTGACTCTTGTGTCTTCTAATTCGTTGCCACAGATGACCAGAGAGATCATCATAATACACAAATTTGATAATGTCATTGTGAATGACTTCCTGTCTTCTTGACATAAAGGTCAAAACACCAGGCTCATCTGCTACTGACTACCAAAGGCTTATAGTTATCTCTCCCCAGAAATCACCCTGAGCCATGGGCAGCTAGCATCTAAGGTCCGGTCAGTGGTGAGAGAGTCTAAGACCTGGCACCCTTGTCTCAATTTAGAAAACATCAAAGGGTCATCATACTTCCCCTTGTTGTAGGATGAAATTATATATTGAAGCCATATTGAAGTTAAAATTTTTCCTCTACTCAATTCTGTTTTCCCATACGTTACTTCACCTTTGTTTATTCCTGACAAATCTCCTGTACTGAAATCATTTCTATCTCCCAGAATGTTTCCTGTGAACACAGTTCTCTCTTTCTCTCTCTCTCTCTCTCTCTCTCTCTCTCTCTCTCTCTCTCTCTCGATCTCCCACAACCTGGATTGCAGTCCTGTTTCTGCATCAATTGATGGAGCTGATTCTCATTACTGGATACATTTAATATAAAAGGAGAAGACATTTTAGAGCAGATACTCTAAAGCGTTAACATACCTATGAGCCACACGGACCTTGCTAGAATGCATATGAGATTCTGCATTTTAAAGATCAGCTTCCAGATGATGTCAATAAATTTTGTGGACAAGACTCTAATGCTCACATTCTAGAATTTCCCCTAGAGTCCTTGCAGCTGCGCTAGTTTGACAGGCAATACCACAGAATTCTGGATCTAAGACTCTAAGTCACACAGAATTGGCTTCAAGTCTCAGCTTTGGGGATTCCAGCTGTGTGATCTCAGCCAAGGTGTTAGGTCCAGGCCTTATTTTTCTCATTTACAAATGAGGGAAAAGGTGCCAACACTGTGGTATTACTATGGGGCCTGAATGATGTAACACAAGCAAAGAACTTATCACAGTGTCTGGCACACATCCATCAAGAACCATCAGCTCCATATAAGTGTAAATTGGCATTCTATGTGGGAATGTGAAGGACTGTGTTACTCAGCTTGCTGAGACATTTCTGATACACAGTACCAAGCATCCACAACATAAAGGAGGAGAGGATTCATTTGGCTCATTCAGCAGATTCACTTCATGATTGGCTGACTCCAAGGCAAAAACATCATGGAGCAAGGATGTGCCAGAGCAAAGAAGGTCATTTGAAGACATTCAGGAGCAGAGCAGGGAAACAACATCAGAGAGGAAGGGCTGAAGGACCACATATAGACACTCCGATGTTGTTCCTTAGACATACCGAGAAGTGTGCCTTACTAATTCCCTAGGCAGATCCCAAAGCAAGTCAAGTTGACCCTCCACCTTAACCATCACATCCCACCCTTTATCAGCTTGATACTCAAATATATATTCTTAAACTGTATTTAATCTCCAAATGAACAAAATAAAAAGTTAATAATTCTATCTAACTTGATACAACTATCTTGTGTATAACTGAAACTTCAGTAATCCCTCCCTAAATCTGAGCAGTTCCAGTATTTTTCAAAACTCCAAGCAGTCTCTTCTGAGACTCAAGGCAAACTATCAGCCATGAACCTCTGTACAAACCAAAAGAAAGTTAAGTAGTTGAAATATGCAGAGTAAACATTCCCATTCCAAAAGGGAGGAATAGGGGGATCGAAAGGAATGGGATCAAAACAAGAATGAAGGCAAACATTAAATGTTGTACCTCTTATACCTCCATGTTCAACACAGGGGCAGTGGTAATGAGACGTGAGTTTCAGAGTGCTTGTGCAACCCCACCTATATGGCCTTGCTGGTTGCAGCCCACGTAACCTCTCGTGGGCTTGCTCTGTTCATGGCCTACAACTTTCCTCAGCAGATGTTTCCCATTCCTAGCATCACTGATTTACTGGGGTCTACACTGCACCTTTAGGTTCTTTCCCACAGTTTTATATACTGGCTTCTCAGGGGTTCCTTGTCAGGTCTCCAAGATTTTTATTTGAAATCTGGGTGGAAGCCCCCATGACCCCACAACTCTTGCATTCTGTATGCCTATAAAACCAGCATCACATGGAGGATGCCAAGGTCTGCTACCAGACTTAACAGTAGCCAGGCCCCCTTGGACTATGAGGGCAACAGACTCTGAATACTTGGATGGCTTGAATATGTTGAAACGAATCCTTGAAAACCAATTCCTTAGGCAGCCCTTCTCAAACAGGAAGCCTAGGGGCTCTCTTCTCAAATGAAATGTTGATACTTTGCACCCTTGAGCCTGTGATGGGTAGGGTCCTGCTGATTCCTCGGATCCCCTCAAGATATCTTTCTTCATGTTCCTGTAAGAAATACTTGTTTTCTTTATAATGATGCTGAACACTTCAGCAACTGCATCTCTTTTGGTCCTCAAATTATACCTACTTCCTTTAGGGCCAAAATCTAAGTTTTTCAAACTTTTCTGCTTTGAGCAAAAAGCAAAAGAATCAAAGGCAAAAACTTTGATTCTCACTATATATCTGGCTAAAAGCAACAAACATTACTACTCATTACCAGCCTGAATGTTGGGCTTCCTTGAATTTCCTGCACCAGATCAATTAGTCTACTGCCTTTAATCTCAGTCTTCTGCAAAGTCTCAGGACATGGGTGAAATGTAGGCAATTTTTTTTTTCCACAGTATAACACACATGACCTTTAGCACAATGGCCAATGAAGTTTGTTCCCAACTGAAAGCTCCTGAACCTGGTCTGTAATGGCAACATTTCTATCAGAATTCTGGTCCTCTAAGCTCTGATCAGAATTAATGGTCAGGTTCTGCTTGCACCATTCTAGGCTTTCTCAAGCCTGATTCTCCAACACATTTCACATGCCTCCCACAACCAGCTCCACATGATCAGATATAGTCACAGCAATGGACTCAGTTCTCTAGTTCTAATTTTTCTTATTTTTCAGCTTTCTGATGCCAGGCAAAATAACTGACACCTACAACTTAAATGAGGAGAGGTTCATTTGGCTCACAGTTTCAGAGAATTCAGTCCATGGTATACTGGCTCCAAGGCAGGAACATCATGGCAGAAGGGCAGAACACAGTAAACCTGCTTAGTTCATGGCAGTCAGGTAGCAGAGCAGGGGAACAGTGACAGAGAGGAAAGGACCAGGGATCAGATATACACCTCAAAGTCATGCCTCCATGACCCACACAAACACACGCAGAAGTGTGCTTTATTATTCCTGTAGGCAGCTCCCAAGTCAATCAATTTGACTATTAAGCTTCACAATCACAAGGGTGTTAAATTATGAGTCAGTCATTTGAGCCAGTGGACACTGTCTTTAGCATTACCTCTAAATTTTAATGCAGAGATACAAAGAGGAAACCAGGACAGAACTGACAGTTTATACTCAGAGATGAAGAGCAAAATGCTAGGAATTAAAGCTTTCTGGAATTTTCCATGTCAGTTTGCAAGTAAATAAAGGCATATAAATAAGTTCCAGGTGCTAGCTGTTCTATGAGTTGTGAGCTGGACAACCTGCAATGTGCGGAAGAGAATCACCACAGAAGCAGAAGGGAACCCATCCTATTATTCCTCTTTTCTGTGCCCTTTGTACTTAGTAACTCCTCCCAGAATGCACCCTTAAAATTCTTGCTAGATTCAGTCCTAGCAAGTATATGATCAAAAAAAGCCACAGTCCCCAGAAACAGCATTAAAAAGGATTCCATGGCTTTAACATGCTTTCTTTGATTCCAAGCAAAGAAGCCATCTCAACAGGAAACTCCATTGTTTTCTCTCAGTAGGGATGGCTGAAAAGAGCACTGCTGTATAAGCCAGCATACTGACAAAGGAACAAAGGGACACATCTTGGAGATGTGTGAGACAAACAGCAAACGGTGAACACTATTAATTCTATTTCTGCCAAGAGTGAGTGCACATGGTCTGGAGAGGCAAGGCCACACTCCGGGCAGCAGAACACAGGTGGAGGGTGGTAGAAAAAGCTGCATAACAAAAACACTACACCTATGAGTCCTTTGTGGTCCCCAATACGAGAAAACACGTTGTCAAAGGAAAGGCAAAGCAAAAGCAGGCCTGACTAAAATAAGTTTGTCATTGGTGAAAAGAACTTGACCTAGAGATGGACACATTTTAGAAAATAACCTATAACACTTCTCAAAACAGAAAAGGGAAAGGAAATACACAGTTCAGTTTAGCTGGTTATAAATGAGTCCTGTTTGCTTTTCAACAAATTAAATTGAGGCTAATGTTTCGGTCATCTATGAAGAATGATGTGTATGCTGCTCTAAATGAATGAAGTTTTCCTATAGTTTCAAATTACGTATTTATTCAACTTCATTTCCTGTTTCCTCTGCTTTTACATGGGGCCAATGGATGAGGTTCTCTCCAGTGGAACTTGAAAAGAAAGAATGTGTTCCAGGCCTGGCCCATAAAATTCTTCCTCACACAGTCTTACTGTCTTCATTTAACTGTAGAACAGAGAGTAGTAAAATCTTCCAGAAGGCTGAGCTACAGACATGAGACTCAATCCTTAAATGATTAAATAGAGTGGAGCGCAAATGCTCACCTAACCCAATGGCCCCATTATACGTTTGAGAAATAAAGTGTTCTAAGGCATTTAAGTTTTAATGCAGTATGCTACAGTGTGAACCAGTTTATTCACATCAACACATATGTGTAATGCAACGGGAAAATACAGAATGGACATCTACCTTAGCCCCAGGGAACAAGAGATGGTTTTACAGATGTGAAAACATTCAGTGGAACAGACAGAGGGTAGAAGTTGGTTGACCAGGGAAAGGAGAGGGGAGAGAATTTGGGGGAAAGGTAAGATCAAATTCAAAGACAGGATTCCAATAAGCAGAACAGGTTATTAGGAAAACCATACCTTGGTATGATTGTAGTGTTAAATGGCAGTGAGACTGGGGAGGCAGCAGACAATCAACAGGCAATTGGCCTACTCTTTGTTTTTGTATGGCCTACACAATAAATTTTTTCCATTTTTAAATAGTTGAAAAAACTGAAAAGAAGCATAATATTTTGTGGCACTAAAAATTATATGAAATTCAAATTTCAGTGCTGAGAAATAATGTTTTATTGGAAAACAGCCATTCTAATTCATTTACATATTGTATGTATCTCCTTTTGCACTACAGTGGCAGAATTGAATAGCTATGATAGAGATTGTATGGCTCACAAAATGCCTAAAATATTCCCTATCTTTCTCTTTCCAGAAAAATTACCAACACTGCTTTAGTTCCTGAACTTTATCTATGTGATAGACTATATCACTGTTCCTATTTTCCACTTCCCCTAGAATCCATGATCTGTCACATGGCTTTGAAATTCGTCCCACTGGATAGAATGTGTTTTTCTGCTTCATTCATACTGAGCTTTACTCTGTCACTTGTTTTGGCCAATGGAATATGGGAGAAAGTGATAGGAAACCTGTTCCGTGCCTTGGCAATAATAGAAGTCACATGTTTTTCCTTTTTCCATTTGCATTTTTATCAATATCACAAGAAAGACATATCCCTCATAGCAAAAGAATGAATGTGGAGCAGAGCCACCTCAGCCGAACCTTGTATCATATTTGAAATCTAAAAGCACAGCCACAATAGCCAATTTTCAAACTTATCAAACTTTCAAACTTAGGCTAATAAATGCTTATTGTTATATGCCAACAAGCTGTGGAATAGTTTGTTAAGCAACAGTAACTGACTAATACATCATATAGCTATTGAGAAGAGAGAATTTCCAAGTGTAAGCCTGCACATAGTTAATAATGAATGAAGGAAGGGAGGAAGGAATATTAAGTAATATTGGCAAGTTAAGGTGACTGTTTGGATCTAAAATGGCCCTCAATGTCTCATGTTCAAAGGTAAGACTTTTGGAAGGTGACTGAGTCACGGAAGCACTATACTAATGAGTGGATTAGTCCATTGATGAATTAATAGCTCACTGTTCTGTTCAGAGGTGGGATCTTGTTGGAAGAGTTGGTAACGGGAGGTGTGACCTGGAAGGGTGTATTCTTGTCCCCAACTCCTCTCCCCTCTCTTTGCTTCTTGGCTGCCATGATGTGCATAACTTTCTTCTGCATAGCCCTTCCACCATGCCATTTCTGTGTTGGAGCTGGCTGACCATGGACTAAACTCATTGAAACTGTGAACCAAACTAAACCTCTCCTCCTTTAAGTTGTGAGAGTTGGTTATTATGTCCCAGTGATGGAAACTAGCTAATATGCTGACAATTAATCCTAAAGGTATTTTATACTTGTCATATAGAAAATACATATGTAAATAATATTAGAGTTAATGCATGCCAAAAACTACTGGCTCTTTCTATTTTTATTGAAACCTAAATAAGACATCCGACATTCTTTCTCCAAAGTTAAATGTTCCTATGTTTGCATGAAAATTTTCCTTTTATTCCTTTTATTGCAGCTGATCTTTGTTTTGGCAGATCTCTGCTGTTTTCATTTTTTTATGACCCTCAATCTCTCTCTAATGGGGATATAACCTTCCCTATAATCTGACCTGCATCATTTAGAACTTGGGAATCTCTAATTCCATCATCCTAGGAAATTCTAGAATATGAATTTGTGAAATATCTAAGAAAGAGATGCAAAACACCAAAAGTATACCTTCAAGGTTTCTTGGTTAATGGCTGTGTGAGTAGTCATGGTGATTGGGAAACGGATAAAGATCAGAAAAGAGATTAGAGAAGCTATTGTTATATTGGGACCTATAAAGCCTTTGTGAATGTTTGCTTTTTGCAAATGAACTCAGGAAGTTGCACCAAGCACTAAAGTGGCTCCCTGGATATCAAAGCATAAATAAAATCTCCTCAAGATTCTATGAACTGGGATTATTTATTCTTTTACTTATCCCAGAGGCCTAAAGTTCACGGTTAGGAAAAGAAGCATTCTGGGCATGGTAAAAATTAAAATTTAAACATTTTTGCTTAAATTCGTTTATTTATAATGTTTATTTGTTTATTTATTTGTCACAGGAAGAGCCCTTTTTTCTTTCTTGTTGCCACCTGTCTTCTCACCACCAAAATAAGGCAAATAAGACAGGTAGATTCAAAAAGTCCCAGCCATACTCAAAGCAGTTGATCACAATTTCTCAGGGGGAAGGTGAGATAAAAGGATCAACATCTTTTGAAACTTTTGGACAATACCAATATGCAGACAAATTTAGGACCCATTATTTCAAGCCTTGTTCCTGGTAGACCAGCATTCTGCATATCACAAGGGCACCAAGAAGCAAATAATAGCCCCAATGTAGCAGTTGGGTGTATTTAGTTCAGATTGACACCTGTACTAGTCAGTTTTAGTTTCAAAGTAACAGAAATCAGTTCAGACCAGTTCAACTCAAGCCAGTTCAAACAATAAGAACATTTATAGTCTCATATAAGTGAAAAGTTGAACTGATTTCTCTCTACATGCTTCCACCCATGTCATCACTGGTGGTTCTAGCAGAGATTTCCAGAAGCAGCTAGTGTTGTATGCTTTCCCTGAAGATTCAGTTTAAGAGAGAACACTTTCTTTCCTTTAACTACTGGACGATGTTCTACTTTTACTTTGATTTGATCAATTTAGGTTGTCCACCTTCCCTCTTCCACATATTGTCCAATTAGAGACTCTCCTGGGATGGCTGATTGAAAGCTGGATTACAACCCATCTCTCATCTGATTACTGAGACCAGCATTTGGTTTAGGCCAATTAGGACTCATCACTAGGGTTGGGAGGAAGGATAATTCTACACAGACAGCATGGCTGTTCCCTAGATGGGATAGGAGTAGGTCCTGTTAAGAAGGGCAATGTATGGAGTAGTTGCTGTTTAGGTTATCACAAAATGTCTACAGAAGAATGGAGACAAAGAAGGAGGTGCTTTAGGTTGTTTTTTGGTTCCTCATTGGTACCTGAATAAAATTGGATTCCTTCTAAGAAGAGTTAGTCTTTCTATACCTTTTACCAAGTCATGAGCCATGCAGCCATATGGCAAGCAGAACTGAGGTCTAATCATTCTTAAAGTTTTGGATTTCTTCTGCCTTCTACACCATTTTAGAAAGAGGGGTACAACCGAGTGCTTGGAGTGGGTCCAGTGAAAGTGTTCTCTGTCTCTGGATTTCTCATTACTGGGGAGCACAGGTTGTCATGCTTGTGCCTGCAGTTGACCAGGTATCATACTGAGCAGGGGGCTGAACAGAAGTATGAGAGCCTAAGCACCACATCTGCAGCTGATGTCCTAGTAAGCCATTGCCAGTTTTCAAGAAGTTCATCTTCCTTTCTTCATTGCCTTGACCACCTGCAGTTACGAAGGTTTTTGCTTTCTTTGATTTTGGCTATCTTAAGAGCGACTTTGGATCAGGAGGGCTGCATCTTTTGCAACTTCTTTGAGATGCCTCTTACCTACAGTGTTATGTCATTAAAAAGTCTTATTGGTTTTGAGTCATATGTCAAAAACCAAAATTAAAAAAATTTAAAGATCTGATTGGTTTTTATTTGTGATTCTAGCATAATGACAAGAGTTCTGAGGAGCTGAGCAGAGTCGTCTGGCTTTTTATAGGTAGAAAATTGCAGAAGAAAGCAGAACAGAACAAAAAGTACATTGGTAGTTTCAAAATTACTTTCCTTATAGACTTGAAACAGATAGGATTTCCTTGTTACACTGACTGGAATCCACTGGTTTTTTTGTTTTTGTTTTTTGGTTTTTTTTTTTTTTTAAACTGGCCCATTTCCAAGTTTGGTGTTGATTATGTGGCACTTGGCAGAAGTGGCTCCATTCTGGTTTGGTCTCATCTGCTGGCACCTAGTGCAGGAGACTGTCCAAAAAAGTGGCCTCCTGTGAACTTTGTTTCATAAATAAAAAAGGCCCATTGATTTAGAGTAACATTTGCAGTGGAATATGTGTGTACCTTTAGAGATCTTAAATATTTGTACTCTTGCTTTAGAAAAATGTTTAATACTACCAAGAATATTTACTGTTTGTACTGTTACCAATCAGCCAAGGGTTCTTTTGCTCAACTGGGATGGAAATCATGAAATTGGCATGTCACTGACAGGGTTGAAGGAGGTCTCCCAAAGAGGAGATGGGAACCCCAACTTGCCCTCTCCCAAAGATCTGTCAACTTTTGTAATAGACAAAGAATTTCAGGATGTGTCCATGAGATGCATAGACAGAATTAGAAAGCAAGGGAAAACAGGGAATGGGCTTCAGCTTGAGGAACTAAAGGAGGCATAGCTCTGAAGAAAAGGATCAGCCTGACATGTTCACAAAAGAATGGGACTAGCTTTATGACTTTGCTGGAGTGGGTCGTGTGTGGGACATTTCTAGACTTCTCTCTCATGTTTTAGGAGATTTATTCCCTGTAGGATATGAACTAGTGGCCATTACCCTTGAAGACATTCAGATGTCTTCCTTGCATCTGATCCTTGAAATAATAGTAAGGGGATAAAGGGAAGGTGCATTTCACACACTGTTATCAAGGGGGATAGAGAAGAAGAGATGTCTCCATCTTTAGTGGGTCATGGATTAAGACCTGAGAATTCATGTCTTCTCTAACATGAAGATACCAGTCTCATTTTAGTCTCAGTCAAAACTTGATAATAGGATGTTTGAAAAGATTTCTAGAGCACCACAAGTGCAAAACAAATATTCTATTTTTCCTACTTTAGGGTACCAGCATAATATCCCCCTTTAATTCTGTTTATTAAAGACTGAGCATGACTAGATGACACATTTCCTTATGTTTCATTATCTGACCAGATAAGTCCACCAGAAATGAAATTTTGTAGTTTCTTGTGTACCCTCTAAGCCATATTCCATGGTCAGTTTAGCCTTTCTAATTCAGTAATGTGGAATTCCTGAATGTTCATATGTGCTGAGACAGAAATCCTGAAGTTGAGAAAGAATAGCCAGTAACATGGTACTTTTATAGTAGATTGTCACAACTCCATTTGGAACAAATGATCAATGCAATAAAAAGAAATGGGGTGAGAGTGGGGAAGATTGAAGTTAACTATCTTAGACTCCATTGAAAAGGAAATCCATTATAGAAAGCTGAATTACCCAGAAAGTTAGCAGCAAGACTTCTAGTTTGTCTAGCAAGATAGACATTCTGAATTAAACATTAACGTCAAATTGATGCAGTGCTGGTGATGTAATATTCAAATAAGTGAGCTTTACATAAATCTTATTCTCTAGAATGTTGGCTTCCTGGTGCCACAGGCATTTTAGTCCAACTTATCCTCTGTCTGGATCAAAAGAACATTTACATTTTTTTAGGTAGCACAACAGAGGCTTTAGATTTCTCCAAGGGCTGTTCCTAGCAATAAGACAGGTTAGTTCCTCACTCTTATTCAGAGAACATAATCAGAATTTAAATCAGATTTTAGTATAGTAGCATTTGGAATGCAAATAAAAAAGGTAATGAAGGTAACAAAGAAAGATGTAAAAGTATATGATTTTCTGAATGCATCGTGAAACCTCTTAGGTTTGAGGACTCCCCACCCCTTTGTTAGAGCCTATGTGGAATAAATTGTGTTAATATGGAAAGCAAAAATGATTAGTTTTTAAAAAATATTTTGGTTCATCTCATGTTCTTTCAAAATAGCATGCTGGTAGTGCACAAATATTTGCAAGTAAATGGAAGAATTAAAGCAACGCACACAGACTTATTCCAGAGAAAGATTTCCTGGGTATTAGCTCTCTTAGTCAATAAGCATGGGGCACAAGAACATCATTACGATAGCTAGCTGTGGAGTAGCTGATAACAGGATTTGGCCTTGCAAGCATCAAACATATAAAGAAGATGCGCTCTATCATATTATTGTTCAGAACTATTCATTTCCTTGTCTCCTTGTAAGAAGACTATATACCTTTCTCCTCCATTGATTCTGGACTTGACTGCATAACTTACTTTGGTCAATGGAATATGTGGTAACATGAAGTAGATCAAGTCCAAGCAAAAGCTTGAAACATGGTTGTGTGGTTGGGCTTCACCTCTTTCTCTTGTCTTTGCCAAAAAATGGGCAGGTCCTACCTTAAGTGGTGCTTGAGCCAAGGTGCTAGAATAAGAATACATGAAAAACGAAGCAGTGTCAAGCCCAGCTAAGCAAAGCCACAGTACATGCAGCCGACCCATGGCTAATTCATAATTTCCAAGATGTCACATGAATGAGGAATTAATGGTTGTGACTGTAACTCATTAAAGGTTTTATGATTGTAATTGTGAGCCTAACTAACGCAGACATTGGTATACAGAAATGGACGGTACCACTCCAGTCTCTCTTATCTCCAATTCCATCTCTGTCTCTATTTCTATCTCTCTGTATATATGCATATCTACATACAATATATATACATGAATATATATACAACAATATACATATATTTAATATATGAATGTATGTGTATTTTATTGCTCTGTTCATACACAGTGTTCACATGATTTACTGTTATCAGTTAAAAGAAATTAACGCTTATGAAAATAATGCTTAAGGTTATATGTCTACAATGATTATTCCTATGTTTGAAAACTGACGCCTAAAAATAGGGATACTAATAGATTTTATGTTACTGTATAAGGATTTTATGAGGGCTGGATAAATTTATTCGCTAAACTTACAATTCCTGGGTCTTAGCATTCCATACACAAAATTCTTTTATATGTTGTTTTTGTAATATTATATAAGATTAAGATAAGGATAAGTTACAATTGGAGGTCTGCAGGAATAGTTTTCCTAATGGTTGGACATCTCTTGAGCTAAAAAATAAACCTCTTAAGCTTGTCCTCAGCAGCTGAGTTTAGCTTGTGGCTGAAATTAAAGAGAGATGATGCAGGGACTCATGGGAGACAGTACTGCTGAGAGTATTAGCATAATGAGTGCTTGAAAGTGTGCAAGTGTGTGTGTGTGTGTGTGTGTGTGTGTGTGTGTGAATGTGTGGCATCATCTTAGATTTATCTTCCTCCCGGCAGCTATCATAAAAAGAACAGGCATATATAAAACTAAAAGTGACTGATGGAAGAAATACAAGGGAGAGAACAGGCCTGTTTGGTTGAAAATAAAGAATGCCATCTCTGTTTTCTCCTAATTCCATCCTTCCTCATTTCTGCCACAGGTGATGCTTATATGGAGGTCATATATGGACATATTTTTCAAATTAGTGTCCATATTATTACAGGATTCTACCACTGGACTCGTAGAGAGAGGGATAACAATGTCTATGCAGCCTTTTACACACCTTTTTTTATCCACTGTGTATCTATAGTAAGAGATTCTTGAACTGAAATATATAATGTCCCAGCATTGAATGTTTTGGAGCCTTAACAAATGGGCAGCCTTTCCTCAGATTTTTTTCCCCATCAGGACATAGTCACTCTTGAAACTACTGGAGAAGAATGTCACAGGAAAGATTACTGAGGAAAATAATCGTGTCTATTATCCCCAGAATGTATTTACTGAGAAGAGCTTCTTAAATAGAAAAACTTGATCATCTCATTCATGTGTGGAGCTAGTTGGCAGAGTAAGCGTTGCATGAACAAGAAGTATGAAAGTGAACAAAAGGCTAGCAAGGGCTAAAAACATTAGGGCAGATGTCATGCAAAGGCAACATGAAGATCTGGTGAGATTTCCAGGGTACAGTGAACTACTTGAAAAATAATTTAACATAGTCCTGAGGAATTGTGAAAACTGTTTATAAATACACAACTTTCAGGACACGGGCTAAAATTTAAATACACAATTGCTCGGAAGTGTAAAGAAAATATAGCCTTAGTCATTCTCGTTAAAATATATTTAAAAGTGTATGTATATGTATATATATATATGTATATGTATATGTATATGTATATGTATATGTATATGTATATTTATATATATACATGCCACACATAATTTTACATAGATGCATGACTGTGAATACATACATGCTTTTTGAATAGCACAGGCCAGGAAGCTTTTTCCTATGAAAGGTCAAAGGGTAAGTATTTCCAGCTTTACAGACCACATGGTCACTGTTAGTACTACTTAACTGCCATTGTATTGTGAAAGGAGCCATCAACAGTACACAAATGAGTGAGCCAATTAAGTTTCAATAAAAATTTACTTACCAAAATTGTGGGCTGCATTTGGCCCACAGGCTATAGTTTGCCAATCTCTGTTTTAGATTTTTTTCTTTTACTGTTTACCTCTCTTTTCTCTCTTTCTTCCTCACACACTTCCCAACTACCTTTAATTCCATCCTGTGCATAAAACTAATGTTAATAGCATGCACGTGCTTCTGTGTTTTTCTTCATAAGACAGCTTTACATTTATAAAAATAACTCAAAAGCCCTCAATCCACAGGGCTGTGGACAGATAAGAACTTAACTTGTAAATTCATAATTCTTTTATTTGTTAAAGTAAAACTATACAGCCACTGTAACAAACTTCCTAATCTTAGCAGCTTCGCCCAATAAAATGATTAGTTCCAAGTTCTACGAAGCACGATTCTGATGCCTATGACCATGGGCAGCCTTCCTTAGGTTGATTCAGAGATTCTCTTTCCCTCACTGTGGCTCTGTCATTTCTTGCACCTTTAGACTTCTAGCTTCTGCTAGAACTTTGGCACCCCATTGATACTTAAAAGAAGAGATAGTGTAAAGGATCCTATAGGAGCTTTTTTATGGGCCAGACCTCAAAATGAAATGTCTCTCTGCCTACATTCAATTGGTAATACGGATACATATAACTAAAAGAGATGCTGCAAAGTATGCCCAGGCTGTGTGTCCAGGGATACATTCCAAGATCCTCCACTTACAATAGGGTTAAGTCTAAATAAATCTATTATAAGTTGAACGTGCATTATGTAGAAAACATCTAACCTTCTCAACCTAGCTGAGCAACAGAGTACATACACTCTTGTGCAGTGGTAGGCAAACCTATGGCACACATGCCACAGTGGGTTCTTTGTTATCACCGAAAGCTCTAAAATGATCACCACCCCTGCCCTAGAGTATAGGTTGTTTCCCTTCTTGAGTGGGGACCCGGCTGGGAGCTGAGGCTCACTGCTGCTGCCCTGCCTTGCCAGAGAGAATCTTACTGCATATGGCTATCCTGTGAAGAGATACAAATTCAAAATTTGAACTGTGGTTTTTATTGACTGCTTCTCACTTTCACATGATTGTAAAGTAAAAAAAATCTAAGTCACTCATGGTAAGTCAGAGACTATATGTGTAGACTATTCCCTTCTAGTTTGAGGAGTGATGTGAATACTATATTCATAAAGACAAATATCACATGTTCTTTCTAATATGTAAAATCCAAGAAGGTGACAGAAAAGTAGAAGAGCGCCTAGTATTAAACAAGAGGAAGATAATAATGAGGAGGGGATGGAAGGGCAGACAGACAAATGGGGGGATGGTTACGATCAAAATGTGGTGTATTATACACATTGAACCCCCTCCACACACACACCCCAAAAGTGAAACCAGGCGGGAGGGCAGGGCAATGAGAGTGGACGTGGGTGAAAATGAGCAAAGTATATTATGTGAATGAACAAACCTGTCAAAATGAAACCCATTGGTCTGTATAACTATTAGGTACCAATAAAAATGTGAAACAACAACAAAAAATAAAACAAGAACTATCTCATGTAAAGAATAATCATATACCAGCAGAAACTAAAAGCTGTAATGTTCCAAGGCATTGGTGATTAAATACCAGTGAAAAGCTAAGATAAACAAATTTTGAAATTAGAGCAATACAAATTTTGTTTTGTTTTGTTTTGTTTTGGTGCTGGGGATCAAACTCAGGGCCGTGTGCTTGTGAGACAAGCACTCTAACCACTGAAATAAATCCCCAGTCCCAAAATTTTTAAAAAGGCAAATGGCATATGAACTAAATATCCCCTGAACCGAATCTAACTTAGTAAAAACAACTTACAGTGCAAAACCACTCCTGCACAAATTACCTGATATGGTCCACATTAGTTGTCATAAGAAATGATTCAGAATTTTAGATATATAAGAATAATTAAAATTTGGTGTGTGTATGTGTTTGGAAAATAAGGAAATAATATATACGTACTCATTAGGAATGACCGGTTACTCAGATGACATAAGTATTAGTTCAAAGCTCAAGGCACCAATAGGACTTATTGGTAACGGGAAAGCAGAGAAAAGAGTTCAGAAATAGGAACAGTGCTTTTGTATAAGGACAACAGGAATGAAATAGGCACTTCTCCTACATTACTTAAGTACCAGCGCCTCCCAATGAAGCCCATCATCCCTAGTCAATAGAACATATCCTGCCCCGGGTTTGTTAATAAGCACGTAACCCAAGGTCTTGTAACAAACTGCAGATATAGTCATGTGCTGCACAACGATGTTTCAGTCAACGATGGACCTTGTCTATGACGGTACATGCCATTTAGCCTATGTACATAGTAGGTGATATCATCTAGGTTGGTGGGAGTACACTCTATGATGGTCACACAATGATGCAATTGCCTAATGATGCATTTCTCATAGTATACCTTCATCATTAAGCAATATGTAACTGTATATTTGTCTTTCATCACACTGAGATGTCAGGCTTTTGTGGTGAGTTTGACATAAACTCACCCCAAGGCCAGAATTCATCACTTTTCCAGAAATCTTCTATAAGGATATAAGAAGTGATCAGTATTATGCTATTTTGACAACATTTATTGCATTCTTACTTATATTACCAGAAAAAAATGGAAATAATAACAATAGAGAAAAGGTTAAGTATACTTAGAAGATGCACGTTACGGGATATTACATAGTCCTTTAAATTTTGTTTTCGAAGTTCTTATATTACAAAGAAATACATGATCACAATACATGTTATGTTTTGTTTTGTGATTACAGAATGACTTGCACAATATAATCCTAATTTTATTAAAATCTGTATTCATATGCCTTAACACAAAGGTGAGAACTAAAAGTCAAAATATAAAAAATTAATATTAATTATCTCTAGGTGCTAGATTTATGCATCAACTGCATTATCGTCTTGAATGTTTTTATTGTTTCTAAATATTCTTTACTGACATTGCCTTTATAAACAGAACAAATACATTGTAGCTAACATAATTTTGACTTTTGTTGTAATTCATGTCAAAAGTATCAAGTTAGGGAGCAGTGTTTGGGGGCAATATTTTGCATAGTAAGCAGCAGGATCTAGATTCAAACGACATAGAGTTGATCAGAAGTAGAGAAGCCACAGACTATTCATAGCTACTGACTTGTAATGTGAACAAGAAATAAATGTTTGCTCTGTAACTCACTGTAACCAATGAGTTGTTTGTTGCTGCAACAAAGCTAAATCAGAAGACAATAATGTTCTGTGACTCTTCTTAGTTCTTAATTTAAATTTTCTTCTAAAAGATTCATATTAGATTAAAGCACTTTGGGAATTATCTTTCGCCTCTTATTTTTCAGAGAAGTAAACTAAGGCTCAAAGAAGTAACTAGTTTAAAGACAGTTATTTAATTAAAAAACCAAGATTGGAGCTCTGTTTGTCTAGTGCTTCTTCCCTGTTTTTTTAGTGAATGCTTTACCTGCTTTACCTGAGAGACTACTGGAAAGATTCTGTTTTTTTTTTTTGTTGTTTTGTTTTTTTTTGGTGTCTAGGGCGGTGCCCACCAAAGTCCAGTTGCTTTTTCATAAGCACAGAAAGCACAATTTTTGTCTCCTTCTAATGTAGGTTACAGATTTGGAATCAGAAGCAGGTCATGAGGCTTAAAAATAGAGGTTGTGCAAAGCCTTTATATGGAAAATGTGGAGAACTTTTTAAAGTTATTAAAGAAAACCCAAACAAATGTTTGTGGCTATATAGTCAAACCAATTTAATATATCACTTCTCCTCCAATTTGTTTGTGGAATCAATATAAGCTTAATGAAAATCCTGACCTTTTTTTCTAATTCAAAAACATATATGGAAGAGGAAAGGGTCAAACTTGTTGACGAATTCATGAAGAATAATAGGGTGGGCTTATTTGCTAAGGTAGATACCACTATAAAATAAAGTCAAAGGTATGATAATTAGGACCATGACGACTTCATGCAAGGATTTTGAAAATAGGCCAATGAAGCTGGAAAAAGATAGAGAAGTAATATTTCAAATCAGCAGAGAATGGATGGACATATTGGTAAGCACTTCTCTGACAACCAGTCTATAAAAAATAAATCTGGATACTAATGGCAGATCATCTAACAATTGGATTTAGATAACTTTAAAATTTAAGTGAAGAAAGCAAAACTTTAACATTTCTGGGAGAATAAAAAGAGAATTTCTTTATTTGGATAGGAAAAATTTCATTAACAATGTACAAGTCTAAACTATTAATGAAACAAATAATTGGATAAGTGTGACTACATAAAAATGCTTAAAAATTTATGGTTTTCAAAATTTGCTATGAAAAAATTGAAAAATGAAGCCATAAACTAGGAGAAAATATTTACAATCACTAACAAAAAATATTATATCACCAACAAAGAATACATTAAGAATTTATATAAATCCATACATAAAAGATGAGCAAACCAAAGAAAGATGACCAAAAGACATTGCGGAAAGTAGAAACCCCATGTGCCCCTTTCCTCTCAAATTCACATGTTGAAACTGTAACCCCTAATGAGATTTATTTGCATTCAGAACGTAATTGAGGTAAATTAAGCCAAATAGTGGGGACCTAATCTGATAGCATTAATGTTCTTATAAGAAAAGACATGAAAGATCTCGCACTCTCCTTCACTTTGCTTTGTAGGGACACACCAAGAAGGAGGGCATCAAGAAGCCAGGAGAAAGGTCTTCACAAGAATTTAACTGTACTGGCACCTTGATCTCAAACTTCCAGACTCCAGAACAGTGAGAAAATGAATTTCTGTTGTTTAAAACACTCAGTCAATGATATTTTGTAATGATAGCTCAAGGTGAGTAGGACAACCAGATAGGCAAAAATTTTCTAAGTCTGGCAAACCAAGTGGTGGGCATATGACCGAGGGGAAGTATATATCAGCACTTTTGCTTTTATTTTATATATTCAAGGTATACAACACGATGTTTTGACATACACATAAATAACGAAATGATAAATCAGTACTTTAAAAAACAATTGGGCAATGATTTCAGTGATTTTAAAGACAGTCTAACCTATGATGTAAATACCCTAAATTTCGCTATTATTCTAGAGAATCTCTTGCATGTGCACAGAAGTAACAAATGAAAATGTATCTAGCCACAGTCGTAATAGAAAATATACAAAGAAGAACCAAGAACAGCAAAAGTAACAAAAAATATAAATGCCTATGTAAGAAGATTTTAGAATAATAATAGAATGGAAAATTAAACACAGTGAAAATCCATAACCAGCTATTAAACGAATAGACACGGGTTAATAATAAAAACATAATATCGAATAAAAAGAAAATTGCAAAGAATAATTCTATGATACCATTCTAAGAATTCCAAAGACCAGCTTAACTAAATGATTTATGTTTTAAGAATGCATATGTGTATCCAAATGTGCCAAAAAATATGAAAGAGGAACAACATAATACAAACACTTAGTTTGGATAATGAGTACTCTGGGAAAATAAGGGGCATGTGGTGAAGAAAGGACAATATAGGCCTTTAAAGTATTGGCAAAATTAACTTTCTTAGTTTGGTATTCAGTATAAAGGAGCTTATTTCAACAATATTTTAGGTGATGCACAGACTGACTTGTATTCACCAAATATTTTAGGATAAATGACAAGATTAAAATTATTGGGAGGTGTATTTTGGCAATTAAATATGATATTCTTAATTAATTAGTACATATTCTTAAGCTCTTCCAGACTACACTGGAGGAATATGACTAAAGAAGCAAGGTGCATGACTCATGACAGAATTCGAATCTGGCTAATTGGAACTAATTGCTGAGAGGCACCCTGTGAATTGCTCAATTTCATCATTAAGTTCAGGGAATGAGAAACCACTATAAAAAATCAATGAAACAACATCTCAAAATGTACCTTGCCTGATTATGCAATGAATTATGTTTAGCTTCAATTAATTATGACAATTAAGTAGTTCTTATTCTACTGGTAGCACTAACGCATTACATTAAATTGCTAGTAAAAAAAAAATTAACTTATGACCCAAATGTGGAAGGGCTTTCTTGTGAGATATTAGCATTTGAAAAAAAATGATTAATATGCTTCTTTTGAAGGAACAAAGACTGCTTTCTAAAAACATTTTCTATTAGGTGATTTTTACTTCCATATCAGCTAATATTGTATAGTATTAAATATGGTAGAGCATAAAATATATTAACACAGGTGAAAAAGTGATGAATTCTCTTTCAAAATCCAGTACTGGATATATAGCCCTCATGTTTCTAATAAAATCTCTGGAACTAATTTAAAAATAAGATAAATCAGTGAATGCATAATCAAACACAAAAGTATAAAAGGAAACCTCAGCAAACCAGAAATTCTGAGCAAGTTCTGAAAGATGGAAATCCAAGGGGATTTGATTGAAAATGGAAATAATACACCCAAATCCTTGGAATTTGGTCTCATATCAAAGGGGGAGAGCAACACTAAGAGTTTTTCATTCTGGGATGTCCTTGATACCAGAACAGAAAGAATAGAAAGGAGCTGATGCCTATAGGCTAGTTAGTGAGGTATGGCAGCAAGAACAGCCAGAGATTTTCCTGTGTATTTCTTGCCACTATGAACTGGACCATACATCAACAAGATGAAGTATCTGTCAGTCTCTTGGCAGGAACAAGGAAAATGGGAGCCTGAGTAAAAGAATAACGTAGTACCCCTGAGAGAATCAAGGAAACGGATCACAGAAGACGAGCTGCTGAGGTTCGGGCCCCGGCAGTTTACCTATTCACCTTCTAGTCTATTTAAAATGCATTGAAAATATCATCCCTTGTCTATTGAGAGATCTTCATGACAAAGTTGAGTATAATGTATATTGCCCAAATTTCTATGCATTTAATAAAATCCAATAATAAGGGGGGATATACACAGTAAGTGAAATAATTTATACCCAAGGAAGCAGAATCAAAAGAGCAAATGGGGCAAAATTTTAAAATAAACTTAATTGTTGTGAATGTATCTTGGTGGTGGAGCACTTGTGTAGAACACACAGGACCCTGGGCTCAAATCCCAGTACTGCAGGAAAAAAATTAATTCGTATCCTTAGAGAATAAAACAGGATTTCTACCTATGAGGAGAAAGAATGGTATTAAGAAATCAAATTGCAATCTTCGCTATTAAAAATAATGATTGTAAAACTCTCAATAGAACTACCTGGCAGACATAGATTTACAATATTAGTAAATACTTCTAGAAAGAGACAACAGACATAATGAAGTATTATTCAATATGTAAAATTTTCCTATGGATAATAAGGAATGGTTTATAAATTAAATGGCTTGAGTAGTAGCTGAGTAAAAAATAATGTGATTATTATTTTCTTTTCCCTGAAAACACACATGCACACACACATTCATATTTAGACCTTTCACAATCTATTTTCAGGACATCAGTGTTGAAGAGAAAATCCTAGAAGATTGAATGGATTAAAAAAATGAGAGTATAAAAATTATATTGCTGTCAGAATAAATATTAGAAACTATAGATCCAAGATAGTTGAGCAGTATCTTCAACATACAAAGAAAAAAGTCACTTTGATAATAGAAATTTTCTTCGGATTAACATACCAATCACATGTGACAACAAAAATAATGATTCAAAAGTGCTACTACTGTAGGCAAGTAAGTTGGAAGAAATTAATAGGCAGTCATTTAGGGAGAGGCCCTTGAGAGAGTCAGTGTGAAAGACAAGAACACACCAAAATGTGGCTAGGAGCACATCTGTTGAAGACCAGGCCTCAAGATAAAGATGCAATGATCAGGCCTACATGCTTCCCCAAGGGACAAACAGTAACTTCAGATTGTACTGTGATTGGTATTGAAATGACATGCTTTAATTCAGCTTTAATTTGGCCCTTAGAGAAGTGGGGAACAAGAAGGGTTAATTGGAAGCCATGCTCACCCCACTCCTTTTCTCTTTCTAAATTTGGTCTAATGACCCCTTAATGCTTTTGTTAGTCATAGCCTGAGCATCTGCAAATTGCAGAAAGAATGTTAATTCTCCTGTATCCTCCTTACCCTAAGACACCCACTTCCTTAGCAGCACTCAGACCCTGACCTTTACCCCTTCACTTGTCAGTATAGTAGTAAAACATCCTCGCTAAGACCCCTATATTTACTCAAACCCTCTAAACCTTATCTCGTGCCTGGTACCATAAAACCCACTTTGAGTCTGTAACTTCTAAACCACTGGAATTCAAGAAAATGAAGCCTGACTAAAGTGACATAAGATTGTGTGTAACAACAACATGCCTATGTAAAACTCTTTGTACAACTCAAGATTTTGTTATATGATAACATCCTTCTAAACTGTTTAAGGGATGAGCAGACAAAGACTTGGGATCGAGGGTATTATCTCGTGAGTGACTCTCAATTGTCTGCTAATAAATCAGACTCCATTTGGCTTCTTTGTGAGTGGTGTCTCTCTCATGCACCCAAGTGAGGTAAAGCTGGTTTGGCCAGCAGAGCTGGCTCAGACTTCCACTTCAGGTGTCACCTGGTCCAGTAAAGTCCAGAGACAGGCATCAGTCACCCAGGTAGGTGACCAGAGTGTCAGGACCCACCTCTTTCCAACGATGCCTTTGTTCTCTCCATGTACCCTTGCTATGTGACTTGCTTCCCTATTGGATCAATATTAGCTAAATGGCTGTACTTGCAATCCTGCAGGTTGATTGTAGTGCACCCACTTTATACCCACATCGTGACTTTGCTGTATAAATTACCCCTGACAAAGGGCCTTGATGGAACCTACTCAAGACCCCTTCTGTCTCTCAGGAACTGTCTCTCAATAACCTTTTCCTACTTTTCACCTCCATTGTCCTTAGAATTCATACTTCAATTTCAGGGGACACGAACTTGGCACATCTAACATCTAGCAGGTTGGGAGTTACATTTCTCTTACGTCACTACCAGCAATGAGCCCATTCAGAAACAGTTAATTAAAAAAACCTATTCCAGTAAGAAAAATAAACCCTAGGGAAGAGAGTGAGGGTTCAAGAAGCAATGCTAAGAAGAGAAATTATTAAGATTTCTTCAGTCAAAATAAGCATCAATTATGAATTTCAAAAATATATTCTATAACATGTCTCTTGCATCAAGAAAACGACAGGGAGAAAGTAAACTTGACAATTTGGCATTATTTGGAAAAGGATATGTATACTGATTTACTTTGGTTTTGAGTAGGGAAAGTAAAATTCAAACCATCAAAAAGCCAGAAAGAAAAAGAAGAGCTAGAAGAAAAGGAAAGCAAAACAAAACAAAATAAAAAACCAAACCAAACCAAACCAAAAAAAAAACCAAAGATGGCTGCAGTATATAATAAATCTAAATAATTAATTAAAATAAATGCCTCTATAAAATTTAATCCCAGTAAAAACACATGAACAAAATACATCAGGCAAAAGCCATAAATTTAAAGATTTGAAAAGTAAATGAAAACTGAAAACTCTGTTCAGGCAATTGGCAGAATCACTTGTAATCTACAATCTCACAGGTAACAATTAAAAATTGAAAATTATATATACTTTGAAAACTATTTTGAAGGTGTAGGAAAAAAAGAAGGAAGAAACAAAAAGGAAGTTGATACTTGAAAGAAGAAAACTATTGTGGGTTAAATTTGCATGTGTATAACTTTTTGCCTGAGGGCAGTCCTCATCAGGCTCTTAAGAAAGACTCAAACAGAAATCTACAATCTCTTCTGCCAAGATTTAGCAAAAAGCCAGTCTCTTTCTTGAGGACTCTAAAGGATGAAGTTTTGAGCTACTAAAGCAGTGGGAAAGTGAAAGAACTTACCTTAAAGGAGAGAGCCACAGAAAAGGAAATGTGAAATCTGCATATCAACTACACTGAAATCCTGTGTGTAAGAGAGATTCCAAGCTTCCCAGGAAAAGCCAGTATCTGGAAAGCTGAAAAGTGAACAGATTCAGCTGTTTTCCATTGTCAAAAAGTGTTTTGAATCTAAGTCCATCCAAATTAATTGTCTGCTAGAATAAAAATTTTCACTTTTCAAGGATTTCCTTCCTTCTATCTTTTCCTCTCTCTGCTCCTCCTTCATCTATTTCTTCCTTGCCCCCTTATTTAGTCCAAAAGCTACTTCTAAGGGTGGCATTTCAACCCTATTGGGTGAGAAGGGCAATTCTATGGAGGAATATTGACAGCTCAGATTGGGGTTTCAGAGTTTAAGTAAGTGAATAAAGGTGACTGGATGAGGGCAGAGGTTTTAATGGTAAGATTAGTTACACACAAGAGAATCAATCCTTTAAATGAATATATTCAAGATAACTGGCGCCAGCTTTCTCAGTAGTGGATAAAGGAGGTATTAATATATATGGAAAATTTGGAATGTATGTTATTGATTGTTTTGGAATTGCAAATGCCAGCATGAACATATACAGACTCAACATATATATATATTCATTTAATGCGTATATCTTGGTTTTTAGATACCATTCTTCAATAAAGTGAACAAGGACTGCTTGAAGAAAGTCATGGTATTACAGACAGCTAAGTTAGGTAGAAATATAGGCAGTCAGACAGGGCTGGACTCTTGAGGGAGTCCATGCAGAAGATGAGACTATACTACAACTACAGCTGGAGGCACATCCATTGAAGGCCAAGCCAAGGCTTCAAGATAAGGATGGAATGACCAGAGCTACATAGCTCCCCCAGGGAATAAGCAATGAACTGAAGATTATACTCATTCTGTTTAATAAAGTCTAGACAGACGTAAGTCACCCAAGTGGGTGACCAGGACCACCAGATCTATTCTGTCACAGAATATCTTTGTTCTTTCCATGTCCATTTGCTATGTGACTTGCTTCTCCATTGGATCAATATTACCTGGGCAGCTATACTTGTAATGTTATTGGTTGATCATAGTCTTGGCTCATTTTGTACCCACCTCATAGTTTTGCTCTATAAAACTTCCTCTGAAAGGTGGGCTTGTTGGCAACCCACTTTTGGGTTCCCTCCTTTCTCTCAGGAACTATCTCTCTCCATAAATTTTCCCACTCTTAGCCTCCTTTGTTTCTTAGAATTCATTCTTCAGTTTTGGGGAACACAAACTCAGTGTATCTGATATCTAACAGGTTGCGAGTTATATTTTTCCCCTATATCAATGATCAGGACAGGAAAATACAAGCCTGGAATATCCAGTTCACTAGAAAATAATTACTGTTCAAAAAATGGGGACATTTCAAAAGGATAGAAATGACAGCCTGAGAAGGCCCTACTGTCAAATCTAGAGTAATTGGGCATGAAATTAACAAAGCAATTAATGAATAACTTATTAAATAAATCAAGAGTCTACAAGTCTACACTGACAGAAAAAATGTATAAGTAAATGAATGTTGAGGAAGAAGTTCTTTACAGAAATATAGCATGATGGAACATAAAAAATCAGTAATGGATCTTTAAATCAGTAGGCAAACATTTGATGAAGGATTGCTATTCCAAACTACTCATCAATTATCAAAGGAAAAAGAGTAACTTCATCATGGAGAGCCTGGAAAACCCCACTTTAATCAGATGGTCCATGTTAATACTTCATGTGCCGCCTGGTAATGCACTGAGCAGGACATGCCATCACTTCTACAGTATTTCTGCATGAAAAGAATAACCTGAATTTAGTCATGAGGAAACACCAAGAGGGACATTCTCCAGGATCATCGACTTGTCTCTTCCACAACGTCAAGATTTAAAATGCCAAAGAGCTTGGGGAAATTGAGAACTTCAAAAGAGTGCCCCTACCACACTTTTGTACAATGCCAAAAAAGCGGGGAAGCTGCAAAGTCCTGTTATGCATTGGAGAGCTGCGTTTGCAGAGCAAGCAATTGGCCCAACATCTAAGAAGAGACAGGCATCTTCAGGGACAGGTGAGAAACAAGCACCAACTTATCTGGTGTAGACACGACGGCATGTGAGTTAGAAGAGTTCAGCTAGGGTAGTTTGCAAATTTGCAGAGGTTTTAACTGCACTGATGAGGAGTATAAAGCCTCTGGGGACTGCATAATTGGATGAGTCTGAACACTCTTCAGGAGTTTTTCTTCACATCTCACCCCCAGGTGCACACAAAATGGATTAGCCGAAGTACTAGAAAAGCATCTTCATAGAGCAGATGGCGAGGAGCAAACAAAAGAGCAGCAGCAAAGGAAGGGGTACAGACATTTCCCTTTTGTGTTCCCTGTAGAATGAAATCCTGTCCTAGAAATTATAGAACTGTCATAGAAATTCAGTTAGTTCTTTAAAAGTGAAATTTGTATTGAAATATCACACAGAAAAGTGCACAAATAAGACTATAACGTAATGCCTTTTAATAAGGTGAACACACCCACATCAACATATCTCTCCGTCTCAGTCTATCCTCTTCAAATATAAGAATTATCCTGATTTCTAACACCATAGACTAGTTCTGCTTGCTTTTGAACTCTACATAAATGAAATTACACACTATGAATGTACAGTTAGTTTCAAACATGTCAGGAAAATAAAGATAATAGCCCATAGCAATAAGCTTGAAATGTCAAATCCTTATTTACAATATCTCTTGGGACAAGTTGTATTAGACAACCAGACAAAGACATCCAGTGATTGCTAGAAAAGTGTGGAAAAGCGGGTCATATCTGTGTTGACAGCTCAGTTTTCAATCTTAATAATTTGAGTGTATAGCTGGGCACACCCTTTAAAAAGTGGCTTGAAAAGCTTGGAAAAATTAGGATGCATTTGCTGATGTTTAGCTGTTGTTAAGTGTTGAAGGAGAAACAGGGAGCTTGCTGGAAAGGCACACAAAAAATTGATGACTGCTAAATGGCAGCACAGTCCTGCCCAGACCTGTCAGGATGGAACAGTGGTCCTTCAGAGTAGCATTTTCCAGTCTCAACTTACGAAGTTTTCTATTTGTAGTATCTGTGGTAGTTACCAGTATTGGTTAAGAATATGATGAGGTTGCATTTTCCTGACCCCTTGAAGTAGCCATGTAACTTGCTTTGGCCAATAAAATGTGAGCAGAAGTAACTTGTGTTATTTCCTGTTGCCAGCTTTAAAAGCCAGTGAGTACCATACTCTTGTCTCTCTGCTGTAGTGATTACAGAGCAAGTGCTAAGTAAAAGCCATGAGACTCAGAGACCCCTGCTGACCTGCACTTCCCATATACTGTGAGTAAGAAATAATTTTTATATGCATTAAATCACTTGGAGTTTGGGGTCTTTGTTACAGTAGCATAACCTAGTCCAGCCTTACTGATAGGGTTTTGATTTCCATTTTTTCTTGAAATGATTGAAAGATGAAATTATATTATATGTTATCGTTTGTAACTAGACGTCCTCCCAAAGCCTCATGAGCTCATAGGTAGGGCTTTTTGGAGGTGGCTGGATCTAGGGTGTGTGAATATGGATTACGAGTGTATGGAACTGTATTAGTCCACCAATTGGTTATCATACTTCTAGGTGTGGATAATAGGAAAGCCCACTCTGGGAGTGGGTGGCACCACCAGAAAAGGCTTGTAGCCTGGATGGGATAAAAGGGAAAGGGAGGCTCGCTGCTGCTGCTTCACTTTGCCGCCTGTCTGCTCTGCCATGGAGTGCTCTTCCTCTGTGATGCCCCCCTGCCCCTCTGCCATGCCATTCTGCCGTGGAGACAGCTGACTGTGAGACAAAATTGACCTTTCCAAATTTAACTTGGGGGTGTCGAGTATTTTGTCCCAGCAATGAGAAAGTAACCAAGACCAAGGAATATATATATGTATTATATATAGGTATATATATGTAAATATATATGTATGTGTACATACGTGTGTGTGTGTGTGTGTGTGTGTGTGTGTGTTAGTTACTTTTCTCTCATTGCTGAGACAAAATACCCGACATCCAAAGTTAAGGGAAGAAAGGTTTATTTAGCTCACAATTCGTAGAGGTTTCAGTCCAAAATCAGCTGGGTGGCAGAGCAGATAGACAGGGTGGCACAGCAGATAGGCAGAAGAGAGCAAGGCAAGCAAGGGACCTTAGCAGCTTCTTTCTATGCCTTATATCTTATCTAGTTTGCCAGGATCAGGGCAGTGCCAAATCAATCAGTGGATTGATTTGGTAATCACATGCCCTTAATCCCAGCATCATACACTCTAGATTCAGTCACTTCTGAAAAAGCCCCACCTATGACTTCACGAGGCTTTGGAGGCACACTGAGGCATAAACCATAACAATATACATATATATACACACTTGCCTTTGAAAGGCAAGTGCTCAAGATTATCTATGTTCACAGTAATATTCATGATATTTACATGTTTAACAATTAATAGAACTCATATGAGCCCACTTGATATTCACTCAAATGATCATTTACCTATGAAATTCTCAAGGAGCTCTCATAAAGTTTCAAACTGTTCTTTTTCTGAGTTGAATATTGTTTAATTAAATTTAATAATGGATGAATGGGTAAGGAAGAACATATAAACCACCCTGATGTTGAAATACTGATTAGTGAGAAGCACAGAAGGGATAGTAGCTCTGTGGGTGAGCCTAAAAATGACCTTCGTAAGAATAATGAGTTGCATTCATTTGGTCCAAAATTGCAATTTGCACATCAAGATTACTCTAGGATCCCCAATGACAGTGTGAAAAAGTTAAGTGGTGAAAATTACATAAATGTGACTTTTCATTTATTGACAATAAGGACCATCCGCACCCGCCAGCTGTTGTTTGCACACCCACAACTGCAAGAAAAAAAGACAAAAGTGGCTTTTCTGCTTGTTTTCACTCAGCAACAAACCTCCAAGTTCTATAAATAAGAAAATTAAGTTTTTAAATAAAAAATGCAAGAATTCTGAGTGTTGGGCTATCAAAATGATTCTTACCAATTATAAGTAGCATAATACACTGTAATACAGGGTTTGTCTATTTAATCACCAAATTAAATATTTATGTAACTTTTGAATTTCATTTGTTGATAAATTATACATTTTTCTTAAATAATTAATTTGAAATAAACCAATGCATGTATCATTCTTTAATGGTAAAGGTGAATTTTTGCTTTATGAATTATGATTTCTATTTTATTTTAATTAAACTTTATGTTAAATTATTTAAGAGTATAATGATCTTAAACAAAGCATATGTGCACGTTTTCCCTTAAAACTATTTCCTTACCTCTTACCAAGCACAGATGCCTAAGTAATTTAAAAATGTACAAAGGTGATTTACAAGATTATTATATATTTTTAAGAAAGAGGCTCACAAGTCAAATAAGGTTTGCAAATAGTGTTCCAAGAAAGCATTATCTATGTGAACATACTTCTGGCATTGTAAATTCTATTACATACATTTTTCTATATTAATCCCTACTAAAAATTACAGAGCCATTTGTTGGTTTAAAAAAATCACTTTTACTTACTTTCCTATTTTATTCTTCCTTGCGGTTAGCCTCTTTTTTATAGATAAGAAAAGAGGGTCAGAGCCAGGTGTGGTGATACTTGCATCTAACCTCAGCCCTTAGAAAGCTGAGGCAGGAGGTTTGCTGTAATTTCAAAACCAGCCCAGACTACATAGCAGGTTCAAGGCTAGATGAACTACATAGTGAGACCCTGCTTTCAAAAAAGGAAAACAAACGAAAAAATTAAGAAAACAGGGTTAGAGAGCTGTCTTAGTCCAGCTAAGAATCTCTGACACTGGGTAATTTATAAAGAACAGACATTTATTTCTCCAAATTTTGGAGGCTGGAAGTTGAAGACGGAGGGGCTCACCTTCCGTGAGTGCCTTCATGCTGTATCATCCTAAGGTAAAAGACAGAAGGGCAAGAGAGCAAAAGGGAGAGAAGTGAAGGGGATTAAACTCATCCTTTCATCAGGATTCAACTCACTCAAGATAGTGAACCCAGTCCCATGATACCAGCACTAATCCACTCACTAGGACAGAGTCTTCAAGACCTAATCACCTCTTACAGGTCCCACCTCCCAACCCTGTCGTATTGGGGATTACATTTCCAGCATATGAGGACTGGGGACATATTCAAATCATAGCAAGAATTAGAGACTTGCCTAAAGCTAACATTATGAATAAAAGTTCTATGCACTACTCACTCGCCACGATAACAGGAATAAGCATACACAAAAGTAGTAGTGATGATGTAATTTGTATAAGGATAATTAAAGGAGCTATATATGTTTGGTCTAAAGAGAAAGGAAGAAAAGACCAAAGATTGCAGGATGTAAGACGATTTTTAGTACCGTAAGTGATGAATGAATAATGCTTTCATATGTCCCTTTTTCACAGAGAAAAATAATTATACCTTTCATTTATTGAAAACCTTATGTATACTAGGTGCCACAAGTACATGAACTCATTTCTATTTCACAATAGTTCTCAAATTAGGGCTTAGCATCTATATTTTAAAAATGAAGAAACTGTGATTTAGAGAAAGAGACAAACAGACAGAGAGAGACACACAGAGAGACAGAGAAAGAGACTCTCAGTAAATGCAGGAACCAAGGTGCCAAATTAGTTCAGTCTATCTTCACGCAAAGCCCAATCCTTAGTCACTGTGATCCACTGGATGCATGAGACATAAATTAAATTGCAATAGGATACAAGAGAAGATTAAGGGTTTTGTTCATACTGCTGTTTTGTTTTGTTTCCTTGTCTTAAAATTTATGATCTTCGAGAAGAAAATCTTTGGTTTGTATATGCTCAGACGAAAGGCAGGCTTTGAGGTTTTGACTGTAGCTTTGTTTATGTAAGAACTGACCACGCCACGGAACACTCTGAGATCACTTGGCTAAGTAGACCCCATTTCCCCTGGCTTGAGTCTGCTTTTGTCTCCCACCTCCCTCTTTTTTTTTTATTGGTCATACATATTAGTGTGTTTTATTTTCGCAGATTCATACATGTATGCAACATACTTTGATCATTTTCACTACCTTGTCAGCCCCCTTGCCCTGCCCTCCTTCCTTGTTTCACATTTTTGGGGAGGGCTCAATGCATATATGTTGCTCATATCCACACCCCCCCATCACCCACCGCTATACCTCTTCCCCCCTTACTCCCTTCTTCTTGTGTAATAATAGTCTACCTTATACTTTCTTGTCATCTTTTTTAGATTTCGTGTATTAGGGAGAACAGACGATATTAGTATTTCTGAGTCTGGCTTACTTTACTCAACATGAGGGTCTCCAGATCCACACATTTTCTTGCAAGTAACAGAATATCATTCTTCCCTGTGGCTGAATAAGCTGGCATTATACTAGGTAAGGAGCCTATCCAAGAATGCAAGCTTAATTTCACACCGTGCCACCATTTACAAAGCAAAACCTGGGAAACCTTTGTTTCTCTGTTCGGGGAATTAAAGAAGTTATTAATCGGTCCCATAAATATGTCAGTGTGAACACTTACAAAGCTTTCTGACACTTGAAAGCACCTATATGTATAATAGTGTTCAGTCTCTGTATTTTCTATGCATAAACATTTTTACTTTATTATTAGGAATGCATGTTCAGATTTACCAAACAACATTTCCTTGTGTTACAGTTTGGATCTAAAATGTCCCCCAATTTGTCCTAAGAAAGGACAGACTCAAGACATTTCTAAGTAAACGGATGCACCTTGAAAACCTACTCTTAAGTGAAATAAATCAGACACACTTGAGTAAATATTGCATTGTTTCTCTGGTATGAGAAACCAGAAGTGTAAATAAGGACCAAAATGTATAGCAGATATTGTAAAATAGAAAGAAAGTGCTTGAAGGGGAAGGGGAAATGGGGAAGGGAAGAAGGAAGGAAGGGGAAAGGAAAGGAAAAGAAAAGAGAAAAGATAGAAAAAGTGTAAACAGAGCTATCTTAAATAAGGAGGGGAGGAGGAGTTGAAGAGAGAGGAAGGAAAGGGAAAAAAAAGAAAATCAAAATATAACATGTACAGGTACAAAACCCCTATGATGGATACGATCATTATGTATATCTAAAAGGTACCAATAAAATTTATATGTAAAAAATAAATAAAATGTCCCCCAAAGGCCAGCAGATGGGGTTCTGGGATGTATGTGGATCATGAGGGCACTAATCTCAATAATGGATTCAGCTACCAGTGAATTCATGGTTGAATGGGCTGTTAGGAGTCTGGGCCTATTTCAGGGAATAAGTCACGGGCACATGGTCTTGGGGACTCTAGCTTGCCCCTTGCCACTCTCTCTCTGGTTCTTTATTTCTGTCTTCTGGCTGCCGTGAGGTGAGCAACTTTCCCCTGCCATGCCTTCCTGCCATGATGTTTCTGCCTCATCAAGAGCCTAACAGCAACGGAGCCAGCCAATCATGGCATGGAATCTCCAAGCCAAAATAACCCTTTCTCCTTTAAATTGTTTTCCTCAGGTAATTTGGTCACAGTGATGTACAAGTGACTAACACAGCTGGTCTATAAACGCTATAGTCATGGTCCTTTAAAAAAAAACACTTTGAAATTGCAGTGTACTAATATGATCTGATTTGATGACATCATTTCTCTCCTCTGAAAACACTGTGTGACTTTACATGTTAAAATTAACATTACTTTGTTGTGCTCTTATTTCTCCTCAAGATAACTGGAGGCATCTTGTAGTACTACAAAGCAAGAGTGGCAAGTACAGAAGAGTTGAAAAAACTAAATGCTAGGATGTATTCAGCTAGCAAGAAGAGCATGGAGTTGAGCATGAGGCTTTGTCTTGTCTCCAGAAGATAGTGGAGGGATGTGTAGTAATGAACTTTCCTCAAGGGAACCCCTTCTGAAGGAGAAAACTAGAACCAGGAAGGCCCAGAGCTATGCTCAGTGGGGAAGCAGGGAGATGACTGGGTATCAGAGGTAGGACTAGGGGACAGGAGACGGAGCACCTCAGGATAATTCACTTAATGGTTTGCCCGCTATCCCAACTGGTCTTGATTGAACCAGCTCAGTAGTCTATGGCATTTCTAACTTCTTAGACATCTTGGGCATTCCACATGGCCTCTAACACATAAATTCTAAGTCAGTGATGGTCTGCAGCGAGCTTGAACCATCTTTGGTACTGAAAATTGCTGTCCTTGACTGCAGTTCCATAAATAAAGCAGACTGGTGAGAACAGAAGTAAAATTGTAAAGGAAGAGAGAGTTGAGAGGGCAGCAGGGGAGAACCGAGGTAAGGTACTGAGTGATGAAGCAGGATGAAGGGGTGAGGAAGAGAAGAATGAAGATGAGACAACAAAGGGGGTGGCTGATATGGGAAAAAGGGCTACATCAGGAAGCATATGCACATATTGGCTTCTCCTCCTGTCCTGCTGAAGAATGCCCTGGTCACAAAGGGTAGTCTCCAGAGAAATGAAAGTAGGACAGACCAAAGAGGGGTTGAGATAGATACCTACACGGAAATAAAGTGATCCAATATCTTACTTATCTTTTCTTGCCATCTCAATGCTGATCCTATTGGTAGGTAGAATATCATTCACTGGCTGTGCTATTTGAGGAAATCATCATTTAATTTCCATGTACCTTAGTTTTACATTTAAAAAATTCAAAAATAATACTCGTTTGACCTGTTTCATGTTTTTTGTGGTGCTTTGGTTCTTGTGTCTTGCCAAAACTCTTGCTGGAACCCAGCCCCATTGTGACGATACTAAAAGGTGGGCCTTTTTGGACATGATTTAGTCATGAGCGCTTGACCCTCCTGAATGGGGTTAATCCCCTTAACAAAAAGGTTCTAGAAAACCAACTGGTTATTCTGTCTCTTCTGCCATGTGAGGACACAGCTTTTATCCCATCCAGAGGATGCAGCAGCAATAGGTCATATTTGAAGCAGAGATTAAGCCCTTACCAGATATCCTGTCTGCTGACAGCTTAATCTTGGACTTCTCAGAACTGTAAGAAACAAACTTCTATTATTTATACATTACCCACCCATGGTACTTTGTTTAGAAGCACAAATGGACTGACATATAGGTACCCAAATAAGATAGGGGAAAGCACTTGATGACATGTCATGTCCTAGAAAATGAGCTAGTTGTTAACAACTGTAAGATATTCCTTGGTGGGCAAGATTGATGTGCTCCTGAAAAACTTAGTGAGTCTTTATGAAAACTCATCTAGTAAAGTACACACGCACAATCATTATAAAGGATATGCAAGGGTAAAGCTACATGCCAACTAGGTCCAACAAATAGCTTCAATTACAGTGACCTGGGTGTATGAAGAGACTGAGCGGGAAAGTGAGAGCAATTTAGGAAGCAGAAACCTAGTTCATTGCCATTTAACCTGTTTGGAGAGAGGCTGTAAGTACAGGATTGTAGAGCTTGGCCACTGTCTTTTCCAAACATTAAAAAAGAACCATTAAAATGAAACGAAAGCAGAAGAAAATAGAAAATCTGAGGGCATCATGCTGCAAGGGTGAGGATTTTTTAGTGAAATTTTTCTTTCAGGTATGGTGTGCAAGAGTGGTGTGTTTGTGTGGGATTTGTGTGTGTGTGTGTGTGTGTGTGTGTGTGTGTGTGTGTGCACCTCTGGACTCCAGCATTTTTATCTCTGCTTCACCTGACTCTATCACGGATCATCAAGTTTAGGCCCCTTGTTCTGATTTCCTACTCACCTGAAAAATTCCTGCTGGTTTTGCATGAAGCTCCCCCGTGAGGAGAGTGCCCTGGTCTGCCACAGCCAGCCCTCTGGTGGTATTCGGCTTCGTGTGTCAGTTTCAATAAACAGGAATGATGAGACTCTTCCTGACAGGTGGATCCACTTTCAGTGCAAGTCCTATTTTTAAACCTGTACTAAAGTGAATTCATCATCCTAAATGCCACTGTGGGAAACCTTTTAGTGATATGTGGCCTTCTGTACTGACCTCTGATCTTGGCTAGTACATAAGGGGAACAAGTGTCTGGAGTAGGCCTGGGACCGAGAGGGGTTCCTGGGACACAGGACACCTTGGTATTTTACACTTGAATGGCAGCAATGATTCTGGTGCAAGAATCATGAAGAGACAGTACTGTGAGGTGCAGGAAGAAAAAGGAGACATATATTGCCATAGAACACATAGGCACACGGAACAAGGGACCCAGCAGCAGCCCGGGCAAAGGAACAAGTTTCTGTGGCCTAGTATTCCCCAGAAAGATCACCCATTTGAGGTTAATTCCCTTCACGTCTGCCAAAAGCTTCCCTTTCTCATTCTCCCAGCTATGCCAGAGCTTCTTACTACACGTCTGTCTAGACACTGGTGCAAAAAACTCCTAAAACAGTCAATGTTCTGAGGTTGAGGTTACTGTCCTCTTAGTGGAAGCAAACTTCAGACCTACTAGAAATCTATTTCCATAGCCGCTGTCAAAGTTTACTCACATTTGGTCCCATGTTTACATTGCTCAAGCCTATTGTTTTATCCAGGGCTACCTCACCCCGTCCTTTTATTCAGAGCCTACATCTCTTAGGGTGTAACTCAAAGATTGGAGCCATTTCTGAGAACCTTCTTCTAGCCCTGGGGCAGGCACTGTACTAAAAGATGCAATATCTATGTTGTAGACTCTGTTCTATCTCTAACTCACTTTTTGGGTGGCAGAGGAGATATACAAAAGAGATTTTCATTGGTCTTAAGAAAGAAAGTCAGACTGGACATGGTGGTGCCCCCCTGTAATCCCAGCATTCTGGGAGGCTGAGGCAGGAGGATCACAAGTTCAAGCCAAGGCTGGAAACTTAGAAATTTAGTTGAGACCCTTGTCTCAAAAATTACAAAGACCTGGAGCTATAATTCAGTGAGAAGGACCTGGGTTCAATTCTCAATACCACAAAAAAGCAAGTCAAAGAAAAATATCCTTTCATAAACAGGTTTATACACATTTCCTTTCAAATCTAAATGTTGGAACAACTATTTCCTGCAGAAACACATTTTTCATTCATATATTTCTATTTTCATTGAGAAAATTACATACTATAAGTTCTCAGATATAATTTGATAAGTTGGAAAAACTTATAAAACCATGTAATCACCACCTAGTCAAGACATAGGGCATTTTCATGAATGACTGTAAATGGCACAATCATTTTTGTCAAACTATGCTTTTTTAAAAGTTAAACTTTTGATTTTGAAATAATCATATATCCACATTCAGTTTTTTAAAAAAAAAACATGGAGAAATACCATATACCTTTTTATTCAGTTTCCTTCACTAGTAACATCTTTCAAAGTTATAGCATAATATTGCCAGTAGGATATTGACATTGATGAAGTCGAGACACAGAACATTTCCATTACCAGAAAAATCCCTCCTGTTGCCCCTTTATAGAGACACCTACCTAGATCTCGCAACCTCTGACAATCATCAATATGTTCTCCACTTCTACGATTTTGTTATTTCAAGAAAGTTTTAGAAATGAAATCATATAGTATGCAACCTTTTGAGGTCGTTTTCTTTCACTCGGCATAATTCCCTGGAAATCCATCCACAATTGTTGTAGGTACCAATTGTTCCTCCCTTTTTATAGCTCAGTAGCACTCCATCTGACCAACTATTAAAATCTTAGGCAAGTCACTCTTTTTCTCTTGAGTTTATTTTTCTCATCTGTGAAATGAGGGAGGCAGACTGGATGACACTGAGATTTTTTTCCTCCAATACTAAGGTTTCTATTCCATGGCTTCTTGTCCACTATAAAGATTCTTATGATTTTAAATCACAATGTTTTATGATTGTAAAACCTAACGCACTCTATTCTGCCGTTCAGTTTGCCACCAGGCAAAAGGCAGGCATAGCAAGCCCTGTAGGACAAGGAGATAGGGCAGGAGGTGGGAGATTGGCCATCATCAGGTATGAGTTGAGCATTTGATTACATGTTCTTTCTAGATTTTACACCTAATAAATGACTATTGGGGCCAACTATTGTTTTAGGTTATGAAGCCTTTTCCTTTCTCTCATAGCATTAGAGTTACCATCATCTCCTGACTTGTGTTTCTTGATTTATAACCTAGCCTAGAAATTTGGTGGGCCAACTACAAAGTCGAGGTCACGAGAAAAGCAGGCTCTCAAAACAGTCTAAATTGTTAAAAATTTATGACATTTTCCAGAAAACATCCAAACAAAAGTCTATAGCTTTGCAAGGCATGTTCCACTTTAGCAATTATGCATTCTGTACGGGCTTCTGGCTGGTGCCGTGGTGGAGGCACAAGGAGTGAAATACAAGCCCTAATAGACTGCCATGAATAATGGAGATCCATATTTACATTTGAGAAGAAGTGAAGCAGCAGCAGGTTGATAATAATCACCCTTCTATCACCTCTACTGGAAAATTAGGTGCCTTCCCCGCTGTGCCTCCCAAGCGCTTGTATATTCAGGGCAGAGTGTCTGTGTCCTCCTAGATCCAGTTGCCACACGTTCCCTTTGGGACAAGGCCAACCTACATGCAGCTCTGAGACGAGAGCCTCCTTGGGTTGTTCAGATGACCACCAGAGCTGCGCTAATAACTCTACATCATTCATTATCTGTGCTTTGACACTCTTGTCACAGAGACTTGTTTCCCCAATCACCTAAGATTCCACATGTCATTTATTTTTCTTGCGTCAATTTTCTGTTTTCAGATGAAAGCATCTCACAGACGAGATTCCCAGCTCTGGCTCTGTAACATCACGGGATGTCTCCAATTATCTCAAGAAGTGTCACAACATTCTCCCCAAACAAGATTCTAATTAATTCATTAATGAAAAACAGGATCGTTGGAGAAAGTAGGGCTGAAGTCAAAACTCCGACTTGCCATGAAGTCAAGCAGCAGTGAAGCATTCAATTTCTACAAGGTCGGGAGTTGCTGGGAATCAGAGTCTGACCTCTGGAGCCCCATGGCGAAGTCCCACGATCCTCCTGTTTGCAGCGAACACATGTCCTCCAAGGATGAGTGGCAGCTATATGAGGAAAAAGCTGCAAGGGATATTGCAGGAGTCCAGCCAATCAGAAGTTCAAGCTAAACTGTTTAATTAGGGATGGCTTAACTTTCAAACTCAAATAGTATATTTTCAAATGAGATGGACATCATTTGGCAATAATTGGAACGATAGTTATTGGTTTCTTGGGGGACCAAGGATCCCCAGAAATTGAATGAATAGAAAGCTAGTGGAGTGGAATAGAAGTCCATGTCACGCAGAGATGAGTTACGAGACAAGGAGATATTTTCTTTTTCTTTAAGGGCAGTATTTTAAATGGTCGAAGGTTGTCTTTTGTGTCCCTCTCTCTTCATTTCCTTACCTTTCTTTTTAGGTCCCTGTGTCCTGGTGATGGTTTTGTCTCATCTTCTGCAGCCTATTCAGAACAGTCATATTCCATCCCCAAATGTTTCATGCTTCAGAGAACTGGTAGTACATAAGAAAGAAAATGAACTTTTCCCCAGTGATTTCTGACCATCTTGGAAATCTTTATGATTGCACATAATTTTAAAATTGCTGTTGCTCCCATTTTCAACTCGCTTCTAAATAATTCCATTTGACATCTGCCTGACATCTCAAACCCTACATGTACGACACTAGATTTCTGATATTTTCCCCAATGCCTTGTCCTGTCTCATCTCAGGTAATAGCAGCTCAACTGTTTCAGTTTCCCAGGCCAGCCACCTTGTTGTTACTGTTGACTCTTCTTTCACACCTCACAGTAGCTCCTTCAGCAAATCTAACCACCTTGACCTATGAGCCATTGCTTTGGCAAAGCCATCAGCATGTCCTACCAGATTCTTATAATTACTCAGTAGTCCAACTGGCCTTTCCTCTTTTCACCCTTATCTCATATAGTTACTTCCCAGCAGAATTGCCACAGTGATTCTGCAAAACATAAGCAATTTCACATCATTGTGCTGCTCAAATTCTCCAAGGTTTTGTCATCTCACAGAAAAGAAAAACAAAAGTCCTTATAGCATCTCACAAGACCCCATGATCATCGCCTCCTACCATTCTCTTACTCTTTTCCCCACTACCTCCTCCCAACCCTGTCCCCGTGGATCATTACTGTTCCCTCAACACACCAAGACACAGGCCCACTATCTCCTATCTCAGTCCCTCTGTCAGGAAAGCTACGCCCTCTGTATTTGGAAAGCTGGCTCTCCGCTAACTTCAAAGCTCATGTTGGTGAAGCCTTACTTGGCTGGCGTATTCGAAAGACAATAATCTGAGTTCCCCATTACCCTAGTGCAATTGTTATTCCTCTATTCTGTCTTCTTTGGCTCCTTTGGACCTTTTCCCTTCTAACAAACAGAATTCTACCAGGTAGGAAGAAGAATACCTCTGCTTGAATGAATCCACGTTAACTTGTATTTTATTAATATCTTGGACTGGGGCAGAAACATTTTTAAAGAAGATCCTTGTTATTACAAATAGACTTCTTATTGCCAAATATTCAAACCATACACAGCTGAAGTGAGAAACTTAGGCAGTTTTGGAGGACAAATCAATTTGTATGAGGAGGTGATGTGTGTGACTTCATGGGCTGATAGGGCATCATGGGCACACAGTCTATGAACCTGTTTCTAATCAAACCTGCTAAAATCCCCTACCTACATTTCCTATTCTTCTAAGTCTAAACCTGGAGAAACTAATCATTTTCTTTCTACAGCAAGTAGTAAGCTTCTGGCTTTGTGCAGGGTTCTGTGCTCAGGGATGAGGCTATCCCATATAAGCTAATTACTTGTAAATCAGGCACTTCCTGTAGTTTACGATTTGATACACCTGAAAGGCTTAAAATTGCCTGGTACATAAAAAGTTCCATATGTGATAGCTATTATACAATGGAAATATGTAAAAATATAATAAACTGTCATTAATATTTTATTGACAAGTCAAGCAAATGAAGATTAAATCTGCAGATTACATATGTAAAATATATACATGCATACACATGTATTTTGAACATACATATACATTATTCATACAGACATATTTTTCCTTGTTGCATATTTACATTGACTTTTTCAACATATATCATCCTTAACTTCCATTCAAGAACCAATGAAAATAACATGATTTAAAAAGCAATGTCAGGGCTCAACCCCGGGCCCTGCAATAATACTATTCAGTGTCTTGATGAAATCCCCATTAGCAGACATGAAACCGTGGAAGGCCATTTCATGCCTTCATTAATAAATGTTGCAATTACATTCTAAAATATAGCCATGTTTATCAATTAATTTTAATGGACCGAGTCACAGGTTAACATTCGCTCTGCAATATGTTGCTGATTAAAACCAGACCATTATTCACATATGGTGAGGTAAATCATTCTGTAGTTATTTATCGGGAAGAGCACATTTTAACTCTTACTTTGTTAAATTTGACATCAATCATTTTTAAAATTTTGCTTCCCACGACTTAACTTGTACAGTTTGAAACCATAACAAGTATAATTTGGTAAAAATGTATTTGGTCCCCAAATACTCTCAACTGAGCTCTCTCCCATTTCTATAGCTCATCTTTTTGCGTTTTTTTTTTTTTTTTTTTTTTTTTTTTAAATATAAGGAACACTAGAGTGGGCTACTGACAGCGGTGCTTCTATCTGGCTACAAGACTTTGGACAAACCCTTTTTTATGCACCGATTCCCTCAACTGTAACAGGAGAACTAGAATGATTCCTTCATTTTTTCCTTCACAGTTGTGTCCTTCATCACAGACACACACACACACTCTCTCCATCTTTCACACATACACATGCATAAACAAAATTACTTTAAAACGTTTTTCTTTTTTCTTTTTTAGATTTACATAAAAGTTGCACAGAAGGTTCCTGTAGGGAAACACAGGTTTCTCTCATGTTCGCATCTTATACATTTCTGGTACCATTTGTAAAAATTAAGGAATACTCATCTCATTTGAAATCAGTGTCTTCTTCCACCTCCAAAACTTTTTTTTTTTCCCAAAACTTTGTTTTTCTCATTCCTGCTTTATGGAATACCTCTCTACATAATGAAATCATCCTTGTTTGTACAGGAAGTCATCGCAGACTGCTCTAACCTACATTGCTAGCTTCCTCCTTTGCAGTCTCCAAGACCTCAACATCATATGGTCTCTTAGACTTCCATGATATACCTTATCATTATGCCTCACCTTTGCAATGATATTGGAAGCTCCGAATGAGAAAGAACTATAGCTAGTAGTGGTATGAAGACCAAATTCCTTGAGAAGCAGCTATCTACTCCCCATGTTGCCCTATTTAATCAGTTTACTTTTTAAAGATCCCAACATGACTCGATCTAGTGAATATAAGTACCTTTTTCAGTGGGAGTCACTACCATCATCATCTGTCATAGTCTCTGTCCTGGATCCTCATCCTTTATTTTCCTTCCTCCTTCCCTTTGCCTCTTAATATTCTCCATCTTTCAGCCTTAAATTCTTTAAACCTCAGGATGCTTATTTATAAAATAAGGATAAAAATAGTCTCTTCTTCACACTGCTGTTACAAGCATTTATAATTTAGCCAAATGGTTTAATAATATGCAAAGACTCTTGTCTGTCTCATAATAGCCTTGAAGAAATGTTACACTTATTTTAGGCAAGATACTTTATCAATTAATTTCTCCATCTGGCAATTAGAAGACTGGATATCATACCCTCTCAAAGGATCAATATTCTATAATTCTATTATTACTATCAATGTTATTTATGCGCATATAAAAGATGAAACACTTAATCAAATCTACTCAGCCCCTCCTTCATTTGCATCATCCTATGTCATATTTATGAATTCTTTACACTCAGGGTTATCTTATTCATCCCCAATTCCCTAAAGAGCTTTAGGCATGGTGGCTGCAATGCCAGTGAGGGAGGAAGATGAAGAAATAACTTATATTAGCTGTCTATTCTCTGACATAGGAGGGCTTTTTGGGTGTTATTTCATTTCATTTTCAATACACATCTCTGAAGTTGATCTTATTACTATGATTTATTGATAAGGAAGCTGAGGCTAAAGCAGATGGAATATTTTGTTAATTATCTCATAGGAATCAAGAAATCAGAATTTGATCCGATACCTGAACAAATTCAAAATTCCTATTCTGTCCTCTTCATTTTGTTAACTCAATAAAGCAGTTCTTAAAAAACAAGACTGAATTGAATCAATTAATCAGAAACTTAGAGCTGACCACCCTAGTACTCAGTAATGTATGTCTTTCTCCTTTCCCTTCGGGACACATGACTAAAGTCAAAGAGTCACACTCTTTGAGTGTGAGGCCATATAACTACGTTGTGGCTACCAGAATGTAAACAGAAGTAATGTGTATCATTTCCAGCCCTGACTCATAAAATCTTCATTATGCTTTTCCATCCATAGCAAACTTGAAGGACACTCATTGGAGATGAAACAGTCTCAAGAAGGAAGTATCTTGGGGACCAGAACGACTGAATGGAGCAGTGCTTCCCCGCACATCCCTCGACTCTCCTGGCCCTATTGGTCATCTTGGAGTGTTACGTAGTCAATAAAAACTGCTACTATATTAAGGCTCTGGGACACGGAGTTTGTTTAATGGAGCATTTAGCACTAAATAAAGTATTGTGGAACAATTTAGGTGGAAAATTACTGTGAAAAAATACATGTTAGTTCTCCCACTGAGAACATCTAAGCAGATTGTAAAGTTGATGATAAATCATCAAACAATTGTTTTTCCTATTTACTCGCTATCAGCAAGACATGCATGAGTGGTGTGCATGCATGTTTGTGACTTCATAAGAATGGATTTATGGTTTTTTTGGAGATGAAAACTATATGAGCTATATTGATGCTGGCCATAGGCATCATCATCCTTAGTCCTATGCAGTAGCTAGCTTTCTGCCACTCCAATACCCTAAATCTCATGGGTACTTTTGCTGTCTCTTTTCCATTTGAGTCTCTTAATCTTGGGAACTTGAAGGATAAGAAGTGTTAATCTCACTTTTCAGATGAATAAACTGGAGCTCAAAGGTATTATCTGAATTGCCCGAGGTGACATGGCTAACAGGTGGAAACGATCTTGTTTGTTGAGTCTCTATGTCCCCTAATTCTCTGCTTTCCAATTTTATGATCTACAATACTAACTTCTAGTCCCCTCAATACAAAAAAAAAAATACAGTTCTTCATCGTTGAGTGTTTATTCATGCTGTTCTAATGCCATTGTTTTTAGCCAGTGTCACCTCTCTGATATCTGTGGTATGATCAAAATACGTGATGAAAGGTTAAATTTAAAAATTTTATTACAGTAAAAGACACATAGCCATTAATCCCTCTTGAAATGCTCGCCCCTTGTTTCAAACACTTAGCACACTGCCATTTTCTGAAGGAGTTCTGATAGTCTTCTTCCATTTCTTTATGAGGCGTAATAAAAAATACAGTCGATGTTGCTGCCAAGTGACATCCGACAGAAAGATAGGGCTGTAAAAACATTACAGTGTGTCTTCATCCACTTTATTTGCTGAATCTGGCACCCTGTGACTTCTGACACTCCCACAAAGTCAAAATGACTATGAAAGGCAAATATTTTTAATCGACTGAAGGCATCAAGGCAGCCATGACAGCACAATTAAAGACACCATGAAAGAGGACTTCAGAACTGCTTCAGAAACTGAAAGGGATGATGATATAAGTGTGTTCAGAGTAAAGGGGGGTATTTTGAGGGGGATTAATGACAATGTGCCTTTTACTGTACAAACTATTAAAAATTTAAATATTAATTGCATTTTTGATCACGTCTCATAAATATTTCTTTCCTTCTTCATGCTTGCACACACTGACATTCAAAGTGTTACCTGGCTGAGGGAATGTAAAATGGTGCAGTTGCTGTAGAAAAATAGTCTGGCGGTGCCTCCAAATGCTAAATATAGAGCTAGCATATGACCCAGCAATTTCACTCCTAGGGATATACTCAAGAAAATGGAAAACATGTGTTCACCCAAAAACCGTCCACAAAAGTTTATAGCAGCATTATTTATAACATCACAAAGTGGAAGCAACTTGACTGTTCATTAGCTGAAGAATAGACAAGCAAAATGTGTCGTACTCATACAGTGAAATATTGTTTGGAAATAAAATGGAATAAGTAGTGATACATACTAAAACATAGATGAATCTTAAAGCATTATGCTAAGTGAAAGGAGCCAGGAACAAAAGGACACACTTCGTGTGATTGCATTTAAATGAAATGTCCAGAATTAGCAAATCTTTATAGATAGTGGTTGCCAGGGGTTGGGGAGAGAAGGGAATGTGGAGTGGCTGCTAATGGCTATGGGATTTCTTTTTGCAGTAATAAAAACAGTCTGGAATTAGATAATGGTGGTAGTTGTATAACTTGGTGAATACACTAAGTGAACATTCAATTGTACACAATAAATAAGTGAACTTTATGTTGTGTGGGTTATGTTGTAATTTTTGAAAAGAAAAAAAAAAGACCCCACCAGCAGCAGCTGCTCTACTCAACCCTTATTCACAGTTTATTGTTTCATCCATGCCTCGACTCTCAGAAACTCTTCCTTTGTACCACCCTTAGGACTCCCCTAGCATCTGTGGAATTACTGTTACCACATAGGACTGTGATGACAATTACTTTTTTTTGCTCCCTTTCAAGATTATGAACTTCAGAAGATTTATTTAAAAGTGTTTTTAAATTTTCCAGAATACATATATATAATCAATTACTAATTTTATTTCAATATTATCTGAGAACCTATCTATATAAAATTGATTTCTTGAAGTTTGCTGAATTTTGCTTCATAGAATGTATGTTGAATTTTTATAAATGTTCCCTGTGTCCTGGACAGAAACATACATTCTATAAAGTGTTCTCTAGGGGTATCCAAATATCAAGTTTTAAACAGTATTGCTCAAAACTTCTACATTCCCATTTTTCAGTTTCCTTGTTTTACCAACTTTCAAGAAAAATTAAAATATTCCATTGTGATTGTCAAATTAAAAATTCCTTTATACTATTCTCGTCACTTTTAACTTTAAGTATTCTGAAGATACATTGTTACTTCTACAGACCTAGGAATTGTGTCATCTTACTGAAATTTCTTTGTAATATTATGAAATAATTATCATTAAAACCAAAACTAATAATTTTCTTGGATTTCTATTTTGATTATTATTGATATATACCTATGTTTACCATGTTAGGTACTGATTGCCTTGTATTTTTATTCCTCCATTGTTTGCGCATATGGACTTAAAATTTTATTTTATTTATTTATTTATTTATTTTTTGGTGCTGGGGATCGAACTCAGGGCCTTGTGCTTGCAAGGCAGGCACTCTAACCATTGAGCTAAATCTCCAGCCCTGGACTTAAAATTTTAAATTGACACTGCCTGTTTTTCACTACTAAGTTTAATCTTTTTACATTTTTTGTGATCATTGATACATTTAGACTTATTCAAGTTATGTATCTTATTTTGTGTTTTATATTTATATTTTTTGAAGTATATTTTCTGTTTGGCTTTATTAGTTTAAGTTTATTTCTTAAATAATCTTGTGCTATTTGGAAATACTTCTAATTCACATGGATGTTACTTTCCAGTACTTAAAGTATATATATATATACTTACATATATATATATATGTAAGTAATAAAATCTAAAGTTGCTCAACATTTTAATTTTTCTTCTAAATAATGCAAGGGACCAAGGCTGCTTAAAGTGTATTCAGCCTTATCCTTTAATTTCCATTTGTATATCATTTCAGGGATTTAGGGAGGAACTTCTTTTAGTTTCTTCCCAAATTATTCAATTGTGATTACTACTTTTGTTAAAGTCAATATGTTTATTTTTCTATCACTGATTTTTAGAATCAATATTAATTTTTATGTCTCACTCCCTTTTTCTGTATTCAATTTATTTCTTATAGGAGTACAATTTAAAATTTTATTTTTCTCTGTTAAAGCTTGAGAATGGACAGTTGTCTCCTAAGTTGGCAATTTTTTTTTCCCAGCTGTTAGATGGCTTTCAATGGTACTGATGAGAGTCTGCTAACAGATTAATTACCGTTGCTTTTTATATAATGAGTCATTTACTTCCGGTTGATTTCAAATTATGTATTCTCAGTATCTTTGGTTTTCTACAGTTTCACAATGATATATCTACATGCAAATTTAATTTCATTTATGCTTCTTAGAACTTAGAGAGGTAGGATACTTGAATTTGAGTATTCATATTTTACCTCAAAGAATCAGTGTCATATTATTATTATGTAACTATTTCAAATATTCCTAGTGGATGTGTCGATATTGCATATTGTACCTTTTATTTTTTCTTAATGTTTTGTGTAATTTATTTCTTTAGCTTTCTGTGATGCATCCTGGGTAATTATCTTAGATCCAAATTCTAATTAATTTTCTCATTAGCTTTTTCTAATACAATTTTAACCTATTGACTTAATTTAAGTGATCATGTCTTTCACTCATTGTTCTTTTCCCCAAAATTTCCTGTATTATTTTTATTAGTGTTTTTAGTTGTTTCCTTCATTTATGTGACTATTACGTGCTTGTTTTGTATTCCCTTCAAGAATATCATTTTATGTTTTGGAATTCTTTCTGGTGTAATTACGCAGATTGTTATAAACAATGATTTTCATCCATAATAGACTATTTTCTTCTAAAATTTTCAAATATTGTTCTTGAGATTATCTTTTGGCAGGCTTTTGTTTTGTTTTTCCATCAATGTTTGTTTTGGTACCGGTTATGGGAACATTTCCACAGATGAATTTTGTGTTTAGTTTCCTGGGTGATCTTGGTCCAAGTAGATTGAATAAATATGAACCTCAAATATGTGCAGGGTGAAGAGTCAAACTCTCAGATGAGAGACTCCTTTTCTCAACAGCAATTTAAGAAAGACAAGACATCAATGTTTCTTCTTGCATTCCTCTGCTAATGTGTAGATTGTTATGTTTCATCTTTTCACTGAGGCTGCAGTTCTTTGAGATCTTAGTTCCAAGTCCACACCTAGTTCAGGCTTCTGACAACACCTGTGCTACTACTTGAAGCTCAAACTTGAGCCTGCAGGTGTAAACCAGCCTAGGCAGCTGCGATGGTGGCTCACTTACTAGACTCTTTGGGATTTTGCTTCCTTCTTCATTTCTGTCATCTGTCTTTTTTATGACCACATATACTTACTTGAACTATTTTCTCTTTTCAGAATGTCTAGATATTTTCAGTAATACTTTTTTTTTTCCTGCTATTTTAGCCTGCCATGTTTCTGGAACCAGAGGTTTGTAATAACTTCAAAACTGGATTTCTTGCATCCAGTCTTGCAGTTCTCAGATCTATTTTTACAATTGCAGCCAGAGAGATAATTTTGAAATGCAAATGTTGTTTCCTAGCTTTAAAATATGTCATGGCCCTTCGGAAAAGACCAAATCTTTGGCCTGACAACACGATTCCCCATGATGAGAATCATGGCTGTCTCTAGAGCCTCGACCCTTAGCACTTTGGGCCTCATCCTCTGCACGTTGGCTACAAGGTACCATTTTCCTGCAAATGGGTCACTTTCTCTTTCACCTTGGAGCATTCATATCAGCTGTTCTTTCTATATAGTCCTTCACTATGCACAGTATTTCAAATTATTACTAAACTTTCTGGTTTATTCTTAAATGCCACTTCTTCCAAAAGGTCTTTGCTGATCCTTTGAGTACACCCTGTTGGAATATGTACTTCACTTTATAGCAGCCTTAATTTTGTAATTATTGTACAAAGTTTATCTTTCTTTCCTGGAGCTATGCTTCATTAGAAGTGAGACTTTGCCTATCTTGTTCATTACTTCTGCTCTGGCAATTAATCCAGTACTGGGCATTTGCTAGAGGCTGAATAAATCTTTGTCAACAAATAGATGAGCAACTTAAGTACTCTATTTGTGAATGGAGTTCACCAATTGAAATGAACTTAGATTGCTTAATATCAGACTGCTATTATAAATTTTAAGAACAGAACACATCCTTAAGGAACATTTTCTCTTTTAAAAATAAATGATATGTTGTGAGAATTCTGATCTTTGAGAAATGAAGACCAAAGTGAAGCAGAAACCCACACTTCTTGTTCAATTTAGTCCTGTGCAAAGAAGGCACGGGTTAGAAAGGAAAAAGACAGGTATGGTTTATGGGACCTCAGAGCGGGCACAGTAATGGGATGCAATCGATGAGAATGCTTGAGGGAGACAAAGGAATCTTTAAAAGGTGAGCAAGAATAATTTTCTATTTCTTCTGAATGAGTGACCTCCAGCAGGACTTAGAGAAGGGTTAGGACACTCTTCACAGTGTTGTCGGAGAGCAGGTCATGTTGACATCAAGCACAGAGTAAGCATGGAATTATTGGCCTATGAATCAATAATACAATTTACATTTTGTAACTGTCATGTCAAGATACTCCTCACATTGTTATTCCACAAACTATTTATTTCAAGAATTGGGTGTTCATTGACTAGAAGATCAGAATTTGTAATTATGTAGTACATTTCGCGAGGATATTGGACTTGATTCTGTTTTCTTTTAACTCAAGGTTAAAATCTACTTTTGCAGATTAACATCCCTTCATACTGATACTCGCATTTACTAAAGGACACAGGGGCAAGCTTCTTTTTAGTTTTCCTTCTACATCAAGATCCAGGATAAATAATTATTTTCAATAATGTAGGTTGTCTTTGCTTCTTTTCTTTCACCCACCTTTTTTTATTTCTTGGTGGAGACATATAATCAGAGAAAGCATAGAAAATGAGTACTTTTTCCTTTGGAGTCTGCTAATTATCCTTCCCCATCAAATCCATCAGGAAGAGAAAAATCAAAGCCAAAAAGATTAATTGAAAAAGATAAACGAAACACAATCATTTCAAAAGCAACCATTTTTATCATTTATCAAACGAAGTCTTCATTGTACTAGTCTTTGATATAAATATGCCTATTTTAGCTCCACGCAGATGCAGCTCCTACCTCATAGGAAGTAGATGCTGACAGATAATTTTTAAAGTCATTATTAGTGGGAGGCAAATAGATTATGAATAGTAATTCCAAAGGCTAAAATGACCCAGATAATATCCCTTCCCTACAAATAGCTCACTAAATACGTGTCAAATTTTCTACTTTGTTAATATGAGTGAATTGTGGCAATGAAGATTCAATTAAGTTACTGAAGCTGTTTTAAGAATTCGAATTCTAGAAGAATTAAGAAATCATTGTCATGGTAATGTGATTTAGGTCACACTGCTTTTATTTTATCTCAACTTTGTTGAATGATTCAGAGCTTTGATCAAGAAAGGCTGGAAGATTTGGGACAGCACAAAGATACAGATATCCTTAAGAGAGAAGCAAAAACGACAAAATAAAGTTCACAAAGTAACTAGAGTAAAAGGGCACTTTCTTCTTCCTGCTGGCACCTGAACTGCACCAGCATTTGGACACATATTATTAATATTATGTTCTGACTAAATCATGGTTTATGTCATCTTTTAGAACTGCCTAGGTGTCTAAGCTGCCATTTAAATATATTCTATTGGAAAGATATTCTGAGATTTAAACCTTAAAGTGTAATTATACTTTTGACATTCCAGGCTGTGCACAAGTTGTTAGTGCATTATGTCACATCACTTTGGAACATAAATTTTGAGGCTGTGAACAGTAAAATAACTAGATGCTGAAGTATTTTTCTTCGAATTTATTTTAAAAACCTTAATATATCCACACCTTGGCTTTAGGGGAAGGAAAAACCTCTCTCCAGTACTTTTCCACACTAATGCTTATTTTTGGAGAATAAGCTCTTAGTCTACTGTCATTTATAAGAAAGAAAAAAAATCCTCTTTTCTATTATTTTGGTTCTTAAATCATCACTTATCAGAAACATGGCCAAGAACAAAAAATAAGCTATAAAATGGCTCTGAGTGGCCAATATTTCTGCTCTTTACTCATAGGAAATCTACTAAGTATAACCTGAAAACTTTCTTATTTTTACTTTACACAATAAGTTGGATTGCCTGACCTTCAAGTCCTAAATAGCCTGCAGGCAGTGAATTAGGCTTGGTATGGGAAGAGGTCCTTATATAACCTCATGGAACATTGTAAGTGGCAGACTGGTTTTTTATTTTTTTTTGAAAGATGAGCTCTAAAGCTGCATTGTATTTGAATTTGATATACAGTTCTTTTAGTTCAAAGATCTCTCTGTGTGGTTAAGCAAAACAAAGAATTTATTAGTCCAATACTGTTTGTTCTTCAGGGAATTAAAAATTGCAATCACGGAAGACAGATAATGGTTTTTAATTTGTTTTACAAAAGAAAAGTTAAGAATGGTATACAGATATTTTATTTTAGTAAAAATCACAACAATCACATGATCCCATAATTCTGGGAAGAATAAAACAAGGAGGAGACACTATTTGCAAAGTACTTACTCAGCTTCAGATACTGTGTTCACCAGACTCATAAAATAGCCTATAATCTCTACAACAATTCTACAAGATGAATGTTTCCTCACTTAGTAGATGAACAGGAATTAATATTCTTCTATTGTCCTGAGATATTTTTTCTTTTAAAACTACAAGGGTATATATACTATTTTCATTTGTCACTCTTACTTTAATAAAGATTAACGAAAAAGAGAGGAAAACTTTAAACAAAATACAGTGGGCTTGAAAATGATCAATGTGATTTGGAAATGGGTCATAATGTATATATACTTCAAAATATTATGTTGTGGGGATGGGGATTTAGCTCAAGTAGTAGCGTGCTTGCCTAGCCCTAAGTTCAATCCCCAGCACCATTGCTCCTGCAAAACGAACAAACAAACAAACAAAAATCCATCACGTTGTATGTGGTAAATGCGTACAATTATTTTATCTGTCAATTTAAGAAAATAAAATTTTTTTAAAAGTTTGTAAATGGAGAGAAGGTTTTAAAATAGAGTTTTTGCATTAAGAAACCTTAATGTCCTGGTTTTGAGTTGTTTTTAAACATCTTACCTCTTTGAAATTGACACATCATAATTATACATATTTATGGGATAGAATGTGATAATTCAGTACGTGTACATGATACATAATGATCCAATCAGGGCAATTGGCAGTCCATCTCTATCATCCTTTTGTATTTGGAGCCTTCAAATTTCTCTCTAGTTCTTCATAAAGTATATGATAAATTGTTATAAACTATGACACCCTACTAGAACACAGAACACTAGAACTTACTCTTCTTCTCTATTAGATATCTGACCTCCCTCAAAACCCCTTGCAATCCCTTTCTCAGCCTCTAGTAACCACTGTTCTACTCTCTTCTTTGAGATCAAAGCTTCCTTTTAAGAGTGAGAATGTGTGGTATTTGTCTTTCTGTGTCTCACTTACTTCATTAAACACAATGTCTTCCAGTTCCACCCATTTTGCTGCAAATGAGACAATTTCATTCACTTTTATAGCAGAACAATAGTCCATTGTGTTTATGTCAGTGACATATTACTTGGAAGAGAAATTATCTTTATTTTCCTTAAAACATTTTTTGAAGCTTACATTTCTTAACTGAATTCTTTTCCAACTTCAGGGCTGAGCACGTTATATACTACCTAACTATACCTCAGTCAACTCAATGAGTTAGAAGCTACTATTTGCATTCTCTCCCACTTCCTCACCTCACACCCTCATAGAACTAAGTGGTTGGTTATGGATATTATACTTATTAAATCCATATTTTAGGTCATGTACTACTTGAAGAATAAGGCTATAGTTCACATAGCACCCAAAGAGTCACTCTCAGCTGTCATGATTGCTGCTAAGAGGATATATCCTCTCTCCACACTTTCAGAGAAGATGACTTTGAATCTCATCAAAGAAGGGTCAAGGTCATGGGTAGCTTTTTTGCATATCCTGCACTAGCTCCAAGGCAAGATCATCACGGCAGAAGGGAATGGTTGAACAAAGCCTCTCACTTCATGGCCTCCAGGAAGCAGAGCACATGGAAGAGTGCCAGTGAGAGATACGTTCTTGGAAAGAATACCTACAGTGCTACCTTCTCTAACTGGGCCCCACCTCCTAACAACATATTCAACCAAGAACATCAGTGTATTCATCTATTGATGTAATGCTTCCCTGATCCAATTGCCAGTCCAGAAGTCTCAGTCTAGTAAATTGACAACTAAGATTAATTGGAACATAAAATTGCCATTTGATCAACTATACCACTCCTTGGCATATTCCCCAAAAGAATTAAGGCCAGTATGCTATAGAAATACCAGCATGTCATGTTTATTGAAGTGCAATTCACAATAGCTAAGCTATAGAAATAGCCCTGGTGCCCAAGGATGGATAGATAAAGAAAATGTGGTACATTACTCAGCCATAAAAAATAAAATCATGTCATTTGACAGAAAAATGTTAAATAAAATAAGCCAGACTCAGAAAGTCAAATATCACATGTTTCCTTTCATGTGAGCTTCTGTGGGTGGGAGGAAAGAACACTAAAGTAAAAGGGCAACTATCAGAGAATTTGCAGACAATGTATCTAAAAGTGTGCCTTGACTTAGTACAATTTTCTTACATGTTTTATATATTCTTTGTTCTATTAGTCTGGTTTCAATCTGTATATATGACAATTAATTTTATAAAGTCTTATAAATAAATGAATCTGATGTTGGAAAAATAAAAGGGGGATGGAGAGGGTGGGTGAAGAGGGAATTGAAATGTGTTATGTGCATGTACCAATCCCCTATAGGGAATGTAATCATTATGTACTGCAAACATGTACTAATAAATTTTTTTAAAAATTGGGGTACTGATCAGGAAAGAGGAGGGAAATGATAATGGGGGAAATGATCAAAGTGTGTTATATGCATGTACAAATATGCCAACATTAAATTCACCAGTCTGTATAACTAATATATACTAAGAAAAAATATTGACAACTCTCCTCAAAAGTGGGCCTAGTAGAGGGTCCTTAAATCACTGGAGGGCATTTCTCCTAAAACCCTTTTGGTTCTCATGAGAAGGTTGTTATGAAAGGAGCAAGCCTAGCCTCTTCTGTCCTCCCTCTCTTCCTGGTTGAAAATGTAATCACTTGTTCGATATTCCTGCCAGTGCCATCCATGCCACAAACTGATGCAGCCAATGGATGGCCTTAACCACAGAGCCTTCACTATATCATTTAGAAGTTTAATTTCCAGAACTGTGAGCTAAATCAACCTTTGTGCTTCATAAGCAGCATGTTTCTGGCATTTCATTATGGTAATGAAAAGCTGACTAATAGGATCATCAAGATAATGACAGAAATGCATTTCGCCAGAATACAATTACTTGCCAAATTCAACTAAAGGAAATAGGGCTGAATTTCAGGAAATTGGAAAATGCATACATTCAGATGTAAATGCGTGTGCACATGCACATATAGAGATGGGGGCCCCATAGATAGAGTAAAGGCCTCACTGGACATTATTAAAAATTAACAGACAACTTTGACCTCTACAACCAGACTTTGAAGGGGAGAGACAGCTATAATCCAATAGTTAGAAACATAAAGATAGCTAGATTCCAACAGTTAAAGAGACAAAGGCAAAGGAACTAGTTCGGGAAGACCCCAGGTAGTATGATTAATGTAAAAATCACAAACTTCCCCCTCATTTGACCCTTACATCTACATAACCTGGCCCTAAGGCACCCACCCATAATCTTGCCCTCTGTCAAAAGACAGAGGTCATAGGACTAAGAAATTGAGGCAGAGGTGACAGACAAGCCCAAGAGCCAATCAGATTCAAGGCCAACACAAGGAAAAACCCAATAAAAAGGGACTACAGAGAAGGGTCCACAAGTATTTCGCTTTGGAATGCTCCCTACTTGTCCAGTCGCTATCTATCATCTCGTTCCCCCTTATTTCACCATCTTTAATTAAATTGGCTTCTCTTAGTTTAAACTCGGTTTCTTTAATTCTTTACTGTATCTGGCTTTACGATCACCAGGAGCTGCATTTCTAGCAGGGCGGCAGCTCACAGTCCACCTTTGGACATAACACACACACACATATACACAGACACATAAAGTATTACTTGCACACTCATGAGTAACAAAGGTCGTAAAATTTGTACATGAAAGACGTGTATTACTCTTCAGAAAGTACTGTAAGTAGACATTTTAATGGCTATCTTCAGTAACAACCAGTTTCAAGGAAGAGGATGAAATTATGTTTTATCCAGAAATAAACTGCAGGAATTCAGGAGCACGTGGTATCATTTAATGTAGGACCAAATGTTTATGATAATTACACATATTATTCTTATAGTCACCACCATTACATTTTTGTCCATCTTTCTATTTCCCTAACCTACATTTTAAGCAATTAAGCAGTGTCACATTATCCCCTTATTTACTTTCAGAAGTCAAACCATCAATAACATGGCTTTTTCATGCAGATGAATTGATTATTCGTAGCAGAGTAATAAAGAGGGGGAGAAGAGGGAATTCTACTCGTGGAACAGTATACTTTCATCTCATGTTCCTTCTGCCTATGCGAGCGAGAAGAAATGACTAAAAAGACAAAGTTCATAGATTTTACTGACCTCAAGAGACGATGGGTCTGTAGAAGCAGGTTCTGCAGCAGGGAATTAAATTCTTTGTATGGCTTGTTTTTCAAGAGAAAAACATTTTTAGGAAACTAAAATAATGTATTATTTTCGTTCAAGATCATCAAGATTCCATATTGTTGATCTTTTTTGCACACCTGATGTTACATCTTTTCTTATATATAAATTTCTAGGTTCAGTCCACTAAATTTATGTAATTAACTAAACTGGATCTGTTTAGAGTTAAATTATAGTCTCCTTTGACTCCTAGAAGCTATGAGTCTAATTTCTACCAGCTATATATGCTAAACTATCAAAGTTGGGGGTAGAATTGTTTCTTGTCAATTCTTACATCTTAGGTGGATAAGGGGAGTGAAGCTACATGTTGAGCCCACCTAGACAGGCTCTTTCTCAAGAAATGCATGTTCTGTATGCTCTGAAATAAAGGAGCAACTGGTCATAGTACTGTTTGGTTGACACCTCTAACCAATGCCTCTACTTTATAATGTATCACAGACAAAATTGATGATTGCAAATTTTTATTTGTATGCTTGAGATTTATAAATAGCCCTTGAGAACACCATACTTGTTGATGTATTTTATTAATGAAAAGCTAGCCATCAAAAAGAGACTCCCTAAGGACACATAGGAGTAGATGAGTGGATAGTGCTGTTTGAATTTTTAATTAAAACAGCCAGTAGAACATAAGTTTGTTTTAGCCATTCTACTCAAAAGAGAAAACCGCAAAGGCATATACACATGTCAATTTTTAACATGTAATTCAGAGCATAGCTATCCAAGATAATGGATTATTGACTTTTAATGATGCCAACAAGATTTTTACCCAAAATCAGAGGTTCAGAGAAACAGTGTTTCCTCGTTTGACAGGCCAAACTAAGTCCTCTGCTCTCCTCCATGCCCTTTATGGCCACATTTCCTCAAGGGTCTTGGTTCTAAATACTTTAGGGTAGGGTCTTATAGGATTGGAGATGTCTGCATCATATTTTATCAGTCCATTTCTGATTTCAGCCCTATCTGAGTTGGGTGGACAACTCTTACAAGCCCAGTCATAACTGTGTTGATAATGCCCTACCAAAGTGCACATCACACATCTTCCTGGCTTTTCTCAGGATATTCTCTGACCCTGCCATTGCTCCTGTGGCCCCTCAGTGCAGGACAGTCATCATCTCAAGGGCAACCTTCCAAGCATGGGTAGATAAATCTCGGGAGTATTTTATATGCTCCTCAGAAGATTCCAGTGGAATCAAGCTTCATTTCTTACAGCAATAACTTGGGCAACTCATTGTCATATTGGCTTTTTTCTTTCCCAGTTTCACTCCCACTTCCTTATTTTCGTTTCCTGGGATAATTTCCACATCTTAACCTTTGACTAAAACTGTACATGGAAGAAACCTAAATGAGAACATGGGCCTACAAAACTGTACATTATACACAATGTAATCCAAAGACCTGCTCTAGGAAAATTAATAAATGTATGCAATGAAACCTTACCTGCAATTATCTTCTGATATGACTATCACTGGTAAACACAAGGTAGTTAATATCCTAGATTGCTATGTCTAGTCAGCCAAATTCATCAGAAAATTTAATTAAAGGGTCTAAGCCTCATATCTGGATAGAAAGCCATTATCTCCTTTTCAAAATATGATACACAAACTCCAAAGACTTTATAACCCAGTCACCAGGGAAAGTTGTGCTCAAAAGACAAGAAGGGTAAGAATTGAAGGTTGCAGCATCAAGAACCTGTCTTCACTGATGTTTTGTCTTTGACATCTGCCTTCCCACTCTATGCTTCTTTCACATTTCTCTTCTCAAAACAATATGCCCACTGTCACGCTTTTTCTTTTTCTTCTTTTTCTTTCTTTTTTTTTTTTTTGTGGTGCCGGGGATTGAACTCAGGGCCTTGTGCTTGCAAGGCAAGCACTCTAATCACTGAGCTAAATCCCCAGCTCCATGTCACCCTTTTTCTATAAAAGAGGAAAGTGCTTGAAGAAATCACCCTTTATGTTGATAAGGAATTTTAGTAGATATTTATGTCTTCAGACTCACACATTTTAAGAGCTATTTTACCATTCAAAAGAAGCAGCATTTATTTGGGTGTGTTGCTATCAGGTGACTTGCTAGTAATACATAGCTTACATTATACCAAGATTTATCCAAAATGAAAATATTTTTCTTTCTTCCACAAAACATGCAACTCTCTACTGAGCATCTAAAAAGGAGAGTTAAAACGAGGTTACTAAAAGTTGAACTTTTAAAATATCAATAACATTTACTTCAAAAGGTACATGTTACTTTTTTCTTACTAAATTTTCTAGGGTTACTTTGTCCTTAATTTCAGGGTGATATCTTACTGAGCTAACTTGGTGCCAAAAACTTTCTCACATGGTTATGTATGGTTTTAACATTAGGGGAAGTGGGGAGTGGTATTTGGGAACTCTCTGTACTATCTTTGCAACTCTTTTGTAAACCTAAAATTATTCAATGTCTCTAATACTAGATCTCAATCAACCAAGCAATGTTACATTATCCACCTACAGAAGCCAAATCATCAACAACATGCCCTTCTTGTTCATGCAGGACACGATCAGCTTGTTGCTGTTTTTAAGCCTTCCCAGGTAAACTTCTTCATTTGTCGGTGTCTTGACATTTGATTAAATTTTCTATCTGTATTTTATTACTTTTCATCTCTATTCCTTTCTGAAACAAAGGCATGAGTCCAGATCATGATGATATAGGTGTACTTTTTATATAAAAGTATGTATTCTGAGAGTTTTTTTGCCATTAAGAAGAGAAAAAGCTGCTCCTCTTAAACATAGCATGAGATGGTTGATACATTCTAGCAGGAAACTACTTGCAGTTTGATATGGGCATGCAATGTTTCTTGTCTCCCCCCTCATACCGATTAAGTCATTAGATATAGGTTGTTTTATTAGAAATGTTCTACAGGACTGATTTTTAGAAATCCTTTTATTATTAGAAAAAATTAAGCAAGGGAATATACTCATAAAATTTAGGCATTAAGTGCAAATTAATTCCAGCATATGCCTTCTGATCATGTTTCCATTTTGTAAACAGAACTATGGAAAATAAAATTTAACATAAATGGGTGAATGTCAGGTCTCACTGGGAGGATATCTAAAAGCAAATAATGGGTTAGAGACCTTCCCAGACCTTTGATATGCACAATAATCAATTACTACTTTTATAAAATGAAAGCTTGGCTCTTATACCAAAACAAATCTGGAAGTGATCTTTTTTCTCCCCCCATACCCCCGTGGCATAATCCTCTTGTTGATCAAATGTATCATTCATTCAGGAGATATATCATTTTAGTACATTTTCTGAATGTTATAAATGTGCTTCTAGGAAGCATCAATATATATGGGATCTTCTTTTATAAAACTATATTTTGCACTAAGGATTTGAGGGCAGTCTCTTTTTCTTTTTATGCAGCTGAAAAGCTCAACTAATGCTTCCTAGGCAGCCTGTCCACTCCCAGTGATAGCTCAACAAGAAGAGAAAGTATTTCTCACCGACCAAAGGTATTCTTCTAAGGCTATTCTTAATCAAGTTCTCTGCTCTGGATGCTCCTTCTATAGCTTCTAGATTTTAATTTCTCTTAAATTCCTCTGTAACTTGAATTGCTGCCAGGTTCTAGATTTGTTGTTTTATTGTACTAACTTTTGCAGGTCGGAGTGCCCTGGCTGTGCCCAGAGAGGGGAAGATGATTGCTTCTAAGACCTCCATCTTTTTTCCTTTAAAAATATTTTATTTTAAGTGATAGGCAAAAGTGTATGTATTTATTGTGTAAAACATGATATTATATGTTTTTGCCAATATATGATAACTATGAGAGATAATGCACATGTTAATTAACTAGGTTTCGTTATTCTATCATGTGTATATTCTTTCCTTTCTTGATGGGCCAAATTCATTGTTGCTTAAGAGAAGAGTGGTTTTGTTGCTGAACCACAACTATGTCAAATCTGTCAATGAGCTGGGAAACTCACTGAGGCTTGCTTTTGTCATCTGTGAAATAAAGATCACATTTCTTACCTCTGAGAGATTTTTATAAGATTTAACATGTTTATGTGCATGTATACAGACACACACACACACATTTCTTCCATATGGTGGGTGCTCTGTAATGGTTAGTTTTCTTGTCTTTCTAAAAATCTTTTCTATTTTTAAGCTGATCCTAGAACTGCCAGTAGTGATGGCTCCTCTCAGTCCCTTAATAAGACTGCTCCAAGCAGTGTCCCTGAGGAGCCATCGAGCTTGACCCACTATGTGGCATATTTCTGCCCAGTTGTTACCCTCTTAAATAGTAAATGCAGAGCCCTTCAGGGGCCTAGTGGAGCAAGTCTGGGTGATAGCAGGCAATATTTTTTCAAAGCTGATACCTTATCCCTTGTAATGACCCAAGAAGCCAGCTAGACAAACAGCAGTGATTGTTACTTCTTCAATGTTGAGCTTTGTTGCCAGGGGAAATTACAATAATCTCAATCCCATCTTTGAATATTTCCCTTTATTTTTATTTTTTTAATTATTTTTTAACCAAGAACATGTATTGGTACATTGTACATATAATGATCACATTCATCATGTTTGTTTTGTACCTGTACATGGTGCCTCTTGGTTCTCTCTCCTCTTCCTCACCCCTCCCATCTGTTCCCTCCACCCCTATTTACAGTAGGTTTATTCACATTTCTCCATGATTTCCCTTTCCCCTTTCTTTCCATTTTTTTCCTTCCTGCTTTTCCCCCTTCCCTCTTTCTAGTACTCCTCTCCTTTGTATATTATCTTCCTTTTATATAGTATCTATTACACCTCTTTGTCCTTATTTACAGTTATGGTTTCTCATATCAGAGAAACAATTCAATGTGTACTCATGAGTGTCTGATTTATTTCACTTAACAGTATGTTCTCAAGGAACATCCATTTACATACAAATGACTCTAGTTTACCCCTTTTTATGGTGGTGTAGTACTCCATTGTGTAGAAAAGCCACATTTTCTTTAGCCATTCATTGGCTGTTGGGCATTTAGGCTGCTTCCAAGACTTAGCTATTACAAATTGTGTTGCTATAAACATGGTTGTGCATATATCTCTGTGGTATGACGATTTTAATTCTTCTGGGAAGATCCCCAGTAGGGGAATAGCTGGATCAAATGGAACCTCTAGTTCTAGTTGTTTGAGGAATCTCCATATTGATTTCCACAGTGGCTGGACCAATCTACATTCCCACCAACAGTGGAGGAGGGTTCCTTTCTCCCCACAGCCCCTCCAGCATTTGTTGTTGGTTGATTTTTTCATAAACATGATTCTTTCTGGAGTGAGAAGGAATCTTAACGTTGTTTTGATTTGCATCTCTCGAATGGAATATTTCCCTTTAGACTGGAGATCACACAGTTTAAATCGAGATACAGATATTTTCTAGTCACTCAAGGCTAAAGTCCAAACTAAGTATGATAATGATGTCAGTTTGTTTCTATATAAAGACATCTTTTCCATTATGTAGTATTTGGCCTACCATGCAATTTTACCCAACCCTGTATGACCTTCTTTCATTGCTCCTTACTTTAATTCTGTTGACCTTTCAAACTGTGACTTTAAATCCATCTGCTTCACTAAACCTCTCTAGATCACTTATTGCAGCCTGACATTACATCTTCCTTCTTTAAATTACTGTTGGTATAATCATGCATTAGCTTGTAATTGTCATCATCTTTTCAAAAACCCATTTAAAAATTTCATTGTTATGTAATGAGGAACACGTATATAGCTTGTTTTTCCCAAAAAGATGGAGAACTCTGAGAGGCTATATTTTGTGTGTGTGTGTTTGTGTGCCACAATGCCTACAACAAATATCTGAGCAGACATGGTATTTTCATTTGCATAATGGCTTCTTCAAATGCCTGCAAAACATCAACTCTCAAAAATTTCTGTTACTAGAGAAGGTCAAGTGGATATGAATAATCCAACATTTGAATTATTCAAAAATCATTTATATTGAATTCTAGAAGATATTAGTAGCAGTTACATTTTTCTCTCATATATCATTTATAAAAATAATAACGATGCCAACACTCACTAAGACTTTATACTTTTCAGAGCCTAGCTCAAACTAAGATAGATTCATCTATATTTTCTGAGTATATGTACCAGGAAGCAGAAGTATGGTGCTCAGTCAAGAACTGGTTACAAGAAAAGTCTGGAGATCCCATTCTCCTTGATAGTCCACAACCATATTGACCTAAATACCTGTGCCTTACCACACTTTACTTATGCTGCTCACTGGCATCAATTAATAAATGAGTAAGAATAGCACATAGCCTACATTCACATTCTGGCTCTCCCATTTCCTATATAGTCATAGACAAGTTCCCTCTCTTTACTTGAGGGTCTTCCTGAGCAAAATAGCATGCATTTCATGGGTTTGTTGTATGAAAATAAAACAATACATAAAATGTTTACCCCACAATGTTTGGCATAGAGCAAATTCTCAAATGTTAGAGAACACATAAGTTCAAGGATACAAGAGGAAAAAATGTCACTAGAAATTTTTTACTCTTCTTTTATTCTCCTAGAAACCAAAGTGACCAGAAAGGGAGAAGTGGCCAACTGTAAAGAGAGCCCACACCATGTTCTCCTCCTGGGAGAAAATGAGGAGAAATTAAAACAGCACAAAAGAGGGGTGAGAACAACCCCTGTGTGGGTATAAAATTCCCCAGGGCATGCCATTGCTACAGGAAGGAGGCTCTCAGCTATTGGAGACTACATATAAAATGCGGTTGCTCAACCAGCAGTGAACATTTAACTTTCAAAGGGTGGAATCTGTGCCTAAGTCAGTTTATAGACTAAGTGACAATGTCATTGAACTCCTGCTATGAGGCAGGAACTGGTGACTCAAAGAGCACTTAAGGGATCAAACGTTTGGGTGGGGAGGCGAGACATTAAGTATAAGCAGAATTAATTACAACATATGGTAGGAGGGATGTGAATATTAAAGAATATAAAGGGAGCAAGAGTTCAACGTATGATTTGAAAAGTGCCAAATCAGGGCTATGAAGAAAAGATATTAACAAGGCAATGAGAAGTGGCTTCCTTAGTGAAGGAGGGATTTGAGCTGGGCCTTGAAGGTTGAGTAGGAGGGTAAGTTAGGCATGTCATAACAGTATGTTATCACAGAAAGATACTTGATCTTGCCTCAAATAGGCCTGGGATAGAAGTCAGGCTCCATCCATCATCAGCTGCATTTTGTGAATAACAGTTTCAAGACTATTATGGGTATATTTGTTAAATATCTCGTTCAGTGTCTGACATATAGTATAGACTCAAAAATAGTCACTGTTGGCAACAATAGTCTTACAGTACTTTTTATGAAGATAAAGCCTTGTGTGCTGCCAAGCACAGTTGGTTCACACTCAAGGTAGCAGCGGCAAAATTCTGTTAGAGATTTCTGGGCTTACCTCTCTGGAAACACTGTAGAGAATGGACTTAGGTCTGAATCAAAGCATCCAGAGGCCCATAAGAGCAGCAACTGAATAACCTCAAACCATCAGCTATAGCAAACTTCCAGGATAGCCAGGCTTCATGAAAGGGCTGCTGCGTGCCAGTTTAGGGCATCTGCCTTGACTTCATCTTTCCCTCCTCCTTCTCCTTCAATCATTTTCCTCTTTCCTTTGCCCCAAGGTGCAGTGTGAACATCAAGCTATTTTGTTCTGTATATTAACAGGTAAAGGCAGCAATCTGATCAAGCTCTCACATTAGAGGATTGATTAAATTTCTCTTCCCATAGATTGCAAGAGATGGATGATGTTTAACCTAAACTGTGCATATCTGAGAGTTTGGTCGTCAACAACCATTCAGTGGATGAGGCTGTGAGCTGTGCTGGCTATGACCAGAAGTACTGAATTCATTTCCCATGGAGAAAAACATGGTAGAAGAGAGAAGCGCTTGATATCTAGAATTATGGGAATTACCCTAAAATCTCAACAATGACCCTTTAATTTTTTTTCCTTTTAAATTGTTAATCCATGTCAAGCAGTTTTATTTTCCTGTTATTTTCTCAAACAAGTAATGGGAATGATAATCATTGTCTCATACAGGATGTCAGAGGGTTAGAAGAGTGCTTCTTGAATTGAACATGCACACAAATCACTTGGGCATCCTGTTAAAATACAGATTTGGATTCACAAAGCCTGGGGTGTGATCTCAAGGGGTGCTGTTGCTGCTGGTCCCAGGGACACATTCTGGGTAACACGGGACCATTAGATAGTTTAATGATAAAATGGGCTTTCTTTCCACTTTGTGGAAAAAGATCATTTCTCACCCATGGCTTGCTACCAGTTACGAAAGTAAAATCAAGAGGAGGCTGGAAAAATGTAGAGATGTAGAAATTGCCACGAGGGTTTGAGAAGGGAGCTACTGTTTAAACTGAAAAACCAAAAATTGTGGTTTTTTTCCCTGTTGGCAGGAGCCGCTCAGGAATCTTAAGGCTGATGAAGGGGTAGTCCCAGCGAGTTTTCCTCCTCTGAGCACCAAGTAAACACCACTGGTGTTTCCATACAGATACTGCCAAGTTCCGGTGATGCTTTTAGATGTTATGCATTGCTCCTTTTTCGTGTCAGCATAAATATGACTGATATTTATTTTAAGGTATATAATCTCTTAGTTGCAGTGTTGTTGCATTTTATTCTATTTCTGTAAATATAAATACAAATGTTATATTCCTAAAGGGTTGCTTCACTGATACATTACTTTCTCCTCTCAAATTGTTCCTACCCTGTACCTCATGTCTTCTTTCTAGGCTTCCTCATTTCCTTCCTTCTGACAGTAAAATTTCACTTTCTTGAGAAAAGTCTCAATTGCAGCCATGTTGTTAACATTATCCTGTTTATAAGCTCGTTATCCTGTAGTTGAAAAACACTTTGCTTCTGACATTAAAACCATTATCTGAGGCAGCATAACCATTCCACCTAGGGCAGTATGACCTCCAAGAGTCTGTATGTTTCTTGTTGATAAACTCTCAAGTAGTTCCATTTTGGCAGCTAGTTAAACACAAGACATTGTAGTGAACGTGGTGAGAACGACCCAAATGGAATACCCTATTGCCCTCTAGCAGGGTGCAGGACAGAATGGGAGAGAGTTAAGAGATATTGGTCCAATATTCCTTTGCCAAGCTGGACAGGCAAATATGTGTCTCATGCAAGTGAACATATGAGGCTTCAGTAATCCCTCTTTCTGTCTCTCCTATCCCATCCCATCCTATCCTATTCCCATCCTCAGGAATAAATTGATGCTTTTGATCATTATAGATTAGTTGATATTTTTATAGAATTTTATATGAATGGAATTCAGCTGCATGTACTCTTTTTTGATTGACCTTTCAGTCAGCAGAATTATTTTGAAATATTGTTTTTGCTCATTGTTTTCATTGCTGAGTCATAGTCCCTTTTATGGTTATATCAGTTTTGGTTTACCCACAAATCTGCTGACAGATATGAGAGTTGACTCAAATTTTTGGCTATCACAAATAAAGGCTCTATGATAGTCATTGTACAGTAAATGTTTTTTAAAGTTGGATAAACAGGTGGGAGTAGAATGGCCAGATAATATGGTAGGGGTTGTTAATTTATTAAGAAATCACCAACTGTTCTACAGTCACCTCTTTGCCAACAGTTGATGTGTTAGTCTTTGTTATTTTAGACCTTTTTGAGTAAGTGTGTCTAGTATCTTATTGTGTTTTTAACTTTCATTTCCCTGATGGATAATGACATTGAACATCTTTTTGTTGCTTATCTGTTAGCTGTATAACTTTTTTAATAAAGAATCTCTTTGATCTTTTTCCCATTTTATTTTGGAATATTACTTTCGTTGATCTTTGGAGTGCTTTATATATTTGGGGTACAGATCTATCATAGAAAGGATTTGTAAATATGGAGCTAGAGTTCTAGTGCATCCGTAGGTGAATAGGAGTTGGACCTTGCCTACAGGAACTGACAAGTCAGTGAAGGAATTCGGACAATAAAACAATAAGCATTGGAAACTTTAGGGTCTATGACTGAGGAAAGTACTATGGAAGTAGAGAGCATAATGCATTTTGTCGGGGAGAGGTGGAAAAGATTTCTCAGAGAAGAAGAGGCTTTAAGTTTTGTTTTGAAGGGTGAAGAGTTTGGGAGCTGGCATTCTAGGCAGAGACAATCTGTGCAAAGGTGAAAAGGTAGGTTTGGGAACAGGGTGTTCTGAGTAACCAGAGAGGCCTGGGGAAGGTGAAAAGAGGTAAGGTAAGGAAGGAAGGCTAAGAGTATACAGTCAGGTTGTAGAGATCAGACTTAAGAGTCTGAACTGCATTTCCAAAGCAATAGGGAGCCTGATGATGGGCTTTAAGTATCCCAGTAAAATGGTCAGATTTGCATTTTAAGAAAGTGTCCTGCAGCGATGGTGAAGGATTAGAAGAGCATAATGAATTCAAGAAAAGTGACAAGCACCTAAACAAAGCAGTAATAGCAGGCACAGAATGAGGAGAGGATGAATTATCAAGATATTTAAGAGTGTTAGACATTGGCCAGTGTTAGAGATTAGGAGTGAGGGAGATAGTGATATGCCTCCAAATTCTAGTTGAAACAATAGGGTACTTTGGGAGTGCATTCTTTGTGTCCACAAATATAGGAATACGAGCAGGAGAGGGTCTAGTATATGTTCAGCTTATATCATTCATTCATGTGTTCAACAATTTTTTCTTAAGTGCATATCATATTCCAGGAACTGGGGAGATGATGGAGCCTAAAACAGATACTGTACGAGTCTTCATAGAATGAAAAGTCTATTATGAAAGACAGGAAACTCAATAATCATGTGTAATTTAAGCCAATTGCTCTGAACTGCTTGAGGTAAAATAATAGGGTTGATTGTATTTTTCCAGGCTGAACCAGATTCCTGCCTCATTAAGTCTCAAGGAAGGTATTCATATGAAGGAAAAACATATTTTATATATTGATTCTAAATGCTCTCAGGGGGACTTGTTTTGGCATTTTCCCCCTGCCTGTCTGAAGAGTGACTGAAAATTTTGGATTCATGAAATCGCTTTCCAGTATATTTCAAATGTAATCACATTCCATAGTGTGTGTTCCTTGTTCTGTGAAATGAGCCAGAATACTGTGGCCATTTCATCTCTTCTGGGAAGAAAATCAAGATGCAAAAGAAGATCATCCCAGCCTGCAATGATGGTATGCAGCTGTACACAAACAGGAATGTTTGCCAAGGAGGTTTTTTGTAAGGCCCAAACTAACTACCCAAAGAGAAGCCATTACCCTTCTTATTTCCCTGCTTCTGGGGGTTGATCCTTCAAAGTCTGGCCTGTCACCTTCTACAAAAGTTTAGCTCTAGTACTATAGACTTCAACTTATTACTCTTCTATTAGTAACAACCATTTCTTAAGAACCCACAGTGCAGCATGCACTGTATGTGGTAAGTATTGAACAACACGTCTTGCTTAACTTTAAGCAATTCTGTGAGATAGATTTATGACACTCATAGAGGAGGAGGCTTAGACTTAGAGATGCTAAATTACTGGACAGATCTGTTTAAATCTAGTGTCTTAACCATTAAATAGCACACAATGCATAGTAAAGATCACTTCATCACTCAAAATACACCAAGGTTTGCTGCTAGAATAACAAAAAGTCACCATCTCCTAGTAGCTAATGATTGTTTCTCACATTCATGGCATGTATATCACAGATCCATTCTGCTAAATGTCCCCTCATCTGAAGATCCAGGATTATTGAAGCTGCCATTATTTTGAAAGTTGTTAGTTGTCAAGGTTGGCAGAAAGAGCTCTTGGAGGGGTCTCACAATAGCAATTAAATGCTTTGCCACAGAGGTGACAGCATTGCTTCCATTCAGAACTCACTGCCCAGGGCTAGTCACTTGGCCCCATAGAGCCACATGCCATTCAGGAAATACAATCTGATTTGGGGCTTGGAAAGGAGACATCTGAAAGTGAGCTGCACCGATGATCACACAGTTAAAGAGGTTCTCTGTGTTAGATTCCGGCATCCATTTCAGTGCCCTGCATTCTAGATTTTAACCGATAAGAACTTTAAAATTGCATTGCAGAACCAAAGCACAGTAAAACGGCACTTTCATATCCATTAGGATAGCTATAATAAAAAAAGTGTTGACAAAGAGTAGAGATATTGGAATCTTCATATTTAGTGCTAGTGGGAATATAAAATGGGGCGGTTGTTTTGGAAACAGTTTGGCAGTTTCTTAAAACGTTAAACATAGTTACCATATGACTCAATAGCTCAGCTTCTAGGTATATACTCAACAGAAATTGAAACATATGTCCATAGAAAAGCTTATACATGAATATTAATAGCAGAATTATTCATAATAGCTAAAATGTAGAAACAACTCCATTGTGCATCAACAGATGAATGGACAAACAAAATGTGATATACCCATACAGTGGAATATTATGAAGCAATAAAAAGACATAGATATCTATATATACTGTACCTTGCATGAACCTTGCAAAAATTATGCTATTTGAAAGAATACAACCACAAATGGCCACATTCTATATGATTACATTTATTAGAAATGTCCAAAACAGGTATTCATGGAAACAATGCAAATTAGTGTTCACTTAGGGCTGGGAGCCTTGGGAGAAATTGGGGAGTGCTAAGGAGAATAGAGTCACTGACAAGTGACAGAATCAATTCAGTCACTGTCAATTGAGGTAGGCTTTCCTTTTCTCTCATTTGGGAGTCATATTGTTCTTTATCATTTTTCCCATTTTCTTTTCCCTTCTCTCCTTCCCTCTCTCCCTCTCTCCTTTCCTCCTTTCTCTCCTTCCTTCCTTCTTTCCTTTCTTCCTTCCTACTAGAGATTGAACCCAGGGCTTTCTCATGGAGCTGCATTCTCAGCTCTTTAAAATTTCTTATTTTGAGACACAGCCTTACTAATTCATTAAATTGCCTAGACTGGGTTTAAACTTGTGATTCTTCTGCCTCAGTTTCCCATAGTGCTGGAATTACAGGTATGCACAATCATGCCCAGCATCTTCCACCTTTCAATACATGATTTTTTCCACAGAGTGACAATGTTCTTTGTGTCTCCATAGCAATGTCCTCCAACATCTGCACGGGAAGACATGGGCAACATAAGGAATCTACTGTTAAGTGTAGGAGCCTCTCTTATTTTGCTAAGTATATTTCCTTTGGTAAACAATGCATTAATTATGTTTTTTGAAATAAAAGTCTTATAACTTAGATCTATGTCATTTTTGTCCCATGCTTCCAGAAATCTTATAGCCAACTCAGTACTAAAATATCAAATTTACTTGCATTGTGAGCATGACAAATTCCTTCTTTCCTTGTTCTTGATTTTCTAATCCTGTATTCTCCCTTTAAATCCATTCCATATCACCTCTTCTTCTCTCTCACTTCATTTCCACGCTTTAGTTTTTCACTTCATCCTTCCTCACCATCCTTCTTCCCCATAATTCTGATCAAACTCTAGTTAGAACGCTTTCTACTATTGACCTTATCAGCACTAAGGAGCTGAGAGCTATAAAAAAAATTGAACAGTAGTGTAGATTGTGCCCATCATAATTCTTAGATCACTAACACCTATGGGGTCAATCTGTCAATCAATCCTCATGTAATTCCCCAGGCAGCTATTTATTCTGCTCTGCAAAATGACTATTATAAATCTCCATTCTTCTCAAGTCATCGAATCCTCCCCTTTCTCCCTCACTTTCAATTAGTGTTCACTCATCCTATATCTCAGGCAAGTGTGAAGACTTCAGATGAAACGCCTTTAACTCCTAGCCACATATTCTACACGTATCCTACTGTGCACTCAATTGTGATGAAATGGATGTCCCTGTAGCTGATGAATAATCCATTGTTTCTGCTCAAATGTCTTTATCTGGTGTTTATCTCCCTCTCTGCTCTCTATCTTCATTTTATTCATCTCCTTTATCGATTTCCTATGAGAATTTAAACACTCGAATCCCTTCTTTCTTAAACACATCTGTTCTTGACTTCCGGCATTTGTGTAGCCATGGTCTTATCGCTCCAATTGCCTGCCAGGCTGGATGTTATAACACAAAAGGAGTTCACAGTAGGTATTTCATTTTCTCAGTCTCCAGGCTAGCCAGTCTGGCTCCTTTTTTTTTTTTAATCACACTAATGAACTGCATCACTCTGTGTACACCAACAACCTGCCTGACACTAATCTAGTGAACTATTTTCAGTCCTTTTCTTTTACTTGGCCTTTTGGTGATGCTTTACTTAGTTGATCACTTCCTCTCTCAAAACATTATTCTCTCTTGAGTCTTGTGACCTCACATGCTCCTGATTTTCCTTCTGCATTTTGAGTTCTTCTCAATATCTTTTGTAGGCTTTTCATCCTCTCTCCATCTCTATGTGTTGAAGTTCCTTCCAGCTCTGTTCCAGGCCTTGTTTTATTTTCATTCTAAATGATATACCTGAGTAATCATATACTTTCTTTTAAAACTATACCTACACTTCAGGGGTAGTTTCCCAGTAAACATTAAATAGCAAACAGGAATTGTTTGGTACAGGTTTCTTGCTTTTGGATATGATGGGAACCCTTGTTGAGAATAGCTGGGAGCTACAGGAACTGGAAAAGACCTTCCCCAAAACAAGAGAGTATGAGCTTCTAATGTCTGGTAGAATCTTCACTTTGTATGTGTAGTTTCATAAGAAATTCTGTTTTCTTGTAAGAACTTTCGGGAAGCTGGGAAGCTTCTTGCCTGTGGGAGATTTCCCATTAACTCTTTATATAGTTATTTCTGAATAAATAATCATTATATCATTTCCTATTAAAAAATCTTGATATCATTTAACTGAATTTGTTGGTATTTTTCCATCATTCATATTATCATCCCATTACAACACTGGTGTCATAAATAACATAAATGCTAAGGTCCCAGATCCAAGTGGCCAAAGGTACTGGGGGAAAGGTACTGGAGCAAGGTATCCTGATATAAGGCCAACTGATGATTGGACCGTCCTTGGCATCAGAACATATGCCTATGTAGTAGATAACAAAGGAGGAATTATTCCAGGTGAGGTTTATCACCTTATAAACTTTGAATTTCTTGTCACTGTGAACTGAAAATGAATTACAATTCCAAATTTGGCCAGATTATAACTGCTTGATTTATTTCATTGTCTCTAGCCAAGCTTGGCATTTGAAGCATGAGTTGCAACAGAGAGCCACCTGAGCCAGTATCTGGTGGTTAAGGATTTTCACATTTAAATCATGATACTAATGCTAAGACGAATCCATCAGCAATGGCAGCACTAAGTATGAGGGAAGTACCTCCAGATCAGCCACCCCGCAATCCTATAAGAGGCTGTTTATTAGGCAAAATCGGGTTTCAGTGTGACAAGGGACAAAAGGAGCTGAGCTTTGGCTTACTCTCACTAACCCAGAGAGGCAGATCTCAACGGGAAAATAAAGTAGAAAGTCTTGCAATTACTTTCAGCTGTGATAAATTTATTACGTTTAGGAAATAATTGGTGTTTTATTTTAACTCCTTTTCAGAAAAGGTGCTATGCATTTGGAGCTCCTTGATTTGGGTGTCCCCCAAAAATGTTTTGATGACATACAGAAGTTTGGGTCTAAGAAATAATTTTCCATGTGCACTACAGACATTAAAAGTGATACATTAAAATAATTTAATTGAGATTAAATTACCAATGGTAAATTTAGTAAAACGATTTTTAGAGGGGAAATTCTGAAGAGGTGTCTGAACCCAGTACAAAATAGTAGTAAGAATGTCGAAGACGTGGCAAACTATATTCATAGTTATGTCCAGGGTGTCATGGTTACTAAGCATACTGATTTGAAATTGTCTCAAGACAATGAAATTTAAGTGTCAAATAACTTATATTTGCAGATAAATTTTTATTTAGGAAAAGACGACCTTTTTGAGACAGAGCCAACCAAGATAAAGAAAGAAACACTGGCGGGAAGCCCAGATCTTCTCAAATCTTGGGAAAAAGCCAACTACTACTTCCTGTTTGGAACCTTTAGAATTTTGCGTTGAGAGTATAAGAATGTGTATGGGTAGGAGGGCATTTTGCATTAAAATCACTTTTAATGCAAAGTGATTCAAAATTGGGAAGATCACCAAGAGAACTGTAGCTAAATGCAATTTTATTTTAAAACACTCAGAAATAAAAGATGTTCTCTAGCTTCCTGAGGCAAATGAAAAATGATCCTGAGAGAGAGAGATGGGGGAACAAGCGAGGGGGGAAATATAGCTCAAGAAAGAATATTTTAAGAACACTGGATTCCACAAAAGGAAGAAAGAAAGGTGAAGCTCATCTGCAAGGCAGATTGAAGCTAAAGACACCTACCCCCAACAGAGCGGTGACCATCAGCAGAAGCAGTAGCACGGGGTAGCTATAAGTGAAAGCACACGATCTTTGGGTGCTTGTGTGGCTCCTATGTGAATGCAGATGCCAACTGGACATGTAACATGAAAATCCCTCATCCAGCCTCAAGCAAGTCGTGTGCAAAGTAAATTACTGGGGAGCACAAGATCTGAACCACAAAGGCTACCAGTTTGTTACAAATAAATTTCTAAATTTCCCAATGGCAAATGTCTACATGCACATGAATTCACACAGACACACACACACACTCATACATTCACATACATTGCTTCATCCCATACTTACTATTCCACAGGTAGAAGTCTCACCCTACAATAAAATTCAACTTTGTAGTTCAAGCAGTGTTAATATAAGCTGTTTAAATACATTTATGTTTAGTTGGTGTATGATATTTAGTGAAGAAATGGGTGTATCAGAGAGGGAGATCTTATCAGTAAAAATATATATCGTTTGATAATGATGGATTTAAGAAAGATGGCATATCAATGATTGTAATAAGAGGCCTAATTTGAAAGAAAGAAAGAAAGAAAAACTTGTTTCCAGACCTAGCCCAATGATCAACATAGGCTCGTTCGGATTTGTGCAAAGCTATAGCTAATATTTGGGTATCTAATTATGCCCTGTTCATCAAGCTATGTAGAAGAAAGTGACTGATTATTCCCTATTTGCAGTAGTTTTCATCTACTGTATACAGAATTAGAGGGGTTAAAATATCTGCAAAATGTTGGATAAATGTATCAAAATATTCTATAACTATAATTTGCTAAATTTATTTAGATTATATGGGGATTAAAACTTCTGGGATAAACCCCAAAACATTGGGGAATTACTTGCACAGGGATTTGGGGATATTTGAATGTAATGTGATTACTGAGTTGGAAATAAAATGTGTCATAATCTAAACATGCTAGTGTTTTCTGAATTGCCCCTTGTAGAAGTTAGACAATTCATACAAATTATTTTACTGGAACTCTTTTTTTTGGGGGGGTGCTGTGGATCGAACTCTGGGCCTTGTGCTTGGTAGGCAAGCACTTTAATCACTGAGCTAAATCCTCAGCCCCCTGGAACTCTTGAGGTTAAGTTTTATGTGTCTGAAATTTCCCAGAATCATTTTTCTTTTGTGGTACTGGGGACTGAACCCAAGGCCTTCACACTGAGCTACATCCTCAGCCCTTTTTTATTCTTTTATTTTGAGACAGAGTCTCACTAAGGTGCTAAATTTTCAATGTTGGATTTGAACTTGTTATCCTCCTGCCTCAGCTTCCCAGAGTGGTGGGATTATAGGTGTGTGCCACCACAACCTGGCTTTCAGTGTCAATTTGGTTGCATTTTCCAACATTCTTATTTGGTTGTTTAAAAGATGGACTGGTACAACACTGAAATAAGTAATTTCGATACATTGTGTGCCCATTATCTATTGCCACAATAACGCTTTTTGCCTAACAAAGGTCTCAGTAGTATAAAACAAGTGTTTATTGTTGGGCTCGCCCAATGTGGATACTTTCCTTGGCTGCCTGTGGCTTGGATAAATGGGGTAATTCAGATATGCTACATGTGTGTCTTTTATCTTCCTGGGTATGTAAGTTACTGAAAGGAATAAATAAAATGAATTAATAAACTCTTACATTTGAGCAAGTTAAAAAAGAAACCTGAATACTTAGAGGTTGGAGGAAAGGTACTTTTTTTACCTTACGTCAATAGTCTGAAGCTTTTACATTACTTTGTTCTGCTTTGACTTGTCTTGCAAGAATACCTTGTTAAATTTCTACAGCTGATGGCCTTTAAAAGGTTCTCTCTCAGCCAGCTTGTATTAAATTGAACATCAAAAGCAAGTAACGCTAACTTGGGATCATTTAGGCATGTGGAAGACATTAAGTCCCCAATTGACACAAAGGGCAAATAATACGCACTCAAGAGAATTCCTACTATCAATTCGTGCTATTATTTGTATCCAGTTATCAGATCAGGAAGAGAATAGGAAGCAAGTCCAAGTGATGAAATAACATCAGTGGAGGACTTTAGTTCATTTAATGGAGGACTTTAGTTCATTTAATGGATACAATACTTTCTTTGGGTAGTCTGAAGAAATTTTAATGCCTCACTTGTGAGCTATTCATTAGCATCTTTTTATTAGTCATTTAGTCATTTCTTTTTCTCCATGGAGGTCTCAAATTTAAATTGCAAGTCATTAGATTATGAAACACACACATGTACATACAAATATTTCTGTTCTAGCGTTTATTTCTTTAAATGAACTGCTGTGTGCCCAACAGAACTGGCCACACTTCCATTGATTTCCACGTCCTGTGTATTTTTCAACTTACACATCTCTCACATTTATTTTCTCCCCATACAGATAACAACTCTACTTCAGGCCATGATATTTTTGTGTGTCACAGTCCCCTGACCGGCATCGTCTCTGAAGTTTTGATTTCCTCCAGTTCAGTCTCTTCAAAACTTTGGATGCTTTCTAAGTGCCTTACAAAAAAGCTGGGCATTTTAACCTAGCTCATAGAGTCCCCGTGCAGTGGCTGCAGCTTGCCCGTGATGCCTCATCTTTTTCCTTTGCCCCTTGTTTAGCTTTTTTGAATAAATTGGTGTGCTCACTTCAGCAGCACATATACTAAAATTGAACACATCGGTGCCTCACATTTACTGTTGTGTCCCTGCACACCCGTCCCCAAATGATTCTGGTCTCAATTTCCAAACCATTCACCTGCTTTATTCCTGCATGCACTCTTCATCCTCTCCAAGGGCATTTTTTCTGTCCAGCCAGCTTACACTGCAGATCTCAAGAAGGTAGAGACTGCTACTAGTTCACATGTGTATAATTTCAGAAAATACACAAATGCCTGTATGTCTTTGGTTAGACTATAATGTTGTTGATGTTGGAGTCTCTAATTTTTAAAGTTATTACAATGTCCTCTTGGGGATTCGAATGATGCCATGTGATGAATTAATAGTTTGTTATCAATTCAAATTCAAGAAATTTTCAAATTCCTGACTTAGTTCCAAATGAACAATAACTCCGTATTTGTTTATTGCTTGTTCATTTTTTTCTGACTAACTTTCTTACTCTGAAAAGTTGTATATATTTCTATGAATTTGGAACTATAAAGTATTCAGTAGGTATTTCCCTTAGTTGCAACATCTGTGCTTTTTTAAAATTTGCTGTCTGATGGGATTTGTGAAGATATCTAATTTTTTTTTTACCTCCTGGGTTCTCCATTGCAGTTTCAGGTTGCTGTGAAATGAGGCCGTATTAAACATTCTGGCAACTTTTCAAAAAATTATTGGAACAAGAAAAAATGTGTGCTTGGGAAGATTTTAAGTCTCAAGAGAACCACACAAATTCAAAATGTTATTATTAACAATGTTATAGTATTCCTCTAATTCCTATAATCTGAATACCCAATTTCACTGGATTATTCATCACATCATAGCTGGGGCCCTATGCTCTATCACAACAACATATGTTTAGTATTGTTTCATTCTACATGTATGTTAAGTTTGAAATAAGACATGAGATTATAGATATTAGCAGGAACCCCAATATTTTGAAAACAGTTGTGTTTAAGAAAAATATTTTGATGTAGTGGCAAAACGAAAATCTAGGGAGCATGGTTTCACAAGGAGTAATTTCAAAAGCAACAAAGAAATATTCGTATAGTTAACATGTATATAAAATTGCACTTTATTATTCATATACTATTTTATTTAATTTTTGCAGTACTTTTCTTGCACCTAGATGGTAGTTTTTCTATTTCACAGATAAAGATATTGAGGCACAAAGAGGGTAAATAAATTGCCCAAGTTCACGAAGCTGTTAAGTCACAGAGCCTGCCTTTGAACCTAGATGTTTCTGCCTCCAAATCCTTTGTTGACTACATTTTACCATTGCAATTAGTTTAAGATAAACTGTGAAGTTACTTCTGACATCAGCTACATGCTTAGGAGTTTCCCAAAACCATCCTCAGTGTTGATAATTCACTAGGAAAACTCACAGAATTCACTGAAAGCTATTATTTATAACAGTGATGATTTGTTACAGGGAAATGATTCAGATTTAAATTGGCCAAGGGATGAAGCCCATACAGCAGAATCCAAGATGATTCTAAACAAGAAACTTCCATTGCCCTCTCCCTGTGGTGTCAAAAGATGCTGTTCTTCAGGTATTGATGTGTGACAGTGTACATAGGATATTGCCAGCCTGGGAAGCTAACCCAAGTTTCAGTGCTTAGGCTTTTTACTGAGGTACCATTTTGTAGCCAGGATCAATTGAATGCACACATGGCTGATCTCAGTCTTTACATCAATTAATAGCACATGACTCAAAGCCCACACTCTAATTCACATTGTTGGTTTTTCTGGCATGGCTAGCTCCCACATTAAGACTTCACAGGTGTGGACAGACTCTATGCTAAATCAATTTGTCCAACTCTACAGTATGATTCAGGTGCAAAGCAAACACTCTCTTATCAGGCATAACACCACAAGGGCTCACAGATTAGTTCCCAGAAACAGGGCAAAGGCCAGATCTCTTTGGAAAAGGCCAAATTCTTTACTACACAGCCATCTGGAGAAAAGAGTCTTCAAAGGATAGAGAGACGTAGAAGATGAAGACAGCTGAGAAATACATATGTATTTACACATATGTCAGTGTGACTTGTTGGAATCAAAATTTGAAACTTGATTTGGTTTTGTTGTTATATAGTCATATGTCATTTGATGATGGGGATACATTTTGGGAAATGTGTCATTGGACAAATTCATTGTTGTGTGAATATCAGAGAATTACTCATACAAAATTAGGAAGTATAGCCTACTACACATCTAGACTATGTACTGTGTATGTATTCTCTCTCTCTTTCTCTCTCTCTCTCTATAAAACTGTACACCTAGGCTATGTGTATATATGTATGTGGATATTGTATGTATACACATGCATATATAATAGCCTATTCTTTAAGAGCCATGATGAACAAAATATGAAATTATATCAAGCACAAGAGAAAACAATGCAATCAAGAAACATGCTAAACACGAGATTATGAGGCTGCTGCTGATACAACATGGCATAGTGTTTTACGATAAATATTTTTTAAAAGGAGAAGTATACAGAAGCATCAATAAAAGTATAATATAATGGGGTTGGGGATTTAGCTCAGTGGTAGAACACTTTGCCTAGCAAGCACAAGGCCCTGAGTTTGATTCCCCAGTGTGCCCCCCAAGTATAAAATGGTAAATACATATACCGATAACATAGTCATTTATTATCAAGCATTATGCACCATACACAATTCTACTGCTAGACTTTTATATGAGAGGCAGTGCAGTAGGTTTACACCAGCATCACTATAAACATGTAAGAAATGCATTCTATTCCAAAAGGTCTGAGATCACTAGAGAATAGCGAGCCATTATAATCTTAGGTGATATAGGTAGTCATATGGGTGGTCTGTTGACAATGGAAACATCTGTGTATGGCACATGAGTATCCACTCCTCTGGCCAGAAGATCAGGTGAATTGGAGAATGTGAGAAGGGATGAAAGGGATTATGTCATTGCCATGGTTCAGATATAGCCCTTGAAGTTTATAACAAAAGGTACAACTGTGGAACGTGACAAAACCATTACTTGAGGAGGAAAATATGGTTGGTTTATGAGTTTTATTAGAGGCTCTTAGTTGTTTTCAGTTTAAAAAAATTGTTATCCATTAACTGACTAGCAACAGTCAACTCCTGGGGCTTTTTGCTAAAATTAGTTCATTATCTTAAAGAATATTGATGACATTTTAGAATAGAACAGCCTAACAAATCCAAAATAAAAGCTTTCTAAAGAAACTTATCCTTTAGCTTTATCAAGAGAACCCCCCCCCACGAGAATTAAAAACGAGTTCTGCTACTAGACACAAAGGCTCCAGTCATTTCTATTTATACAGCTGCTCGGCTTTATCTAGTATAAAGTAAAATAGAAGGTAGCAACACCATATATCAGAGTGAGTCTGATGTGTGCATATTAATTCCTTTGGTTTATGATTTGTTTTCTGTTTGCATAATTTGAAACCACTGAATTAGGTTAAAACTATCTCTGGTGTCCTGCATCATTAAGCTAGAACTTCCCATCCCTTCTTCCCTACTGTGTCCCCTCAAAGATTCTCTTTTTAGTGGCCTAAAACTCTAAGACATCTTCTGTTTCTTGGATTACTCTGGGATAGGGGAAAATCTGTTATTATCAGAGTAGATCAGCTTCATGTGTTAGTCCTCTTCCTAGAGCATTTACGATTAAAAGGCAATGTCATGCAGAGAAATTTTCTCCGCAATTTTCTAATTATATTTACCACAGTGGGTATATTAATTAGCATATGTAAAGCTCTGCTGTAGTAACGAATCTTCAAATTTCAGTGGCTTGACCCTGCAAAGGAAGAAACTTCACTGCAAACACAATCTAATACAGGTTGCAGGGCTTCTTCTGCCTGTCTTTCTTACAAGAGCTGACCTGGGGACTACTGACTTATTTTGCAACTCTGACACCTTAGATTTCTTTGTTTCTAGCTGTATGGACCTAAGACAAAGCATAGAAGAAGTAACTTTAATTTGCTGGGACTGGAGGCAACGCACTTCTATTCATGTAACATTGATTAGAGTTTGTCATAGATAAGCGCGGTAGCTGGGAAATGTAGAGAGCAAAATGAGATATGTTCAGGCAATGGGTGGGGGATCTTCACAAACCCACAAATCATACCAGCAGAGAACTACTCAGTCCAACAGATAAAATTTATGAATTCAGCAGAGCATTGTCACACAAATTTCTGATTCTTCCCTCGAAATTCTTTTATTGTAAGTTCTGTTCTAAATTTTTTAAATGTAAATTTATTGTAACTGATGCATAAAAATGTACATATTTATGGGTTACCATGTGATGTTTTGATACATGTATACAATGTGTAATGTCCAAATAAGGTTAAATATAACAACCTCCTCAAACATTTATTATTTCTTTATGGTGAAAACATTCAACATCTTTTCTCTTGGCTTTTTGAAATACAAAATAAATTATCATTACCTACAGTCAGCCTACCATGCAATAGTATACCAGAACTTCATACTCCAATCTAATGATAACTTCAGTAACCATTTTCATGCCAACCAGGATCACTCAGACTGTACTTTGAAGAACAAAACAAATGATAAATTCGTGTGTGGGAAAAAGTTGTGTTTTATATTGCCATGACGTTAACTTTATCTCTTTCGAAACTTACAGCTTAATAAATGTTTAGGAGGTCCTATGACTAAAAAATTACTCCACACCGTCGGCAATGGTGATGGGGATACAAATGATCACATACTGTCCCTGGCTACACATAGGAGAGCACACTGGGGACTGGAAGTTTGAAGCCTGGTCTAAGACAGATTTGAAGCAGATCTCCAGCCTCCTTGCTTATTTCACGTTGAACTAGTTATCGTAACTCAGCAGCCTTCCACATCTATAACTTGGAGATGATAGAATCTTACTTACAGAGTAGTTGTATTGAGGTGTGAAATATGGAAAATGCTTAGCTGTAGGGGTGGCAAAAATCTATGTGGTCCATAAACATTCTTTTCTATTGTGTCTTTTTATTTTTTGTTATCTTCTAGTGAAGGTAGACATAGATAACTACAATAAAAATCATAGTGCATCAAATGCTAATTGTGGTATACATCAGCACTGGGAAGGTAGAAGACCATTCACGGTGATTAGGGCCAGAGATGGTTTCATGGATGTGGTGACTCCTGTCTAGGGCTTTGAAGCATGAGAAGCAAGAGAGAGGAAAGAAGGTGAATTTTGGAAAAGCCAGGAATAGTGTAAGTGCAGTGTAGGAATAGCGATAGTAGAGACTGGTGTATTGGCACATTGAAATTTGTTTGGAGGAATAGTTTGACCCACATGAATATTGAACTAGGAAGTATGGAACATTCTTAATAAATGGACAGTCATTGCTCATTTGTGAGAAGGACAATCACAATACAGTGCAATATGTGTTTCAGAAAGATACCGTTGAAGGCATTATACCAAACAAAATTAAGATGCAGACCATGTGGGCAGTTTCAAGACATTATAGTATTTGAGCTGGCTCATAAACAATTACACTTGTTTTCAAATTTAACCTGACATTAGTACAAAGTCATTCTTAACAGAAAACAGACTACACACAAATGAGTACTACTCTGCTATAAAGAAGAAAAATTTGAGTCGTTTGTAGGAAAATGAATGAATTTGGAGACCATGATATTAAGTGAAATAAGTCAGTTACAAAAGGTTAAATATCATATGGTTTCTCTAAAATGAGAGACCCAAAGCATAAATAAAGATCAAAATAAAAGATCTTAGGAAACAGTGAGGTAGACCCTTTGCAGATGGGAAGAGGAAACGGGAAGAGGAGAGAGAGAGGAAGGGAGGGGAAGGAAAAAGGAAATAAAAAGGACTAAGATGTGATATGTATATGCACCAACTTCCCATGATGAATGTATTTGTTATGTATCACAAATATGTACTGATAAAAATTTTAAAAAGAGAGAAAAATAAAAGAAATTGAGAGGCAGACTATGGAGAGATGAGAAGGGGATCTGGGGAAGGAGGGAGAGGAGGGTGAGGGACCAAGGGAATATAAATGTTCATGGTGCAATATATGTCTCAAACTCCCAAGCTGAATAGAATCACTGTGTATGGGAAACATATAGTAACAAAAATTAAGAAAATAGACTATTATCTCTCCTATTACCTGTTATACTATAGATACTCAAGAGTTGAAGAAACCTAAAATAGGTATGTAAAATATTGCCAACCCTAGTTAACACTTCACCACTTAGTATAATAAAAATAATGTAGTCCTATGGTAAGAAAAAAAAGCCTGGGGAGCTTTCTAAAAATATGGATGCCCATGTGTCACAATGAAGCTCAACTACACCAGAATCTCTAGGTGTGAAAACCACTAATTTCTATTAGGTGCTAGGTACAAAAATGGATATTTAATAAGCAGTGGTTTAAAATTTGTGATCATCTACACATGGCATTGCTCGCAGATTATCTAACTGGTTCCAGTCTGCACTTCCCTTCGATCCTCACATGCTTTGTGGGAAGTGACTCACCAAGGAAAAGTTCACAATTCTAATGCCTTTCTACATGGAATTCTTTTCTTCTCCATGATAACAATGAGCGATCATGCAGAAGGACAGAGATAAGAGCCTAATGTAGTGCTCCTACACATATACTAACAAAGTACTCACTGAGGCAAAAAAATTCTACTCTCAGAGAACTTGAGGGCTTATTAATATTTGAGCTAAACCTTTCTTGAATATGACATTTACACAGTATATTTGTGTATGATAATAAGTATTGTTTATATTTGCTTAATTTTAAAAAATAGTGACATAAATTAAATTCCATCAAGTAAAATTAACATGACTGAAAGATGAACTGTGGTATTCGTATGTTTCCTATAATCTGCAGTGCTCTGTCTGACTTTCCCAAAAATACATGCACAGCAGTTTAAGAATAATGAATGTCAGAGAAGGTTTGACTTAAATGATCAGACTTGAGATTTCAATAGTTTTGCAGCTAATTATTTAAGTGACCTTAGTGTGTAATTTAAACTTTCTGCATGTGCATGCATACACATGTACACACATGCATTAAACAACATCTGGGGCCCTTTTGTACTAAAAACATTCAAGATGGAGATTTTGTACAATCTTGTAAAGGCTGAAAGTTACGTATTTGTATAGGCACTAAGAAGCTGAAACTAAGGAAAATCCTTGAATGAGAGTTGTGCGTGTTGTATTAATTATTTGGGAAACGATTTTGCAGGCTTATAAATTTGCACAAAGTGCACATCTTACTTTTCTAAGATCACTTTAACAATCGACATGTTCATTTACTTGTTGGTTAATTGCTTTTTAGAAGGAGCATAGTAAACAGCCCCCCACTTTGTATTTCAGTTATCTATTGCTATGTGACAAATCATCTCGAAATAGAGTGGCTTAGAAGAGCGATGGTCGATTACTCCTCTCAGTTCTGTGTGTTGCCTGGGCGGTACTGCTGCTCTCACCCGAGCACACTGCAGTCAGCAGGTCGCTCTGGTGGATGGTTAGGTCTATCTTTTTTTTTATGTTATTAACTCTAGTTTTATTTCAAAATAAGTGTCAGTTCAGTACTTGAGGTATTTACATTTTTTTTTCTTTTTTGCCTCTTTGATAAACTGTAGGTTACTGAATTTAAATGATTGGGTGAGTAAAACTTTGCAAAGAACTCTAGTCTGTTGTCTCCTTATTTAGATATCACAGGTTACAGTTGAAAACCAGGCTAATCTAATGAGGTGATGGAGCTAGGAACAGGTGGAGTGAGTAGGTATGAGAAATTGACTTGCTCAAATAGCCTAGATGCCACACAGGTTTACTAAAGAAATTCTGTAACCTCTGTTTTCCAGACAGTAATTTAGTGCTACTGTTGTTCTGGGAGGTAGTAGGCATATAATTTCTCTAGCTTTGTGGACTCAAGTAAATGTAGACTAGCAATCTGTCTTCACTCTACAATTTCTCGAAGGACCATTTAATGACCCAATCAGGTGGGTGATTTTTATAAAAATAGATAGAAGAGTGATAATTGTTGGGGCCTGACCCAACAATTTTTCTCCTTTTGTTTGTCCTGGGGGAGGGAAAGCTATGAAGGTGTTTTACGTGCTTTGATATCACTCACTGGGCCTATCTTTTCCCACAGTCTTTCGTGTCAGCTTATCCACAGCAGGTCTCAGAGGTCCCGGGGTGAATCTCAACACACAAGCACATGTCAAATGACTGCTAGCGCTGCATTTGCTGATGTCTCATTGATACAAAGTAAGGCACATAGGTAAGGCCAGAGTTTGTGTAGGAGAGCATTACTGAGAGCAGGACTTCTGGGAGATGTGACTCATTGAGGGCCATTACTTAACAGTTTACCACAGCCCCTTGTCTGTTTGAGCAAACTGGTAGATGACACTGTATGACTGAGGAATGCTGTGAAGACGTTCTCTGCCTTTCTTTTATTAGCACAGAAACCACAATTGGGTTCATTCCGCTGGATTGAAGCAGTAGCTCTCTACTGGAATTCATTTCGGGTTTACTGTGGTATTTTCTCAAAAGACAGATACTTGGGTCCTTGTGCAGAGCAGTCAAATCAAATTAATCCATAGTTGATTCCAATGTGCACACATAAGATTGGTGGAGTTGCATATTCCATTTCCAGAAACGATGGATTAGCTTGTGCAAGACCAAAGCACTAGTGGGATACCAGTTCTTAAGGAGCAAAATCGCTGAAGAGGGTAACTTCTTGCGGTTTACAGATTCCTCCCTTGTTAGTCTTGCAGAAGTGTTCTTGTGCTTCAGTTTGGAATGTAGTGATTTTTGCAAGTGATTATCTTACTCTCCAGTTTCTCAATAAAAACCGAAGGAAATAGAGCTTCATTTTAATATCCAATTACCACAGATTTATAAATTTATATATATATGATATTATACATATGCTATTTTATATCTTTCTCTCTCTCTATAGGTCGATATATATATCTTAAAGAAATGACTATGGTAATTCCTTTGCATTGCATTTTAGGTAGGTATCACCAGGTGTATCAAAACAGTTCCTGGCTCATGTGGTTGGGGCTGAAGAGAACTGATACTGTAGATTACGGCATCACTTAAGTAATTTATTCATTTGAAAGATATAAACTATTGCAAGGGGATGAAGCGTACTAATAAAATATTCATTGGTGATTGGGGAAATGAAACAATTTAATACCAAACTTAACTATAATCTTGCTTAATTCAACTTGTTTGTCTTCTAAAATTGAACAAAGCAACTCACTCTACACCTTTTCTTAGTGTTTCCTTTGAGGTTTTGGAGCAGCATGTGGGCTTTCTTATCTCACTCTGCTGGCTGGGTATTCAGCACGTAACACTCCTTCCCTGCTTGGGGGAGAGAACTCGCCGTCCTTCTAACTTCCTTGCATCCGCTTTTCCACTTGGCAAAGGCAGGGGGAAGAATAACAGGCCTCATTCTGACTTTCCAGGTCTCAAGTTGAGAAAGTAATTTACTCAAACCACCTCTTCCTTTCTTCAAAAAGCTTCCATTGGTACCCGTAATTGTTACCGATGCTTCAATCAGATGCTTAAAATTATCCATTAACCTCTCAAACAGGCACCTGGCTCCTTTGGAAACAGTTCTATTTTTTCAGGGCTACACCCCATTTTTATTTTTGGACACTGCTTTTGAAATTCATTTAAAAATAACTGTTTCCAAATGAGAAGGTAAAGGCATTGTTGAATACACTGGCTGATGCAACTGGAGACAGGAAAAGCTGAGGGCTTTTCGCATTTGCATGACTCAATCATCACACAGGTCACATACATGCACGTCGAGCAGAGAAATGGCACTGATTTGACTCATAGTACTAGGCCTGTAATTCTAGCTCTATCATCAATTATTTGTGAAATCTTGAACATATCATTTCACCATGTGGGGCTTCATTTTCCACATAGTGAAACAGGGTGGTGGTATGCTAGATTTTTTTCTAAAGTGATTGCTGGGTCTAAATAGTCAACAACTCTGTATACTTTGTGTTTTTCTGGGTACTGATTTGATTCAGTCTCCTGTTTGAAATCATATATATTTTGATAACCTTCGCCATAGATCAGTGGAATCTAAATTCCTCTAAGAAATGTTATATGAATGTTTTAAGGAAATGAAGAGATTGGAGATTGTTTCTGTAGCAGGAACTTTATACTTAACGTGGTAATTGCAGCCCTTTCTTCTTGAAACCTAACATGTGAACCTCTGTGGGATTATATATTCTCCAGAGGTTTCCTTGTAAATTACCATGATTGGGTAGTTCAGGACCCCACACACTGAACAGACCAGATAGGTTAGCAAATTATTTATAGTTGTATTCGCTGAGGCAACTGCAACACTTTTACCATCCAGTAAAGCATTCTAAGTGTAGAAAACAGAAACAACCCATTAATGAAAAGCTGCCATTTAAAAATGTTCTGAGACTGGGCATCTCAAACTGCAACATGCACAGAACAGCCAGGGATCTTGTTGAAATGTACCCCCGATTTAATATATCTTGGTGGGGTTGGAGCTTCTCCTAGTCCAAAGACAGAACTTTGAGTAGAAAGGCACTAAGAGACTGAATAACATATATGTGGATTTTCTATCAATTATGATTCAATTTGCCCATTATGAAGACAGATAGGCTGAATACCCGTTGCAAACCGCACTACCTGAGCTAACACAAGAAGGATTTCTTTCCAAATGGCACATCAATAGAACGGCATATTTCAGCTTTAAATATTCATGACTTTGTCTTCCTCTTGTTTCTTTCAAGCATTTTGACATTTACTTAAGTAATTACCGTCGCTAATAAATGGCAGCCCTTATTTTTGTCCTTTGTAAATCTCCCTATGTTATTATTCATGCCTTTGTTCTGACTCCACTTTTGGAAGCTGCCTTTATCAGGTTTGCCAGGTGGATTCTGCACATATTAGGAATTAATCTCTACAGCCCATCAGAGTATAGCCAGCTTCGTTTAATCAAGGAAAAAAGCAGGAAGCAAACAGTGACTTCGAGGGAGCCAGTAGCTGGGAGAAGACATTGGGAGTCTGATGACCACTATAACTTATACTGATCACACAAGACAAAAAAGCCACTTTCTGCCCATGTCTTCTTACACGTGGCAATGCCAGACTCTCAATGTGTCTAATTTGTTGCAGAATTGTCTTCTAGACATACAGATTGACATGTTACTTTCACACAACCTTTGATTCCCAAGAGAGTCTGTATTACAAAATACTTCAGAACAAATCATCTTCCTCTATTTTCATGAGTCCATTTGGGAGTTGCACCACAGGAAATGCTTAAAGGGAAAGAGAGGCAAAATGTGTTCCTAATTGTGTTAAAATCTCTAAATATATCATTAATATTATAAGCCTACTTAGTGTATTTAACACATAGCCAGTAATGCAGGAATCTCAAATGAATGGCTGATTTTTCTTTCATTAAGAGGAAAAAGTCATTTTCAGATTAAGAAGTGGTTCATTTTTTAATGAAAATTCCTTTGGTTCTACTCTGCAGAAATAAATCACCAAAGTTCTCTCAGTAATGCACCAAATATTTTGTACTTGTATGCTTTTAAAATAAAAATTGAAGTCGTTTTAAAGTCGATCACCAAGGTCAAGTACATTTGGTTATTAGCATGTTGTTGCATAATACAGGGAGCAGGAAGAACAAGAAATAATCAGCAAAGTTTAAAATGTTCATAGATTCTTTACTTTCTGGAGACCTTGAGGCAGGCAATAAAAAGATACTTTACATATTAATTTTTTAGCCAGAGAAACCAGGAAGAGTTAGCTAACTTAATTCAAGGTCTGAGTGAGTCAGATAGCAGAGAAGCTATTGTTTTTATGGCATCCATCATGGTTGCAGTTAAGTTTTGGTAGAAATTTCAAATTAGGACAAATGATCTTTCAACAATATTTCTCTAATATTGAGAGTATACACTGCTTTTACTCCTGCCAGGCACTATACTCTCTTCTTTTCCAAAGAAACAAACAAACAAAAAAGCAATCATTATAGGCCACTTTTAATATGTGGCTCAATATTGTAAAGTCAGACTATTCCCATGCTCTAGGCTGTAAAATACCTCCCATCCTGTTGTACGTGGCAGAATAATAAATATGCATGTGTGATGGTGCACACACACACACACACACACACACACCCTTTGCAATCAGAACTTTCTGATCCTGTCAGGCCTCCCTCCTTTGAAATTTGCCAGGTAGGTAGGCTGTGTGATGTCAGCGAGTGTGTCTGCCTTGCTCAGAGGGAGGGCGGGCTCTCTGTGGGGTGTGCTGACGTCTCTCTGTGGAATGACTTCAGTGCTATGCTCTGACTCCTCCCTGTGGGACACAAATCCATCCTGACACACATCTGCAGGGGAAAAAATAGCTCACAGTTTCTTCTACTTAAGAGCAGTCTTTTTTGGCAGCCTCTGGGCCACTTCAGGTGAGGCCAGCCACCTAGGTGTTTGTGAACACACAGAGCAGAGAGAGAACATGAGGCTACTTGGTCAGGGTGCCCTTTACTTGGCTTAATTCTGTGATTCTTTGAGAGTTAATCTTCTGAGTCTTCCCTCCCACAGAACCTCAGTTCTTGAAAGGCCTGAAATTGAGTATGTTTACCTCATTTTGTGTGACAGATGCTCCTAACAATTGCTTATATTGGTTTAATTTTTCCCTTTGACTCAGGTAATCACGCAAGATGTTTTACTTTCCTTCCAGAGTGATCTCTATTTAGTGGGGCTCCTAACACTTTAGATTTGTCACCATCAGTAGGTCAAATAGTCGATCATCAGTACAATATCAGGATGTACTAATAAGCTTGCTGTTCACAGGGATCTTTAATGCAATATTGCAATTGTAGGGGGGAGTAAGGAGGTATTATTATTTTACTCAGTGATACCTCTCTGTCATGAACATACTAATATTGGAGAAAAGTGTACAGGAAAAATAATCTCTTTAGAATCGCTCCCCAATATTAACTCTAAAACTAGTGAAAATTCATTAATTATATACTCATTATCCATTTTACCAGTGAGGGAAGATTTGATCTCTTTTTATTAGAGATTGGGGATCTTACAAAACGAGTCTTGAGGTGAAAGTAGTACATTTTTGTGTCTATTACATAAATGGAATTATGCCTTTGGTCCATGTTAAACTTTCCTCTTCCCACTCCCAAATGGTACTAGAGAAATAGAATTATAGTCCAGATTGTCATTTGTTTTCTTTATGGTCCCTTTAAAGAACTTCTAGCCTACTTATAAGTCATGAAAATTGTGCCCTACACTTCCTTCTTTATTCTACTTTCATATTTATATCTACTTTCTATCTGAAATTGATTTTTGGAATGGTGTGGGAGTAGAGTTAAGATTCTTTTATTTTTCCTTTCAGATATTTAAATAATTCAAGACCACTTATTGAAAAAAAATCACAATTTCTCCCATTGCACTGCAGAGTCAATTTCACCACAACTCATTTGATTGTATATTGATGGGTCTGTTTCTGGATTCTATTTTATTCCACTGATCTATTTGTCTATCCTTGCACTAATAACATATAGGCTTAATTGCTATAACTTTATAGTAAGTGTTTATATCTGACAATGACCTCCAACTCTGCACTTCTTTAAGATTTCCACTGTTATCCCGGGCCTCTGGGTTTCCATATACATTTTAGAATCAGTTTGTAATTTCTGTAATGACTAAGACTGCATCAAATCTATAGAACAATTTGAAAAGCAGTGGTACCACAGTACTACAATCTTCCCATCCATGAATATATCTGGAAGAACAAGACTAAAGGTTTAAAAGATCTGGAATGAATTCTGCTTCTTCCCAAATCAAGCATTTATTTGAGTGCCAGATATCTCCTGGAAAAAATATACAAAGGAGGTGAATATTGGTTCTGGTACCACTCTCCATTCTTTTAGTCTTGTCTTCTCACTTTCTTATCAACAGCCCAGGAACTTTCTCATTTTGGGGGGGTTTCTGGGTATCTTCATTTTCACCAAACTCTCCATCATCTCTCTCCAGTTAACCCTCATGCATCACACAGTAACACAACACAGAGTTGTGGTGGGCTACTCATTTAAGAAATGCTACTTATAGTGGGAATTGCAATACTGTATCAGGAGATATTTTGGATGGGTGTATCAGTAACTATGCCCACGATACTGCTGCATAACAAAAATTCTATAGAATCATAGATATACACAACAAACGACAAGCTGACAAGTCTGAAGATCAGCTAGCAGATGGATGAGCTACAAGGACTAAGGTAGGAAGGCTTTGCTCTGTGTTTCTCCCATTTTCCTCCCAAGGGCAAGGAGCTAGCCAGAGCAAGTTCTTCTTGCAGAAAACAGAGGTGCAAGCGAGAAAGGCCAATCTTTCAAGTGCTTTTCAAACCTCCTGTCTCCTCATTCTGTTCAATGCAAGTCAATGGACAAAGTCAGAATTGAGGAATAGGCAAGTATACTCCATTCCCCCAAATAGGGTGGGGTGAGTGAATAACTGTTAACAAAAATCTAATATACTATAGTTGGGCAATCTTACAAGTTCATATATATTGTGAACTTGCTAACTGCCAATATGTAATCTACTTCTGTCTTAATGAGATAACAGAAATTAACAGGTTTATGTTATCCTAAAAATTCCTTCACTGCATATGTGTCCAGTCCACATTTTGCCAGTGACATATCTCTGAGCCCCTTCTTATAACAGGTGTACCCATTCAGGACTGCACTAATCTTCAATGCTTTTAAGATTCAGCAAGTCTTTCCTCCTCTTCGAAGTTTCCCTAATTCCTTCCCACTGTTGAGAGTTTTAAAAATGTCTGTCCCCTACTCGTTGATAGCATCCATGCTGTGCATTAATCCATTAAAGCACATAAAATGTTGCGTTGAAAGTGGAATTTGTTTGTCTGCCATATAAAGAAGATTTAACATGTCTCCTCCCTCAGCTATCCCACCTATTCTCTATGCTGCGGACAGTAGGGCAGGATTAATCCTTATCTCATTATCCCTGCTTTTTAACACTTAGTGGGTGATAATTCATGTTAAAACAAGTGAATGAGTGAATGATTCTTGGGCACATCATATGAATATATCTTCTCAGGATGTGTCTTGTATTTCCTCGAAATAAGCAATAAAAGTGAGTCAGACTGTTTATTGAATTATGTTTTTAGTCTATTTTAGATATTTTATGTATGCCTCAACTGAACTCTGGTTAAGAAATTCCCTTATTTAAATAAAAGAAATGGAAAATTTTTCCAAGGAGAAAATTACTTACATTGGAAGCATTATTTTGATTTTAAAAATAATCAATTACCTAGTAAAACCTCTTTATTTGATTTTAGGAAGAGACCAAGCATTCTACACCTATTGTACCTTATACCACTTTAGTTTCTTTGAAGTTGCCTATTGAGATTAACGCCCCCCCCAAAAAAAAAATAAAAGGAAAAACTTCTCCTGCCCCTGAAGAGAAAGAGAGTCCGTGTTTGAACTGGCTTTGAGAGGCTGTCTTAGTAGCAGACACACATGTGCCTCTCCCAGCTGACATTTGCTTACCTGTACATGAGAGTCTGTCTTCTCGCCCTCCTCATGAAAGGTCATCTCCTTCTCTCTCCACCTCAGCCCAAACACAAGTTCCTTTTGGTTCATTCAATGACACAAGGAAAGTCAACATTCCAGGAGATAAAAGGACCTAGTGTGGTTTCCTGGCAGTTTGTGATGTTTTAAACACTAACTTTCATTGCCTTTGAGTGAGTAGCTAAACTGCTGAGCAGAAGGCAGAATTAAAGATGCTCCATGATACGTATTCCCTTGTTGTGTACCTAAAACCTCAAGATTTGGTTTAAAAATTCAGTGTACATTTTCAGTTAATTGATTCTTTTTTCTAATAATCATTTCATGCTTTCTAAACAATGCATGTTCAATTATAGAAAAGATAGGCAATAATTAAATACAACTAATGAAATTATCACTAATCTCAAAAATATATGTTCATTATGGAAAATATAGACTGTATAATTAAACACAAACAATATTTAAGCTGTCCATAAGCTCAAACTCCACAGAAAACTACTATTGAAATATCTCTCTCTCTGTATATATATATATATATATATATATATATATAAACATGTACATTATTTTTATATTTTATTAAAAACATAAATGTATGTAAGCATATATACACATATAGGCATAATATATATGCTTATACACATTTATGTTTTTAATAAAATATAAAAATATTGTATATGTTTCTTAATCTGCTTTTTAATTTTATAATATATAGTGAACATTATTATTTCCCTAGTTCTTAATTATTCTTACACAATATTATTTTAATGGCTGAATTAATTCTATTGTGTGGTTATATAATAATTTAGTCCTCTTCGGTGCATATTTAGGCTGTTTCCAATTTCTTCCTCATGAGCATCATTTTAGCAAATGGCCACATAGCCATAGACTTTCCAAGATGTATAATTCTCTCTTCACACACACTCTTTAGGATAAATTCCTAGAAGTAGATTAGCTAGATCAAACAATATACAAAATACAAATGAAGTCTTCTCATATGCATTGCCAAATTGCCTTTGCTGCATTTATTATAATAGTTCAATATATATTGTTTTCTGTTATAAGCAATGTTTTCATGAGCTTATCCTTTTGTTCACTTCCTACAATCTCTGGGAACCCCAAGGGACATGAGATTTTATGAGCAGTGGTTGTGGTATACGCTTAATAGTGAAGCAGAGCTGAATCCATGTCAGACACACACTGGTATCTACCTTGCAGTGGTTCATCTTTACAGAGAGACCCCCTTAAGACTTCATTGTAGCCCCCTGGGAAATAACCAGTCCAAAATTTCAAATCTCAAGTCAAATATCATCCCAGCAATAGTAAAAGGGCCTACTGTTGGGATTTCATTTTTGATAAGTTCGGTTAAAGTATCTGCCAATAGCAAACTTCTTGTCTATTCCTGACAATTGTCTTTCACTGACAGCACTTCACAAATGGAAAAGTTCTCACAATACTTGCTACATACATACTGCTAAAAATATCACTGCTAGATAAGGGTGTGTAGTAGTTATATCCAATTTGAAAGGGAATATTGGTATACTATTGCAGTGGCTATCTCTCTATTACTGTTCCTGGCAGAGTACAGGCAGTCAGTAAACATTTGCTGAAAATTGGATGGATAAGTGAATGCATTTTGTCTGTGATTCTTGATGTATGGAAGAGTTTACATATAGTTATAGTATGTTAGACTCTAGCCACAGCCACCTCATAGCTGCATTCTTTTGCAGTCTCACTTAACTCTGCAAGAAGATATAAATAGAATTAGAAATGTGAGTCAGAAAGGGTAAGACCAATCATTATAAATACCTCAATTCTGTCCATTAGTTGTGAATAAATTGAGTGGGATGACCTGATTAGAGCTGCAAAGTTTGAATAATAATAACCTTAATTAATTCTGGAAATTTGAGTGGTTTTTTTCAAGAGTTCAGATTAGCAACAAGTATTATGCAATAGACTATGCCTATTGTGGGATCAGAAATCTCTTTGGAACACTGCCTGATTCTCTCTCTCTCTCTCTCTCTCCCCCGTCCCTCTTCCTCTTCCTCTTTCTCCTTCTTCAATGATCTCTAGAAGACATTATTTTTTTAGGAAGCAATCTATATTATCCACTTCTGTGTAACAAACTACCTCCAAATTTAGTGCCTTCAAACAACATGCACACATTATGTCACAGTTTCTATGGCTCAAGAGTCCATATGTGGCCTCACTGGGTCTATTGTGTCAGGGTCTCCAGCAAGGTCACTGTGATTTCATGGTTTAACACAGAAGGATCATATTCCTAGTTTACTCATGATGTTGTTAGATCCATGTTGGGCAGATGGCCTCAGTTCCTCATTAGCTTTTGGTCAGAGTCTTCTCTCAGTTCCTTACCATTTGGCATTTTCATAGGGCGTCACCCTATACAGAATGTGGCCTCATCAATTTGAGCACACAAAAAGGTGAGAGAGTACAAATCAGATGGAAAAAAAGCCACATTGTTCTTAAATCTAATCAAGGAAGTACCATCCCGTCCCTTTGCTGTATTCAGTTTTTACAACAAATTACTATAGAGGTCCAGGTCACACGCAAAGGGAGTGGGTTATACATGGATGTGAACATCAGGAGGTAGAGATTCTTGGCACCATCTTGGAAGTCTACCTGCCACAGAATCCATGAGGGACAGTAGGTATATTGTTATCCCTGCCTACTTACTGGTACCTTTCTCCCTTCTCTCCCTATTCACTTTTCCCTGTCATCTGCTCTCTCTCTCCCTCAACCTATCACCTCATGGGCAGCATTTACAGCCTAGATTAGTTTTCCAGCTATTTACTTCCTCAAAATTGATTATCGACTCCTCTAAACATCTCCTTATCTTCTACATGTAACACCTTCATCAGCATCAGTTTGAGAAGGATATTATGATATCTTTAGCAGCAATAACAGCAGAAACAAAAAGTTTTATTGGGAAATTGCCCTATGCAAGGAATATGCAAGATATTAAATTCACCCATCCATTTTTAAAAATGTAATAAGGATTTATCAAGTGTCTTCCACTTACTGTCTGCAAAGTCTTTCAGAAATACAAAGATGAATACGAATATATCTTCTTTTGGTAGTTACCGAAAGAGGTCCAGAGCCAATGCTCATGGAGATGCTAAATTTAGCAAAGAGGATGGCTTGTACCTAGATGTCCTCCCAAAGCCTCATACACTTCTAGGTGGGACTTGGCTGAGCTGGCTGGGCCTAGAGTGTGTGATACTGGGATTAAGGGTGTGTGGTACTAAATTAGTCCATTGACTGTAATTAGAATAGTTGTGGGTGTGGCTGAATGGATTGAATGAAGACAGAAGCCCCACCCTGGGTGTGGGTTGTACCAACTAAAAGGCTCCTGGATGGGATAAGAGGGAAAGGCCGGCTTGCTGCTTGCTGCTTTCTGCTCATCATGCCATGAGCTGTTTCTCCTCTGTGATTGCCCCTCTGCCATGCCACCCTGCCTTGGAGCCAGCCAACTGTAGACTGAAACCTCTACAATCTGTGAGCTGGAATAAACCTTTCCTCCTTTAACTTTGGGTGGTGGGTATTTTGTCTCACCAATGTGAAAAGTACCTAAGACAGGAAGTGATGCCCAATTTGGTCTCACTATATAACTCTTTCCACCAACAGCTTTTTGGAGCTATGCAGCTGGACTAACCTCCACAGGCTCTTTTTGAACCTTGAGGAAAAGCCTATGGTGTTAACACAAGTCAGCCCTACCAGTGGTTTTCAAAGTGTGCTACTAGACCACCAGGATAAGCATCCCTTGGAAACATGTTAGAGATGCATATTCTCAGGCTCTATCCCACACCCCAAAAATAAAACTTCCTAAGAGTGGTACCAAGCAATCTGTACTTCAAGAGACCTTCTAAGTGATTCCATTTGAGAACCACTGACCCAGAAGATGCACTGCCCTGATTTCAGTTAACAGGTTTTACCCTCAGTCCTGGAGATTGCTTGGATCCAAATTCCAAGATGGATTTGGCCCCTTAAAAATTCCGATGTGAAAATCACCTCTTGTTCCCCTGTCTTTCGGCTGCCTGTTGCTTCTCCATCCTGTCCATTTTCTGTATTCTATGCACCTTTTTGTACCCCTGCACAGGTACTCTTTCCTTGCTCTTTAAATCACTGCTAAATAAAATTTAAGAAGCTAGCCATCTCAGGATAGAGACAGATACACATATAACCAAAGCATGGACAGAATGACAGGAGTCTTAGTAATGATCAAGGTAGAGATAAATGTTGACAAAATTCAGGGGAAGGACAATTTCATTGCAGCTGGGAAGAGTGGAGACAGTGTTGTGGGGAAGATAGCACTTGATCTGAGCTTTGGAGGACGAGAAACATGTTAATAGACTGAGAAGCGGGGGGTGAGGGAGTAGTGTTTTGACATATACCTGAATGATATCAGAGGTCTGTGCTTAACAGTAAGGTCTTACAGATATAATAACTGGAATTATAGTTTCTCCCAACTTGCAGCATTATCTGTTTTAACCTGAATTCTTTCTAATTTGCCTCAGTCTCCCTTTAAAATGTCTGTTGTCCAAGTTTTCCTCTTTTTCGTCTCATAAATATTCTCAATTTGCTCTTCCCTGGGGCTAGGACCTAACAAACAAATGGGTGAAGGCACATTTGTAGGTGCTAAAGATAATTTAAGAGTTAATAGCCTGGACAAGATCATATGAAAGCAATTTCACTTTGGCCTTTACCCAGTAAGTCATCATAGCAGGTTTATAATCTCATGGACCTGGGCAACGAGATGAGAGATTTGGTTGGAAAAGAGGACAGTGGGGTGTTAAGAAAAGTTTTTCATTTCAAAAAAAAAAAAAGTGGGGGAAAGAGCCCAGAGGAGATAAATGAGCATTAGTGGTCTTATTTTACTTAGATTTAGAATGTCATGAAGTATTACAGCTATTTTCAAGTGGGTAAGACTGGCACCCGGAGACATTTAGCAATGTCTGAAAACATTTCTAGTTGTCACAACACTGGTGGGGTAGAGGGCATTGGGTGTAATGTGCTACTGGCATGAGTAGACTGAGGTTAGGAGTGTGGCTAAACATCTTATGATCACAGACTCCCCCCACCCCCAAATTGGCCAGTCCAAAATGTCAATAGTGCTGAAGTTGAGAAACCCTGGATTAAAAGTACATCGAATTTTTGTTATTATTAATTTTTTTAACTGTGGCAAAGTTTATTTAAAAGGCAAAATGGAGACTGGGAGAGAAATTGGCTCTGCATAATGAGTTTGGGCTGAGCAAATAAAAAAGTGAAAAAAAAAGTAAAATAAAAATACATACCACATCTGAGAGACATGGTATGGGCTCTCAGGGAAAGATATGATAGCGCAGTCTGTCCTTTTCATGGGTCTCTTTATGCTGTCTAAATCTCGAGAAAGTCTGAGAGAACTTCACATCCATGTCCTAAGAGGTGGTGTAGGGATCTAGCACCTCAGGCTGACATCAGGTCTAGGCCATTCTTGTGAGAAGTTGTGTCTTTTTGAGATTTTGTAATTAACAGATCCTGCCTACTTTCCCACCCAGCTGAGCCACACCTCTCTCCTATCTCATTTCCCCCTGAGAGACACAAATCCCCAGAGTTCTTTATGGGTTGTTGAGGGAGTGGAGGACTCCATCTTCTAAAGCTTCTTCGAACTTTTATTGAATTTCTCTCCCCTCCCAAAAATAGTGATCCACCAAATGCTGAAAAGGATATGGAGAAGCCAAGTGGGATCATAACTGCACTGCCTGTAGGAATGTATAATGGAATGGCCACTCAGGAAAACAGGCAGTTTCTTACCAAACTAAACCTGCAATCATATGATCCAGATACTGTGTTCTTGAGGATTTATACAAGGGAAGGGGAAATTTTTGTTCCCTCAAAAAATCCATCCACAAAAATTGAAAGCAGATTTATTCATAATAACCCCTAACTAGAAACAACACAGATGTTCCAGAAAGGGGTGCGTGATTAAACAAAGTACGGTTCACTTGTACCATGGAATATTACTCAGCAATAAAAAGAATAGATTATTGATATAACCAATGACTTAGATCCATCTGCTGAGAATTATGCTGAATGAAAAACCAAATCCCCAAAGTTCACATATTGTATGACTGCATTTATGTAACATTCTTGACATTACAAAATCATAGCAAAGGAGTTAAGATTAGTGATCAAAAGTACAGTGAATGCTGCTGAGTGCCATCTGATGGAAAAGCAGGCGCATACAGTGTGGCTGAGAAATACAGTAGTATCTCAGCTCAGTCACTTAATTTGTTCCACGATTCTAGGGAATATGGCCATGTTCGTGCTCCTTTGGGGAAGATGGCCTGGTTGTTTGTCACCTGAGGCAGAGTTTGTGAACGGAAGCAAAATGTTTCCAAATGCTTCTCTTCACAAACTAATTGTTCGTGAACAGAAGTGGCTGTGAACCAAGGTATTACTCTACTGCACTGTAATACTCCATACCACATTTTCTTTATCCATTCATCTGTTGACAGGCATCAAGGCTGTTTATGTAACTTAGCTGTTGTGAATTTGCCTGCTCTTCACATGGGTATGCATGTGTCACTGTAATTCGATCACTTTAACTCCTTCTGGAAGACACCCAGAAGAGCTATAACTGGGTCAAATGGAATTTCTATTTTTAATGTTTTAGTATATGTGCTGCCGAAGCGAGCACTCTATTTTTAATGTTTTGAGGAGTCTCCATACTGATTTCCATAATGATCGAGACTATAATGTTAAATGAAATAAATCAGACACAGAAGGTTAAATGTCACATGGTTTCTCATCTACAAGCCCAAAATATAAATACTTTAAAGAGAAAAATAAAGGAGAGATGGCAGGAAAAAGGGAGTAGACTTTTTGGAGATGGGGTTGCAGATCCAAGAAAAAGGGGCAAGGGGAGGCTAGGGAGAAAATGAAAGAAAGATGATCAATATATAACTGTGTGCTAAATCCCCTGAATGAATATAATTATTATGTATCATAAACATATATTAATAAATTTTGAAAATTATGGTGTACCCTTATCCATCTTATTCACTTGATACAGCACTATGTGACTTCTGGCCTTCCTCAAAATCAAAAGAACTATGATAGGTAAACATTTTGAATTAATTCAAGAGGACATCGAGGCACACACAACAGAGCAACTTAAGACACTCACGAAAGAGGACTTCCAGAACTGCTTCAGAAAGTAGCAGGAATGATGGGATAAGGAGGTCCAAAGCAAGGGAGAGTATTTTGAGGGGAATTAATGGCAATGTGTCTTTTATTGCAATAATTTTTTTAATTTAAATACTCATCATATATTTTGATCACCCTGCATATCTTCACCTCCTTTGTTTAGACAGAACAGTGATTTGCCATCCCTGTTGCTGTGGTGTTAGTAGTTCTGCTTCTAAACCTGCCACTATCATACTTCTAGTACTAATGAGAATTCAGAGAATAGTGGATCAAAGATATAAAACTTGCTTTCTAAAGTGAAGGATATTGCTATTTCTGAAACTATGGAAGGTAGAAAGCAATAGGAGAGGATAAGGTTAGGTCTTTCAAGTCTCTTCTGTTTGATTTGTTTGACACATAGAAGATAATTATAGCCTATGTATCAAGACAAGGTAGACCCAAATTGTCAGCATGATTTCAAAGAAACATCCAGGCAATCCCAAAGGACAATGATATTGTGTGTCTGTAAAAGGTAAAAGAATTTATCTTCAGTTAATAAAGCAATATGATGATTTGAGAAACTATCTGGCAATTTTTTTGCAGAAAAAATGGATTAAGTCTAAAAAAATCCATTTATTTGACCAAAAATGATGTTTGTTTTCAACAATGATTTTAATAACTGAATGAGTGTTTCTTATTGCCCAGGATGTTGAGAAATAGTTGGATGCTACGGATCATTGTCTTGATCCTGTTTTTAATTGAAATGCCTATATTTCACTATTTAGTAACAAATTCTCTCTTGGTCCCTGATAAACATAACTGCTCAAGTTAAGGCCAGATTTTTAAATTAATCACTTACTAATAGCTTTATTATGAATTTGTGTTTAATCTTAGCCATGACAATATATTTAATTGTAATTTTTGTTCCTTAATTATGCAAAACATTTCTTCATGTTTAGCTATTCTTGTCTTGTGTATGGTGTACACTCTTTAAAGTCTACTTTAATATTCGACTTGCTAATGTTTACATTATATTTATAGATGAGACTGATGAAATAGTTTTCTTTTGGAGAGTGGAGTTTGCATTTCAGAGTTAAGTCAGTCTCCTAGAAATAAATTTGGGTTTTACCTTCTTTTTAGCTTTGGAACAGCTCAAATAGTTTAAATAAAATATATATTATCTTTTTCTTAAAGATATAATAACTCTAATCCAAATAACTACTTGGTCATAATGGGTTAGGGAGAGGAAGGGAGAATTCTGAGAATTAAAAGAAATTTTTATGGTCTATTGAGTCTGCTTAACTCTACTTGGACAAGATTTAATAATTTTTATTTTCTTAGAAAAAGGTTCTCATCATGTAGATTCTCAAAGCTATTGGCATATAACTAGTCTTTCTTCTTCTTCTTCTTCTTTTTTTTTTTTTTCAGAGAAGAGGATTAAACCCAGGGCCTCTTGCATGCTAGGCAAGTGCACTACCACTGAGTTATATCCCTGGCCTTTTTAACTGTACAGACATGCCTCGTTTAACAACTGAGTTCCCTTCCTGAGACTAGGTCATTAAATGAATTGGTCGACAAATACGTACAGTGTGTACATTACAATATTCAGAACAAAGAAATGGTCAGAGAAAATTCCAACTTGATGACTTTGATTTTACTGCATAACTCTTATGTGCAGGACTGTAATGTGTAACAGAACATAAAACTGCAGTACTGTACTGTATAGTAAAATCAGTAAAAATTACAGTACTTTATAAACAAGGTGTACTGCACCAAAAAAAAAAAAAGACAGTGACGTTCTATAAACGAGATGTACAGAACTGTACAAAAAAAGATGGGTTAGGTTAACAGCATGCCTTGGGCATAAATCCAAACAGTTGTTAAATGAGCAGGTTGTTAAACAAGGAATAGCTGTATTTTAAGGCAGGGTCTCACTACATGGCCTAGACTAGCTTTGAACATGTTCGTGATCCTTCTACCTTGGTCTCCTGAGTAGCCGGGATTACAAGCAAGTGCTACATTCCTTGACTTCTTGCATGTTCTCATGAATTTTTTAATGCCTTGAGCAAAGCATAATTTAAAACACTTGTCTACTTTTTAGCAGCCATTTTATCAAAATAAGGCCTGGATTAGGAAGACTGATATCCTCTCCTAGGCATGAGAAAAAAATGGGTCTTGGACTGTTAAATGTTCTCTACTTTCAGAAAGGTTTGTTCTAATCACGGACAGAATTGGCACTTGTTTGCATTGCACATAGCGAAGGAAAGAAACCAAAAGCCTCTTTGCCCCAAATTCTTTATCATCTCTTGGTCTCAATAAGTAAGAATTCCACCAATGATTCACTTTTTTAGATTAAGACTTTGGAGGACCCAGGTGAAGTACAAATATACTCTATGGAAGAGATGTTACAGGCTCCATTTTATTACAATATTGTTCAACCTTAACAGACTCCAGGACACTTCCAGTGGGATGGACATCCAGAGGGCTCAAATATAAAAGTATCCAAGTACTTGTTCATGAGCAATATATCAATATATTGTTTTATTCCAGAATTTGTACTCTAGTAAGTGTAGGCAACCTACACTTACTTGCTGCCTCAAATTTGCTTGCTTTTTGATTTTAGGTTTTTAATCTTTTTTTCTTTTTCAAATTAGTATATGTTTGTAATACATCATAGCTACATTTCTTTTGGGGAATTGGTACATGTATATATATATAGCATATGTTGATCATTTTGATCCATTTACCTCCCCCTTTCCCTTCTCCTTCCCCTCATTCCTGTCTAATCTTCAATAACTCTGCCTTCTTTTTCCTACCATCTCTCCTTTATTTCAATCTTTATTTATTTATGTTTCAGGTTTCACAAAAAAGAGAAATCATGTGATGTTTAACTTTGCGTGTTTGACTATTGCACTTAATACTATGGTCTTAAGTTCCATCCATTTTCCTGCAAAGAACATGCTTTCATTCTTCTTTGCATTGATGTCCACTGACCACAAATGAGCAGGTGAAAAATGAATCGACAAGAAATAACAGGGCTATCACTATGCATGGAAGCAACGGCTTGGAAATATAGTTGTTCTTTACTTTGAAATCTGTGTTACGTTACATTTTCATGGTGTCTTGATATCCATCTACCTCTCTGTTATACACTAAGAAGGTGCTTAGATCTACTAATAGCAAGCCTAATGAAACTAATAAGTTAATTTTCTTTAACTCTAAAGATGGAGTCAGGGGATACAACTATATAGGATATTTAATGAAGAGCCAGTAGTGTGAAATTCAACTCACTATGTCTAGCTTTCTCCATGCATTATCTGCATCAGGTCTAAGACTGGGCATAATAAATATTGATCCTTTTACCTCACAGGGGTTTTTTTGGTGGTGTAATGAGCTGCTCATGTAAAGCTCCTTAGAGAAAGCTACTGCTAAGATACAGCACTTCAAAATACATGGAAAAAGAAATCAATTGAGACCTTATCAAATAAGATTACTACACAGTCACATATACCACCTTTTAGTATCCTGAAGAAAATCACACTTTCTTTTTGTTTAAATCAAGGAAACATTAAAAATTTGATTCCCTTTTCCCCATCAGTCCCAAGAAGATAGCTTCAGGGAAATCACATAGTGGAAATGCCCAGATAGGCTAAAGCCAGGGACTGATTTAATCTCTGCTGTGCATGCTAATGCCTTGCTCAGGATGGCACAACATGAGAGAAATGAAAGCACTGCACTTTTTCCGTGCACACCTCTCTACAGCTTGAGTTGGTGCTGGACTGTGTTGTGCAGCTTCGGTTGTCAGCTCCTATGTGAAAAGAAGGCTCTCTGTTAGCTTGTTTGATGTCAGAGTCTAATTGACTAAATTACCCACGTGAGCTATATTTTGATGTTCCCTTTGAGATGTTTCAGAATATCTCTAGGTTTGTTTCTATTTCCTGAAATTAAAAGCTCATATAGCTAATACATTACCTTTGGTGTATATTGCAGAACAAAATAAGATGTTTGAGTTTGGAAGGAGTTGGCAGATAAAAGTAATTCTTTCTGGCTTTTGCCTCAAAAAATTAAATCATTGCTTTGTAACGTACCCTAGACTAATGCTTCCCTAATTTTAAGTCTGCACCAGTCCCATGGGGATCATGTTAAAATGCCGAGTCTGACTCGGTAGGGCTGGGTAGGATCCGAGAGTCTCCATTTCTAAATAACTCTCAAAGTGACTACAGACCTCAGTATGAAGAGGGTTCTATTGTCACACAGAGACGCTAACTATTCTTAAAATGTCTTAGAATATTAGAAGAGGAGGAAAAAGAGAAAGTAACAATGTGGTGAAAGAAATATGGAAAGGTTTGCATTTTTAAACAATATCTAATTGGTTCAATACGTGAACAAAATAATTTATGATCACTATAAAAAACTATACTATAGAGCTACAGTATTAAAGACAGCATGGTACTGGCAAAAAGACAGACCTGAGGATCAATGGAATAGGTTGGAGGATGCAGAAATAACCCCAGGCACACTCAAATACCTCATCTTTGACAAAGAAGCCAAAAACCCTCATTGGAAGAAGGATAGCCTATTTAACAAATGGTGCTGGAAAAATTGGCTA
>PVJO010000974.1:0-195660 GCA_004026905.1 Hystrix cristata
TGTTTCACTTTAGTTCAATTGCTTGTCTTTCCTGGTGGGATTTTTTTAGTGTCCTTGTAAATGTAGTTAACTCTTTCCTTCTCCAGGATGTCCTTCAAGACCTTTTGTAGAGGTGGTTTGGAGGTTATAAATTTCTTCAGTTGTTCTTTGTCATGGAAGTATCTTATTTCATTGTTGAATTTGATAGATAGTTTGGCTGGGTACATCAATCTGGGTTGGAGATTGTTTTCTTTCAAGGCTTGGAATACGTTGCTCCAGGCTCTCCTTGATTTTAGGGTTTGTGTAAAGAAATCTGCTGTGATCTGATGGGTTTACCCTTATAGGTGATTTGTCTTTTTTCTCTAAGAATTTTCATTATTCTGTGCTTTTGCTGAATTTCTGGAATCTTGATTATTGTATATATTAGTGTGGATTTATTTTGGTTATGAGTAATTGGGGTTCTATATGCCTCACTTATCTGTGTATCAAGTTCTTTTCTCATGCTTGGGAAGTTTTCCATCATTACTTCTGTAAATAATCTCTTTAGATCCTTTGTATTGTCTCCTGCTGTTTCATTTACTCCTATCACTCTTATATTGTTCTTCTTTGCATCATCTTGCAGATGTTGTAGTGATTTTTCATATTCTCTAGCTATTTTTAACAGGTCTTTCTTTTCATTCTCACTGATTGCTGACCTGTCTTCTAGTTCTGAGATTCTATCTTCACTCTCATTCATTCGGCTTCGTATACTTTCCAGTGAGTTTTTTATTTCTTGGATATCTGTTTGGATCTGTTTCATGGGCTCCATTTCTTTGCTAAGTTGTATATTCAAATTTTCGATTGTTTTTCTTAGTTTCTGTGTTTTTTTTTTTAATCTGTGTCTACCCTGAACTCACTAAGCAAATCTTTCATTATGTTGGCCATCTCTTTCCTGACCTGGTCTATTACCTCTAGTCTGATGTTCTCTATTGCTGTGCCTATCTGTTTTTGAACTTCTGTTGCTATCTCTGAGAGTTTGGTTGGGTGTCTTCTGACATCCTCGATGTCTTTGTCCTCTGTATTTATTCTGGTCAGGCTGGGGTTCTGGGGTTGCGTTTTGCTTCTATGTCTGGTCATTTTCTTTGTATACATATGTACTTTGCCCCTCTTAGTTTGTTCTCTGAGTTGGTTTGATATTTTCTTTGTATGAGGTTACAAAAAGATAGGTAATAGTGTCCTCCTTGGGAATGTCTGTTTTTGTGGTTTCTTCTGGGTATATGTGTTTCTTGGTTCTTATAACCTTTAGTCCTCCAGGGTTATCTTCAATGACAAGGTCATGGTTGGCTCTACTTGGTAATGGTGACTTCAGAGAGGGGAAAGGAAAAGAAAGTAACAAAGAAAAAAGCTAAAAGAGGGATAATGGGTGAAGAAAGAGGAGGAAAAACAAACATACAACAACAACAAAATAAAGTCTGGGGGGAAAAGCAGAAGACAGTGTTACCTGTGTTGAGTCCCCGACCTTATGCATATATGTTGATGGATCCAGACCCTGCCCTCCGCGCCCCCGGTGGTGGGGTCGGCATGTGGGCGTGTCCCCAAACTGCCTGCGAACCTGTCTCACCTCAGCCTGCTGTATTCTCCATTTAGAAGACTCCTTGCGCTGTCCCAGGAGCCCCACTGAAGCGGGGCAGGTCCTTGCAGATGGCAGTCGGGTTGTGCTGGCTCCAGGGCCGGCTCTGTGCCCCCGGTGGTGGGGTTGGTGTGTACCTCTTCAATTTCAATGGTGGATAGTGGTTATTTAGTAGTCTTATGCCTTCTTGATTCAGTTTTGGTAGTTCATATGTTTCTAAGAATCTGTCCATTTCTTCAGTGTTTTCCATCTTGTTTGAGTATAGGTTCTTGAAGTAGGTGCTGATGATCCTTTGGATTTCCATAGGGCCAGTTATGACTTCATCCCTTTCATTTTTTATTGCATGGATTTTTGTCTTTTCTTTCCTTTTTAAAATAAGAGTGGCTAGGGGTTTGTCTGTTTTACTTACTCTTTCAAAGAACCAACTCTTTGATTCACTGATTCTTTGTATTGTTTTCTTCATCTCAATTGCATTAATTTCAGCTTGATCTTTATAATTTCCTCTCTCTATGAGCTTTGGGTTTGATTTGTTCTTCTTTTTCTAGACATTTGAGGTTGAACATTAAATTATTTATTTGAGTCTTGGCATATATTTACTTTGGTCATGAGTAATTGTGGTTCTATATGCCTCACTTATCTGTATATAAAGTTCTTTTCTCATGCTTGGTAAGTTTTCTGTCATTACTTCTGTAAACAATCTTTTTAGATCCTTTGCATTTTCTCTTGCTTTTTCATTCACTCCGATCACTCTTTTATTGTTCTTCTTTGCATCATCTTGCAGCTGTTTTAGTCATTTTTCATAGTCTCTAGCTATTTTTAAGAGGTCTTTCTTTTCTTTGTCACTAATTGCCAACCTGTCTTCTAGGTCAGAGATTCTATCTTCGCTTTCACTCAATCTACTGTGTATACTTTCAAGGCAGTTTTTTATTTCTTGGATATCTGTTTGGATCTGTTTCATGGGTTCCATTTCTTTATTGAGTTGAATGTTCAAGTTTTCCATCATTTTTCTAAGCTCCTCTTTTTTTTTTTATCTATGTCTACTCTGAATTCTAAGCAGGTCTTTCATTATAATTGTCATCTCTTTTTAATTTGGGCAATTATTTCTAGTCTGATGTTCTCTATAGCCTCCCCTATCTGTTTTTTTAACTTCTGCTGCTATTATTTCTGAAAGTTTGGTTGGGTGTCTTCTAATTTCCTCTATTACATTGTCCTCTGGGTTTGTTCTGGGTGTGCTGGGGGGTCTGAGGTTGTGTTTTGCTCCTGTGTCTTGTCATTTTCTTTGTATATTTATATATTTCCCCCTTTTAATTGGTACTCTGTGTTGATTTTATGTTTTGTTTGTGGGAGGTTACTTTAAGATAAGTATCAATGCTTTCCTAAGAAAAGTCTGTTTTAAGCTGTTTTCAAGGTATATGTGCTTTATGATTCTGTGCCCTTTATGTCCCCAGAACTTTCCTCAGTGGCATGGGTATGGTCATCTCTACTTGGTATTGATGACTTGCAAAACGGAAGAAAAGTGAAAAAAAAAAAAAAAACCCAAAAACGTAGGACAGAGCTGGTGGTGTCTTGAATCCTAGATCTTTCCAATGTTACTGGATTTTGACCATGCTGGTTTGTGGGCAGGGACCATGCTGGTCTGAGGTGAAGGGTGCACAAAGCTGGGGAGCACGGACAGTCCAGCATCCCCTGATGATGTCATCAGGGGTGGAATGGTGCCCTGTGCTGGTCCACCATGCTGCGCGTGTATACCTATTGCCCCTTTGAAAGGGTGCATGTGCATTTTTAGTTTGCTGGGGTCCCATTATATTATTTTAAAAACTGTGGGACGTATGAGTATGTGCATATGTGTGTATGCATTTAACTATCAGATATTTGCATATAAATCTATTTATAAATATTTAAGTATCAATATTTATGTGCTAAAATAATTAAGACTATTATTATTATAATATACTCCTTCCTGCTATTATATACCTGTTTCTTTCATTCATTTATGTTAATTCTCTATTGTCTATAGTCTTTTGAGCTTTCAATGTTTTTTCTAGGTGTTATAGAAACTATGTTAATGATAAGCAAAGCCCTTAAAAATTGATGCTTTGAAATTTGATTAGCTGGCAATTATACAGAAAAAATATTCTTACATGAAGGATATAGTATCTAGACCATATCAACAGAATCCCTTTACTATTGTCTGATATAGTCTGTAATTGGCTAGTTGATTTTGTCCATTTATATTATAGAATGAAATGTTTGCATGAACAAGAGCTTCTCACACCATTTGCCCCATTTTTCACCTCCCAGAAAGTGATCTTTATGCATTGAGTTTTGTCCTATTCCATTAACAAACTTCTTTGAAGTGATACACATATATGGAGCATACATTTTTAAGCTGTATGTATGTTTTATAATCTAAAGAAGCAGATTTTTTGATATATGAAAATAGTCAGAAGCTCAGTTTTTCTCTTGGTTATGTACAGTTTGTTCTCTAGAGATGTTTTGTACTACACGAGTAAAGAAATCACAGAAGAAAGGTAGCATGCAAAAAGCAGATGAGCACTGAGTGATCAGACAGACTGCAGTTGGAGGGGAAAATATGTAAATAAGTTGTATGCATATGTTAGATTATGAAGAATGTTAGTGATTCAGAAGACACAATGAATTACCCTTCTGTACCTTTGAGTTCTGGCCTATTGTTAAAGAGACCCAAAGAGCTAGACATGCAAATGTGATGACAATTATGAAAAACCTAATGGAAATTGCATTGGAATCCTGTTAAATCTTATTGTCAGAATACTGAATTACTGAAGTGGGAGTGGTTATGAGGTTTTGACCGATTTCATTCTTGGTTAATATAATGAATGGCATTATGCTTATTATGAAGTTCTGGTTTTGTGGAGCTAATGTTAGGTAAGAAAAATCAAATGTGTAATATATGCAGTGCCCCTCTTTTCTAACCAAAAGGAAGACAAATCATAGTTACAATTTGAGAAAATAGATATGAGATAATATGTAAACAGCATTTTTATATGGCTTTGCTTTTATCTTTTGATTTTGCACCATGTCTTATCTTGGCTTAGACTTATTGTATGGCAGGCTGGAAGTGCTTTTTACAGATGAAAAAGCTAACCTACCTCTGGTTATAAATAGTTTGTAACAATATGTGTTTACAAATTGCTTACTTTGAGATGGACAGGTGAAAGGCACTATATAAGTGCCAAGTGTTATTATGTGCCTAAATCTAGCTGAGTGAACAAATCTTTTTAATGCTCATTTTAATGACACAGTTCTTCCATATGGTGGACTTGAGATGCATAAAAACTCCAGAGTTAGTACATTCCCTGGAGAGAACCAGATTGTCCAGGTGTGCCGTATTTTAAACTCAGGGTAGAATTAATAGACACAGCTTTTCAAAATTCAGGCTCAAACAGCAAATCAGACTCAGTAAATTTCTCTCTTACTTCAGACAACCCAGGGAATTTTCACTAATAACACAAAACTATGCATTATCTACTGAAATGGAGGTCCTAATCATGTTATGGCATACAGGCCTGTATGGAGTTTGAGAAGAGAAAGTTCCTGGGAGCTAAATAACTGAGATTGAGTTATTTGCATATATTTCTTAAATTTGGCAAAGACTGTGTGTTTTTTTTTTTTAATTCGATGAAAATGGTGTTCCTTGGAGAGATATTTATTAGTATTTTTAGGTCTAGATACATTTTCTTCATTATGATTCAAAGCTCTTCGTGGCCCTTAGCTTGGCAGATACAATAACTAGGTTCAGGAAACAAGGACTATCAACCTCAGAAAATTAGGGTACATTAAGAAGATAGATTTTATTTTAAGAATGGCCTAGTTATTAATGAGACAGTTTCTTTATTTGTTCTTTTGCTTTGTATTATTGGTGAAGTGATTCCCTCTTTTTCTGACTGGCCTAACCTTTTGCTCAGAAAATAACTCAGCTCTCATATGTGGAAATTTCCATAAGCCGGTTAGTCCTGACACCATTAAGGCCCAGATGACACACATCTGAGTGAAACCAAAAGGATTCTTAGTATGCTGGTCTGATCAGCTTGGTATGTTTTATGTCTTGCCTGCTCCAATAGTTAAGGCATAATCAAAATGGAAGCAAAGAGCATGATACTGAATCCAGATCATGTGCTCAGACAGTATTCTCCACCCTGTTCTGCAAGTGAGTGCTTCAAGTGAAAACAATACTGGGCAGAGAGTCTGGGTCTTAAAATGTGATTAAATGTACCTAATTTCTTGTCCTACTTCTTAATTGGAAAAAAATAGTTTTAGAGTTCCTTTACATACCTACTTTTTTACATACAGTTGACAAAGACTCAAGTGTTTTAAACCCAGTCCAGAAGTTTAGCCACCATTCCAGGCTGTAAGTCTCCCTAAGAAAATCTGAAATGGTACCTGTATATAAATTCAAGGATCTGTGGGGATGAAATCAATTAATAGAGCAGCCTGGAAGTAAGAAAGAATAGAGTAAACCTGAAGATTCTACTCTCTGAACTAGTGCCTCATTTTTGGGGGCCAAAGCAACATGAACAGGCTAGTGGACTCTGGGTGAAGTCCTGTACTGTCTTGTTCTCCCATTTTGAATTGCAGAAGTTGTCAATCTGGATTTGTATTTAAAGCATGCTTTGTGTGTGTGTGTGTGTGTGTGTGTGTGTGTGTGTGTGTGTGTGTGGGTGTGTGATGGGGATTGAATTTAGGATCTTGCGCTTGCTAGGCAAGCGCTCTACCACTGAGCTAACTCCCCAACCCCAGTATCCTGGTTTTTAAATAGTGGATACTAATTCCTCTCCATATCATTGCTTTCTACTTAATGCTTACTTCAGTTTAGAAATAGGTGAAGGTCTTATCCAACTCTAAAAAATGAAATATAGATCTTTTTTCTCTTTACCTTTTATTGAATTGCTCTTATATCCTATGAGGTATGATCAAAGAATATGATGGCAGCTTAAACATTATTACAATAAAAGACACATTGCTATTAACCCTTCTCAAAATACTCTTTCTTTTAACACACTTATCTCATCATTCTTGCCACTTTCTGAAGCAGTACTGGAAACTTTCTTTTGTGTTCCTAATTGCACTGTAGTGGCTACCTCATTGTCCTGAATTTATTTAAAATATTTAAAACAAATCCAGCAGTTTCTGTCATATAAAAATAAGACATTATATTACAGTGATACATGCATACTCATGTTTGTAGGAGAACAACTCAAAATAGCTAAGTCTTAGAAGTGATCCACATGTCCATCACAGATGAATGGACACAGAAAATGTTGTATATTTATACAATGGAATATTACTCCACCACAAAGAAGGGCAAATTTGAATCATTTGTAGGAAAATGGATGCACCTTGAGACCATAATGTTAAGTAAAATAAATCAGACTCATAAGCATACATATCACATGGTTTCTCTTATATGAGAAACCCAAAATATAAATAATTTAGAAAGCAATATAAAGATAGATAATATGATAAAGGGAGATAGGTCCTGTGCAAGTGGGGAAGAGAACTAGAAATGGAGGGAAGGAAGGGTAAAGGAGGGCAAGAGGAACTAAAAAAATTAAAATGTGTTATGTACATGTACCAACTCCTCACAATGAATGTAATGATTATGTACCGCAAACTTGTACAAATAAACATAAAAAATTTAGAAAAAATTTTGGTGTGTCCTTATCCACATTATTCACTGGCTCTGGCACCAGGTAATGTCTAGATATTCATGAGGTCAAAATGACCATGAAAGGTAAAGATTTTGAAACTATTCAGGACATCAAGGAAGCCACAACAACATAACTAAAGGCACTCACAAAAGAGGACTTCCAGAACTGCTTCAGAGAGTGGCAAGAACAATGGGATAAATGTGTTCAAAGCACAAGGGGGATATTTTGAGTGGAATTAATGGTACTGTGTCTTAATGTAATAAATATTTTTTTAAAAATTAAAACATTAGGGACATTTTCTGATCACATTTTGTAGGCACTGATGGCTGTAGGTAAACACAAAACATTTTTGCCATCAGCACTTTTTCTTCTATATTAGTCTTTATCTTTTTACAGTGTAAATTTTGGGACTACAGTGTTTTAGACTAAATGCATTTATGCGTTTAAGCTAAATGCATAGATGCGGTAACATTTCCTGTACTTAGCCCTTACAATCGTATTTTCTCACCCACTATCCAGTTAAAGTTTTATTTTCAGGGGACACAATTTCACCTTAGTTGTCAGATTTCATGACTGGCCCCTTCTCGGCCCTTAAAATTTGTCAATTCTGCCCACCATGGAGGGGTTAAACTCTCCCTTCTGGGGCTCACTCTCTATTTTTGGCTCTGGATTCTTCCTTTCCTTATTTTCTTCTCTTCCTCCCCATGAGCATTAGCTTCACTCATCCTTCTGTACTGATGACTCCTGAATTTGTGGGTCCCTATCAGGTGTCAATCCTGAGTTTCTAAACTCCTCCTGGACATCTTACCTCGATGTACAAATTCCTAAGACACCTCAGAGTCCATGTGAAAATACATCTCTGCTGGACCTCTTCCCTCTCCCTTAACCCTTGACTGTAGGACCAGACAGGAAAGGAGAAATCACATTAATTTTAGGAACAGAGATAATTTATATAGGAATTTGTTAACTAGGTATTGGATCATTAAGTAGAATTGGGAAATGCTGAGGTAACAAAGAGGCAGTGCTACAGGAAGCCTTTATCCCGGGGCTGGGGCTGTGAGTGTGAGAAGCTGGAGGCTTGGAGGAGACCTTGGAAAGGGCTCCCTCCGGCATCACGAAGGCAGTACAATTGTAACTGGTTCTAGGAGTGTGAACAATGGTAGAAGCTGGAAATCATTGCCATTTGCAAAGTGAGGGTCTGTTGCTGAGGTGATGCCAATTGGAACAAGAGCAAACAGAATGGAGCAGAATCATTCTGTGTCTTCAGGTTCTCCTCCTTCTGTTACCCCCACTGGTATAAAAATATAGCACGCCAGCTAGCAAAGAAGAACATTTGCAGAGTCCCACCTGAGCAAGCCAGGGCCACATATAGATACCTTTGTTAAATCCTCCACCATCATCGACCCTCGGTAACTCAGATTTTCTTCAGCATTTTTCACTTGGAATTCCACATCCAATCAATTGCCAATCTTGCTTTTTCCATCTATACCACCCTCATTGAAACCCTAATTACTAATTTCTTGTCTAATCCGTTTCTGAAGCTTCCTAATCTGTCTCCTCCCTTCCTCTGGACTTTTCCTTTTTTCAATCCAGATTAATCTCCCCAAGCTACTCCTGAGTATGACTCTCTGCTGGTCCATGTACTGGGATGAGGTAAGATTCTTGGCATGAGGCATAGCTCTAAATCTTTCTGTAATCTCACCCAACTGTTCAAACTTACCTAAAAGATGTGATGGATATGTTAATTTTCTTGGCTATCATAACTATTATAAATAGTATGTATAACTACTATATGCAGTTATCAAGCCTCATGGGGTGCCCCTGAAATATACAAAACAAAACAAACTGAAGCAATGTAGGTTTACTTAAAAGAATCTTCCTCCTGTACCATTCACACATCTGGTTCTACTTATGTTTCTGGCTTGTCAAAGGCATCTGAAGTTTCTTGCCTCTGTGTTCATGGTCATCTAGCCTTTCCTGCTCCTTTTGCATCCTCACTGGATGCTTCCAGACACAACTTAAATATCACCCACCTCCATAAAGAAGCCCTTGAACCTACCATAGACTCAGTGCAGGTCATTCGAAAGGCATATGAAAACTATTAAGCACCTCTGTTATTATACAAGGTGCTATTATAGTTATTATTTTCAGCATATGTGTTATTTCAAACCACAACACATTTTTAAAAGTCCATAAGTTTTAGAGAGGTAAAAGAAAATATGATTTACTTTTTCATCAGGAAAAGAATAAGGGAAATATATGAAATATATAAAATATATAAAACATATCCCTGAAAGGGTCATTGACAATATTTTTCTGTTAAGAAAGTAATTTTATATATGTATGTTTATTGTATATATACTATATGTATTTAAATATAAAGAAGATGCTTCATGTAGAAGCTGGAACCAGTTTTAGGAATCTAAGGCACAGGTTTTATACTTGGAAGTAAGACTATTTTTAAAGGTAATATGGACAGAACAAAAAATAGATGCAGGGAAACTAACACACTAATCAGAAGTTAAGTAGTAGAGACATAGGGATGATTATATAAAAATGGCTGACACATGCAAGAAGACAGAATGATGAATAATTGAGCATAGAACAAATACAAGTTAGGAATTTGAAGTAAACTTTTATTAAATGGTAACTCAAGAAGTATGCTCAGAAGAAGGGAGAAGAGAACTTGAACAGATTTTTGAAGGGTAAAATTGAGCAAATAATAAATGTAAAAAATCACCCGCAGCTGAGTTTCACCTACAATTTATTCATACGTATATATTTGAGAAAATTAAATTAAAACAAGAGTGATTTAATAAAATAGCTTGTAAAATTAGAATTAGGGGATCAGAGATGCAAAGTGTAACTTTAAGAAAAAGTGACAATAATGAGAGTGATGATGAAAATGCTAAAATTTATTGAGCACTTGTTATGTGTGATGTACTAGGTTAAAGAACTTGCCTTTGTGTGAACTCATTTGATTTGGAAAATTCCTTCACCACCTCAGCTGGTACTGTAATATCCCCATTTTGCAGGAGAGGACCCTGAATACCGGAAGTAGAATCATTTTGCTCAGTTAATAGGTATTCAGTCCAGAATTAAAATCAAGGAGCCTGACCCTTGAGCCCATGCTGTTGGCTTTGAACAGCACCTTATAATGCAGCTGCACAGAGGACAGGCTCTTAGAATCAGCCGGTTTACTGACAAAGGAAATCGTCCCTTTCTAGGTTACTAACATAACTGAAGTAAAATAAGAGTCAAGGGGCAGGGGAAATTGGCAAAGGTGATGACACGAGTCCCATTACCTAGTTTGTTATGGAAAGGAGGAAAAGAAGACACTTTGGTTCTGAGAAGCCACCCGAACAATGCTGCCTTCAGTCCAAATTACTGTTGAATGGAGGGGAGGGAAGGTGGCGAGGGGATCAAAGGCCCTTCAGAGAAAGATGTGAAATGGCAGCCGTGGGCTCTTCCCTGTCTCCAGAAGTTCACTGGACTGCATTTAATAACTGCTTCCCATTATTGCCTGACGGTCCTTTCCAAATAAATCCACCTGATTGGGATGGATTTGGTGTGACTATCTGTTCCAGCCTATTAGCCAGTACCTTTCCTGAGAATTTCCTGTCCACCTCTATTAAGGAGATTGGGCGATAATTCAGGCTGGGTTCTCCTTCTCTTCTCAGTTTAAGAATTACAATAATTAGTGCTGATCTTTGGCCCCCAAATTAGAGTTTCCAGCTCATCCTTGTCCCTTCCTGGCAGCAGAGGGAGAAGCAGCTCACTTAGGTGAGGAAACCACATTATCAACCATCAAGGCTTGTTGCACATTCCAGAGAGTGGGAGATTTTAGGGGCAAGTTTTCTTCTTTTCACTTTGATCTAGTCCTTTGAAAGAGGCTACATTTCTGACTACGCCAGCAGCTTCGATTGTTCCCAGGAAGATCCACTAAGAACAAACTGGTAGAGCCTGAGAATGGGGCACCAGTGACTTTTCTGGGCACAAACTCTCGGTTTGGAGACTCTTTCTCCTAAACTGGATGTGGAGTTGCAGTGTGCTAGGGTCCCATTTTCTAGCTCACTGTGGAAGAAGGTAATATAAAAAACCCTTAGTTCTCCTTTTAGGGAACTGACTCCTCACAGTGCTCAGTACTCCGCTAGACCTGTTTCTGGGTTTTTCCCAATTCCGGAAGTCACCCACAACACATGACCCAGGACCTGGCAGGGAAGCAGTTTGGATCTCGCCATCCCTGTCTCCTAGTTATTGGACATATTGTTGTTAAGTTCGTAGTGTGGGCCAGACACTCTTTTAAACCCTTTATCTGCAGTAATTATTTAATGGTCACAATAACCCTGTAAGTAGTTATTATTGGTCATCCCATTAGTAGAGACAGAAACCAAGATTTAAAGAGACTAAGTATTTACTCAAGGCCACACGGCCAGTGAACTCGGACTCAAACACAGCCCGGTGTTAATGATATACTCACTCTCTTCTGTTACTGTGTGGTGCTGAATAGTTATCGGACAGCTTAGGTGTATCGGTGAAATGCCACTAGCACTGAGCACAGACACCAGGAAAGTGCAACCACATGGATTCGTGGGCATGGTGGACTAGGGAGGACTTTGGAAATGCAGACGACGATTCAGTCACATTGCCCATTGTGATGATGCTTAAAGAGAAACCCAAAATCATAACATCCTCGGTGGCAGAGTAAAGGCACCCAGCTTGGAGGGAGCGCAGTTATACCCATGTGTATACCCATCTCACTTAATCACTGTGTATACCCATCTCACTTAATCTTTTCAGCATCTTCTGTCTCTTTCCAATTTCACTGATGGAGAACCAGGCTGAAGTCATTATTTGCCCAGGGTCCCAAAGTGAGAAATTTTCAGGGCAGCTATATTAGCTCAGCTCCAGATGGAAGAGCCAGAAGGAAGACAGTGGAATTTGTGCAGCATATCCACCCTGAAATCATTCTGGGAAATGTTAATATATAAATGAAGGCAATGCAGAGAACCCGTGTGGAGTTTCTTTCTCTCTTTGTGTCTATTTCTCTGTCTCTCTGTCTCTGCCCCACCTAACTAAACACACACACGCACACACACAAGCGTGCACATGTAGCCCTAGGACGGGTCAAAACCATAAAACTTCCTCAAGGAAGAAAATCATGCAGTATTAAACTGTATTACTTTTCAACTTGTACAATTCCTGACGCATCCAGAAAGGTGAGAGGATATAAGGGAGGGAAGCCAGCATGCTTTATCTACAAAGAGCTTTGGTGATTTAATTGCAATTTTGATAGTAGGATTCTACTTCTTGATTCCTTAAATTTGTTAGAATTACCAGTGTTATGACCTAATCCTACATACTGTAAGAGTCATATTTAATTAAATTAATGTAACTGAAATAGTAGAGTTGGCTTAACTTGTTCATTTTCTCTAACTAAATATCGGCTTACACTAAAATTTTTATTAATCACAGTAATGAGAATTTTTATATTAAATATATATATTACATTTAGTTTAAACGTTAATAGTCTACATTATTTTAATAAATTGCGCTAAGGGAGTATATATGGAATAAGTCTCTCATGCAGATTTTATTGGTTGCTGCATAGTTAATAGACACTAATGTGATCAGAGCCTGAATGTGATCATAAGATCAGTAGTTAAAATGATTGAAATATAAATTAGGAACCGGAATAATTGTTTGTTAGAAGCTCAGAAAATAACCGTTTGGTAATGCTCTGAGGGTCAAAGAAATAAAGCATTGAAATGTGCGGCAGAAGGAGGCAAAAGAAACACTTGGAAGCAGACAAAGGCAAAGGAAGCTTTCCACTAATAGCTCATCTCTTTCTCTCTTTTCTCTCCGCGGAGACCTGAAATGAACCACTGCCCTCCTTCTCTTGCTCCCTCTTGATTTCCGGGCAATCCTCCTACCCAGCAACCAGACTTGCCTCTGTCTTTCTCGCTGATGCTCCTCCTCTTGCAGTCGGCAAGTCATTACTGACGATGGCAACATGGTGCCACCATCTTGCCACAAACGTCCCAACTCTTTGAAAAGCCACACCTGTTTCCTACCGGCTAGGACACCAAGGGTTTGGGGAGTTGTTTTGTAGGGAGCTCTAACTGACACTAACTCTTTTAAGCTTTGTGGAAAACACAATTCTTGTCAAAACAATTCTACTCTGCCTATTGGGCACATGAAAAAGCCATTAGACAACAGTTCACAACTGGGCATAGCCCCTGTGCCAATAAAACTTTATGAAAACAGGTATCAGGCTGGACCTGGTCCATTTACTTGCTGTAGTCTGCCACATCTTGTTTTGTGTTGTCAAATATTCTCCCAACTCATGGAGACATCTAACATTTTCTTTTAAAAGGAAATTTTCAGTACGAGTATCTTTTCGACAAAGGGATTATAATAAATTTCTTATACCTGTTTTTGTGCTGTGCAATCCTGACGAATTAAAATTGGCAATTGCTAATAAAACAGAAGCAATCTATCCTCTATGCCCTCATAGGCCTGGAGGTTAATTAAAAGAAGAGTGTGGTTGTATTTAAGAGACTTAATCAACTTTTGTGTCTTGTGTAACTATGACAATTTCCTCTAAATAGCATTTGATGGCTACTCAATTTAATCCTGTGAGTCAGACTTTTTGGATAATTTCAATGGTGAATTTTCTTTTTATCTTTTTTTTTTTCCCAAGTTGTTTGTGGAATGACTGGAAAGCTGTTTTCTTTGTTTGCAGCCCTTGCCTCATTTTCAACCCCTCCACTCTAATTAATTCACCTGTCTCCATATTTTGGAATATTTTTTCTTTGGTTACCTATCTCTTATCCTGCCTGGGACAGTTCAGACATCTTTCCTCATGGGGTTTTGGTGAATACAAGCAATTTGTCCTTTAAATCTCTTCAGTAAATTCCTTAAGGAAGCTGGGGATTTCTAAAAGCAATTTTAGAATAAAGAGCTTTTGATTTCCTTTTCTTCCATTCTTACAGAAACCATGTAATTTTAACATTGTTTCCTCTTAATCTCTTCCCCAGTTCAACTGTTTCAACTTTTGACTTCAATTATTCATTTTTAATGGGTGGGTGTGTTAAATTCATTAATTTCTATTAAATTCTCTTAATTTATTCACTATGGGCAAAGTGCTGGGAAAGGCAATGTTGATAGAGACAGAGATTTAAAATAGCCTCTACCCTCCAGTCACCACTAATCATTAACCTAAAATATAAGGTTGAATGTGAGAAACACCAAAAGTGCAACACAAAGGAAGTTAGTAAACATGTAAAGACACAAAAGCCTTCGTTCTGGGGCCACAGGGTAACCGTGGACTGCAGTGAATTTTGCTGTGCAGTCTCCACACTACTTCATGGGATAGCAGCAGCCAGTTTGCTTCAGGTTCCACATCTCTTTACCCTCAGCCTACGTACCAACAAGAGTACTGACCTCGTCCCCAGAGAGACCACACTCCCAAGCCAGGCTGATGTCCCTGACCAAAACTAAGTTTGTCAAAAACATAAGACACTCTCCGGAGCCCCAGATGTTTTCTTCATGTCATCTAAGAGGCAGTTTCTGTCTTCTGTTAGCCTGGACCATTGTGACTAAGGGAGGCCTGAAGCCACAGCTACCGGAAGCACATGTTTTACAGCATTAGTCTTTTTAAAAATTATATTTTATTAGCGTATGTTGATCTTATGTGATGGTGGGGTATATTTTGAGAAGTTGGTAAGTGCATTTAATGTGCATCCATTCAATTTCAATCCCGTTATCCTGTTTAAGGTGAGTTCTGTATCACTTGCAAGAGGCATTGAAAGAACCCCTGGTAGTGAGGTTCGGACCTGAAAGATCTTCATAGATAAAGATGAAGTCATAGCTCCCAAACGTTCTTATTTTCATACAAACTTCATATAGCTGAATTTGGTTTTCTAAAGCACAAACTCAGAGGATGCTGTGTTGGGAGTACTGATTGTGTTCATCACATTGCCTATATATGCTTAAATCACTCTAGTAGTCCAGGATAATTGAAACCCGAAAGGGCATTTCCAAGCACGTTAGCACACTCCTCATGTAGCTGGCTCAGTCTCCCTGGCGCCACCTCTTCTGGCAGTCTAAGCTACACTCTGAGGTCTCCATGGACAGCTCACTTTCTCGCCCAGTGCCGAGCCTCTCGCCCTGTGATATTTCTCAGCAAAGAACTGCTCTGTTCATCCCTCTGTGAATGTCTAGAAAGAGGGGAAAAAAAAACTGATATTTTTGGAAATCAACCACATGTCTCAGTTTAAATTACCTCATGTAATTTTTTCCCGTAATTCTAAAAAGTTATTGTTTTATTTTTTTTTAAACCTGAAGACAAGAAAGTTTGAAGGGTCTATTTAACTCATCAAGATTGCATAGCTTGTACATTGAAAGATCAGGATTTGAACCCAGCTACCTTTGACTTAAAAGCCCCTGGTGATTCCTTTTATGTCATACTTTACGTTATCTCCGAATAACAAGCCATTCCCTACCTGTAGCTTCTACCCACTACCCAGAGTAGAGGAGCTGGGGAAAGCCGAGAAAGGATTTCTGGAGCTCGGCCCTGTGATATGAGAAAGGATTTCTTGGGCTCGGCAGTGAAGTCATCATTGCGATCTGGTGCCTCAGCTCTGCTCTGATGCTCCCGGGGTCATTATTGTCCTCAGGGTACTTGCTTGCATCCTGATAGCTCTAGGCAGAAGCCCGAGAATGCAGTGGCTGTGGCTCTTGGCAGCAGTGAGTCTCTGGAGTTTTTGCTGTTTGCGGCAGCAGCTGTCGGGAGGGCTGAGGGAGGCCTCTAGCATTTGTCACCTCTTCAGGCACTTCCGGACCCTCGCGGCGGGGCAGTCCGGACTCTATCAACGCTCTGCAGAGCAGTATTCACAGCTGGATGCCTGCTCAGCTCTGACACGACGCAGCTTTTTCAAATAAGAGCATTTTCAAAGAACATGTTCAAAGTCAGCACTTTCATCCAGCTCTTTGCTACTAGCCTCATATTGACCCACCATCTTTTAGCCAGCAAGCCCAGAGGACACAGCACGCCTATCAAGCAGAGCACAAATGGAGGCTTCCAGGCAAGCTAATGATTATCCAGAATCCCTCCACTATACTAATCATAAAAGCCAGATTCTGAGATCAGCCCTGGATATCCAACCATTTGCTATTGTAGGTACATAAATTAAATTTTCGTAGCCCAAATCCTGATTGCAGAGTAGGAAGGCTCTAGCGCTGAATCCAGGTTCTGCCACTAACTACCATACCTCTCGGAATCTTCTTAGCCTCATGCCACAAAGCAAGAATAAGCCCTACTTTATGAAAATTTTGTGACGATTAGATGAAAATATATGTATAAAAGAGCTTGGCACATAGTAAGTATTTCTGTTCAATATCTTTGCTTCTATTGTTATCCTTCAGTTTTTGGTTGAGATCTATTTCTTTGGTGAATGGAAATACAAATGACCTTATAATGAATGTTAATATTTTGTACCTCAACTTTCCAGGTGTGGGAGGAAAATATTTTCTAATTTTCTAGGATGAATGCTGAACTTTGTCTCAAGTGACCTTACTCTGCTATCATCTGCAGCATACTCCTAGAAGGGGCAGAGCCCATCACCCTATGGAGTAGTTTCTTCAAAGATGGCTGGGTTTCAGAGCCAATGGTTAAGACTCTACACTTCTGCTTTGCAGAGTTCACAGATCCACAATGGGAAATCGAGATATTTTACCTAAGCTGCCTTTGCTCTATAAGTAGAGATTTGCTTTTAGCATGATAGATTTAAAAATATTTAACTCCTACAGTTTGAGTTTTCCCTGGGGTCTTGAAGATTCTATCATACTTTCACTGTCTCCCTCTTTGGCCTGATTTTAAACCTGCTCTGGGCTGATGGGAACTATCACCTGAAGAACTCTATTGGACTCAATCCTCTCCCTAGAAGGCAGGCACGTCCCTGCCTTATTTATCTTGGTATCGTGTTATTTTTGGCAGTCATATGTCAGGCTCAATCTCATGGAGTGGTACTGAAGACACTGCTGGGAGGTTTCCAGTGGAGTAACAGTTGACTGTGGGTTTGCTAAAACCTTTAGGGCAGTAGAATTGAAGCAGAGAAAGAGCACATTGACCCTCTGCCGAAAATATGCTGAATAGGTTGAACGAAAGTAAGGGTCACTTACTGAGCCCAACTGTGCTGTAGATATTATAAGGCTGGAAGGAAATATAAAGCCCAGTTTCTTTGCTTAAGGGACTTGTGTTTGTGTTGGCAAGGCAAGAGTAAAGCACATGAAGCAAGAGGCTAGCCAAAGGAGTGTGTGATTAAGTGACAACTGAATAGAACAGACAGAAAGTACTCTCGGGGCCCGGTCTTGGGAGAGATGGTGGAGACGGCCGAGTGTTGACAGGTTTGCAGCGATCTGATGCTTTCTGAGATGCTTGCCCAAGGTTAGAGACATAGTTGTGACTGAGAACATGGCAGTTCCAGAAAGCACATCTGAACGATCGTTTCATTTTTCTCAAATTCCAGGTCCCTGTTGATTGAGGAAACCACACTGGAAACTTTTCAGGGTCATAAGATAGTATTTTGTGCTTTCTAAGAAGCCATTTAGCTAAGAGTTTCAACAGTTTCCTACTCTGGAAGGATTGTCAGTTTTGAAGTGTGTCAGATCAGGGTCTGCCCTTGTGCCACTTACGGACCACGTGACCTTGGGCTTGTAAACCTGCTAAGTTTCACGTTCTTTGCTGAATGAGAGTGATAGTGCTATCCTCACAGGATTATGATGAGGATCTCAGAAAGATGATGCATACGAAGGCCTTGGCACTGGGAAGGGGGGTTAGTATGAGACAAGTTTACTATGGTCACTGGTGCACTGGAAAGAACCACTTTTGAAGTAAATGTAGAGTCGGAGAATGTGGGGTCTGCCAGGGATCAGAGTGGTCTCTCGGTCCAACTTCCCATTTTATAGATGAGAAGCAGAATGTAAGATAAACTAAATTATTTGCTCAAGTACAAGAACCAACTAGAAATAGAGGCCAGCAGCCACGTCTCTTAACTGGCATTCCACAGTATTTCTCCACCTGGTGGCCTCCTACACTAGACTGGCGTAAGTCATTGACTTCAGCAATTCCTTCTGCCTCTTAATTTCCCTGTCTTGCTCCAATAGTACCAATGCCTACTTTGTGTTAGGAGATTTGTATGATGGAAAAGTAAACAGTGTACAGCTATTACTGTCAGGCGCTCAGCACCATAGATAACACAGCTGCTACTACTCTTCTTAAATTCTTTGTGGAGGGTTGTGCAGATGATGCGATATGGGGAGGGAGACTCAATAGGGTACAAAACAGGAGACAGGCTGATTGGATGGGTCCAGTTGGAGTCTAGAGGTAGAAGGCCCAAGTTCTCATCCTTACTTTAACATTCAGTGTATTTCAGAAACTCTATGTGGGCGTAAAATGGGAATGATAGTGTCTACTTCTAGTGGCACTGTCCAGATAAGTGAGAATGTAGTTCAGGGCTTGGCAGGTGACAGGCAGTCAGTGTTAGCTCTATTTACACAGGAAAGGCCATGGTAGTATCACAGACGCTTAGGAAAGGATAGCTGATGCTAATTAGTGATTTTATTCTGATCCTTGGAGGAAAGTCTTTGTACAACAGGAATTTCCTTGCTTTTCAGGAGTAGGTTTCAAGCTACTGGACTACTCAAGAGACTTACAATTACTAAACATTTTTTTAAAGAATGAACTTGACCCCTCATCCCTCTCAACTTGTCACTCTACAGGGTGGTGTAGCTCAATGTATGTAAGACCACCTGAATTTTCCTGGGAAGTCAAAAGTGGTGAATCTGGTTTTTTTGAACAAAAAGTTTTTAATATTTCCACAGTTATTTCTCAAACTGATTTCTGATTAGCTGCCTCATCTGGGTATCTAAGCTCCTCTTGTTCCACACAGCTCTACTTCAGATCCGTTTTTCCTCAGCTCTATTATTACACACTTTTTTTCAAACTTGCTCTCAAGGTAATAAGAATACCAACTGTTTCCTTTACAGTGACTTATGACTTTATTAAGGATCTTAGATTTCTGTTCAAATTTAGAATATGTTGACTTGGGTCATTTTGTATGATTTAATTATCATCAGAGGTTTTGCTAAAAGTAGAGGCACCCAAATTTAATGAATGTACTGTTTGCATATTTCACATCATAAATAATGATGAGCCATAGATTATGTTTTAATACTGATGCTGCAGTACCTCTTATAAGAACTTCTTGTGCTTAAATGCCTGCCATTGATGGAATCCTTGGTGATGGCACTTCACATCTACATTTCCCCCCCTGAATTATCTGACCACTATGCTACTTCTTTTCTCTTTTTTACAAAATAGGTGTATTCAAAGCTCTTAAACACTGACCACTAAAGATGGAGAACAATGCCATTTGTCCAGTTTTCGTTTTCTGAACATAGAGATAGTAACTATCTAGGGGCTCAAGAGTCAGTTCATATTTTGCTAATTTATTCATTGGAAATATACATAAAGATGGGTGTGGGGTTGCTAGGCCACAGTACTGAGTACAGTTCCCTTGGATTAATAAAAATCACTACTTGTACAAATAAAAGTCACCACTTTAAGAAAGTATTTCCATTTTACCTTTACCAAAGAGTTAAAAAGCAAGGCCTTCAGCATCTCGTTTCACTTATGTACATAGCCCATTATAACCTGCATAAACAAAGATGACAAGTTGAGATTAATGAGAGTCCCCTAGTGACAGAACAATTTAATTGTCAGAAATCATAGGAGCTGAACTTTACCAGTGTATTTATACAAGACAGCCATAGTCTAAAAACTTCCTTAATTGATTATGACCAATAAGTAATAACTTGGAAAGCACTTTTCTGGTATACAAATAATAAATGTCTCATAATAGTTAATTGAGGTATTAAGATGCATAAGGGAAGAATATTAGATTGACTAGATAAATGATTCATAAAGGAGGGCAAATAATTGGCGAGTTCATACTCCTAAGTAGAATATAGCTCATAAGCAACGCTGAAAGTACATCAAATAAAGGGAATTGTGTTTACTAAATGAACTCCCAGTTAATTGGGTATTTGAGCTATGTTGCCTCTAGGCTCTGAATCCCTGCTTTCAGGCAAAGCAGCTCTCATGTAGATTCGTCCAAGCTAGAAGTCTGATCTTGGGTCCTGCAGTCCTTGTGATGTGAGGATGTGAGGTTGGAGTGGGAAGGGGGTAAATGGAGTGGATAGGCACATGCAAAAGTGGGGTGCACCATGGCTGAGTCGATAATGTGGCACCTGGTCCTGCATTTCAAGACTAGGTCTCTGGCTGGCCATGGGCACTGTTTTGAGGCCCAGAGCTGTCCCTTGTCTCTGCCTGATATAATTAAGAATAGTTTCCCAAACGCATAATTTAAGAGCCAGCCCTTTTTTAGTGATCATCTATTTTGTCTTCATTTGGCACCTGTAGATTTTACTGTGTGTCATACAACATTTATATATTGAGTGGTGTGCTAGGTTTCCTTGTCAGAAATTTTATGCAAAATCTTGCACTTTCAATGTACCTTAAGTGAATTTAGTTACGGAGGGATGCGAAAGTTGCAAATTCTTTGAGCTTATTTTAAACTTCTTTCTTTCTTATTCTGATGATGGGACTTTGTTTCTCCATTTACAAACTGAGCATCTTTTCTAGGTTTCATCTTAGTTAAATTAAAAAATAACATCCTCGGGTTGGGGATTTAGCTCAAGTGGTAGAGCACTTGCCTAGTAAGCTCAAGGCTCCGAGTTCAATCCCCAGCACCTAAATAAATAAATAAGTAAATAAAAATAACATCTTCTTTCATTTATTCAGGTAAAGGACAAACAATATTTGTTCCACGTGTGTGCTCAATACTATTCATTTAATCCCCTCCAAAACTTTCAGAAATAGAAGACACTCTTTGTGTCTTCCAAAGAAGAAGTTGAAGTTGCTCATGATTAAGTGACCGAACCATAAGCTTACACTCTTTTCTGCTTGGTACCCTTCATCTCTCATTGTGTCTAGCTCATTTTCTGGCATAGAAGTGGACACTTAAAAGTGGCTCAGCACTGTAGGCGGTTGAGGCAGAAAGATGGTAAGTTAAAGTCCAGCCTCAGCAACTTAGCAACTCAGTGAGACCCTGTAAAAATGGCCTTAGATCATAGTGGTGGGTGAGTTTCCAGCACACTGGCCACAGTGGCCTGTATGTTGCTGAAAGTTCTAAAAGTTTCACCATCACTGACTTAGGATGGACTCAGTGTACAGCCCCCAGCTTCAATCCCCCTACTGAAAAACAGAAAAACTGAAAACCTGAATTCAATTCTGCAAATACTCAAGTTAGACATTAGGGTCAACGAGTAAATACATTCAGACAGAGCCACACTTTTCTGCTCTCTGAACTAGAAAACCAACACTCGGTGTTGTACATTAATAAGAATAAGAGGCCTCGTTTACATGCAAACTTATTTTAGCTGTCCAAGGAAGCTCTTATGGATTTTAGTGTAGCTTTTGAACTTAGAAAATAGTCATGTAGGACTCCCTTCTGGGCAAAACCCTACAATGACTTCTCATGCTTCTCAAAGCAATGATTGCATTTCTTTCAATCATCTGCTTGTCCTTCAACAGTAAGCCTGGTCATCCCCAGATATTCTCATAGTTCGAATGATAGTTACCTTAATGGAGTCTACTCTCATGATGTCTTTATTCACAGGACAAACGAATTCAGCTCCAGCTCCAGCTCCCAAACTCCTGATCCCCGTAGCCTATTCGACTTGATCTTTCTCCCTTAGTGCTTCGTATGTCATCAGTTACAAGAGAAATTTCTTGTTTGTTGCCTTTGTTATTGACTGCATCCCTTCATCTGGATGGATGCTCCAGGGAGTCCTAGATCACCTCTTTATTCACTGATGTAACCCTAGTGCCCAGAAGTGTCTATTCAATAAAGCATGAACGAATCAATAGATAACACTAAATACTTATTGAATGACTAGAGGATAACCAATTATTTTTTCTTGAATAACTTGGTATTTGTAATGAAATCTAAAAAACACTTTTGATTATTTTCATTATATCTTGCAGTTAGTAACAAGCGGTCCTGGATCTTTAAAAAAAAAAAAACTGTCCTGGTTTTATTGTAAGTTGTACTTTTCAAATTTCCAGCTTCAGAGTAAAACGAAATATACTATTTGGTTGCTTCGTGAGTAGAGTGAGACCAATTAAAAACTCAACATTTAAGTTTTAGTAGTTATCAGATCCAGAGAGAACGTGCTTCCGTCTTGGTCTGTCCACCCCGTTTCTCAGACAAGACAAAGTGCTAAGGTGGACATGGGGTGTCCACAGCCGGCCTGGGGGCCAGAGTGGGGTTTGCATAGATACCTGAATGTTGGCCTCTCAGCACATTCTTGTTGGGCTCTGTCGCACTCCCCTACCAACCTGGCTTGTGTGTTGTGCATGGCATTCTCCTAGTGACCACAAGAAGTTTATTCTTCAAACCTCATACATGTCTTTCTTCTCTGTTCTCTTCTTACATCATCTCAAAGACAGATGCTGGCATCCAAGTGGACTGCACAGTGGGGAAAGCTCTTGTTTGCCACTCCTGCTTGACAAGTCTAGAGCAGTTCTTTTTTGACCACTTTTTCTAGGCATGCTTGAAAAATTACCCAGTTAGCATTCCCTCAGCTTCCATCTGTGATTTCATTGGGAAACTATGCATAAGATACTTTGGAAATAAATATACACAAGAAACTGTGATTCTGTTTGAATGACCCTCTACCTTGGAATGTCTAGAACTGTGAGAATTGTAAGACCAAGAAATATGTCCAGGCTGCTGACTTGAAAAGTTACTACTATTCCTTATATGGAATCTGTGCAGACTGGGAAGCCAAAGTTGTATAAACTACAAAATTTTTTTTTCCCTGCCACTTATGTGCTTCATCTTTGACCTATTTCATTTATAGGTTCCTTTAAGATACTATGCCCTAAAAGTCCATTGGTTTCTTGATGGTCTTCCAACAGTGATTTTCAGAATAGCGAATATTTTGCATAGACTTTGAGTATATGGAAAAGATTCAAAGATGGGCCCCATGGTAGTGCAATTATATCAGCAGAATGCTAGTCCTGCTAATGATGTGGGGCTCTCATCAGACAAACCCTATGTACAGTTTATTCATTAGTGTTGAAAATTTAAAAACGTAGACGTTCAGAAATGTTTAGTCTGGTTTCAGTAAGGAAGAAGGGCAAGTAGATTCAGACTGGGAATCCACACACAGCACAGTAAATATTTCTTTTACTTTCTTTCTTTGATAATGGGGAAAATGGAGTAAAAATCTGTGAACCTAAAGCTAAAAAGAAAAATTCTGTTTTTTTAATGAGAGTGCTTTTTTTGTCTCACACAATGAAGAGTGGGAAAACTTTGCAAACTTGGGCTTGAACAGAATATTTTAAGAAGAAATTCAGAACACTAGCAGAGTGTGTCTTGAAGTGTTTTGAAAGACTATGTTTCACTAATCCTTTCTAGCAGTTCTAAGTCCTTCTATGTTCAAATCCCAGCTATATCATTTATCAAGATCAGTTTCTTATCCTTTGTACGAATCAGTTTTTTTATCTAAAAAGAGGAGGATTAAAAATAGTACACACTGTATAGGATGGTTGTAAGTGTTTTAACAAGATGAAACGAAGCATGAGGAGTACATAGTGTTTGGTTAACAAAAACAATCATTATCCTGCTAGCCACATTTATTAATTGAATGGAAGTTTTAAAAAATTGAAGGCAGGTTACAAATAAGTTCCATATCTATTGAAAATTAGCCTGCCGAGTATGCGCTCACAGTCCTGTTATTCACGGTTTCTTCTCCTTTTCTGCCTTTGAGTCTGCCTTCTCAGTACCAGAAAGGAAAAGTGACAGTTATTTAAACAATCTGTAGGAAGTACTGATATTTGCCTTTGTTATTAGAATTCTTCAGACAAAAGCTTGCATTTCCTAGATGCTCAAATTAGCTTATGATCTTGCACTTGAACTTCAGTAGGTTGCAATGGTGTGCAGACTGATCTGCACATTGACCTAGAGACAGAATCTAAGTGCAACAGATATAATAATTCTTCCTCCGCCTGAAGCCTTGATGTTGATATAACCTTATTCTACTTTCGGTTCAAGGCAGTTGCCGTCTTAGTGCAGGATGACCCGGCAGCTCACTTGACCTAGAGTACACTGAAAGCAAGTGAAAGCATTCCTACTCGTTCTTGCAAATGAGAAAATTTCATCTTTGAGGAACATACTAGAATTCGAAATGAGTAAATACAGCAAAAGATATTTTAGTTGTAGCATACATTTCACTTTTTTAAGTTAAGGTTGGTAGGTTTTCTTTTTCTTTTTCAAGATGGGCTGGCCTCGACCTTGCTGTGTGACCCTGGGTGGCCTTGAACTTGCAATCTTGCCGGAAGGCATGTGCCACCACTCTTGCCTGCATTTTAATTTTGAATGAGGTGGAAGTAATACCATTTGCTTTTCTATGCTCAGTGTAATCTAGCCCTAGTCATACAGATGATTAGAGTATCTTTACAAATATTTAGGCATTTGTCACCAAAATAACTATATCTCTACATCTAGGGAAAGCTAAAGGAAGAAATCCTAAATTGGCTTACAAATAAAATGAGAACTAAATATTTCCATTTCATCTGGAAGACTATTCATTGTTAGAGGCTTTGATATAATTCAGGCTCTGGGTTATTTGGGTGTTGATAAACCTGATTTTCTAGCCTTTTAAATCTCTAATCACTAAGCTTCTGGTTTTTGCTCTTTGAAAAAGCTAATACTCACATAATATTAATATTTTCCATTTTCAACAAAGCCAGCTTTAAATATTTCCTAATGTTAACACATGATTTGTCTAAGCATTTTAGCTAAATCTAATCTTTCATTACTGTTGATGCTCATCTCTATTTTCTGATAGTTAATTTGCTGACTTTCTGCAAAGTTCAGTTTTTGTTACATGTCTGATCAAGCTTAACAATAATTTCTTATATTATATTAGCCAAAGTAATGTTTGTTTATGAGCTTAGAGTCATATTTATTAACATCCATGATTAACTGAAAATTGCCCCATGTGGTATTTCAATCCACAAATGTGTTTTGATTAGAGAAGGGACGATTATTCCATTTGCATTTGATTCTAACACAAATGGTATAATTTTCAGCTCTCCTAGTCAAACAGATAGTAGGAGAAAAAAGAAAAGGTAAGGCCTTAGAAAGCCTGTACATGTGACTACTACTTTTCAATCATCTAGCCCCTAATGCAGTGTATTTTTCTTTGTAGCACATTTCTATAAAATAGGTTTTGGTATGGATAATTACCTTAATTGTTCATAAACCCTCCAAAGTATCACTGGGGCATTATGTATTATGGTGCATAAAACTGATCATTGTGTATTTTTTTAAACATATTTCATTCTCTTTAGGATTGGAAATCTATTTAGATTTAATATTTGACAAATATTATACCTGTAGAAGGCCAGTAAATTAAAAAAAAACAGGCTTTGGAAAGATGATTTATGTTTTTTATTTTTTATATATATATATATATTTTTTTAATTTTTTTTTGTGGTGCCAGGGATCGAACTCAGGGCCTTGTGCTTCCTAGGCAAGCACTCTAATCACTGAGCTAAATCCCCAGCCCCAGATTTATGTTCTTTTTAATTCTGATTGCTTTCTCTGAAGCTTTCCTGACTTGATGTACATCACCAAGTCTATGTTTTCATGTAGCAGAATAAAATTTAGCTTTTCCCAGATTTCTTGGACACACGGCAAAGGATTCTGTTGGAGTGTCTGATGCCACTGGATTCTGGCATCTGATTTTCTGAACTCTGCCTGAAAGATCAGTGGCTCAAGGTGGTCTTTAGAAGCACTGTAGTCCCACAATGGGTCTAATAGATCCCTGAGGCATGGCTGATCTGTGAGCCTCTCTGATCCAGGATGCAGGAGTCACCACCTGTGAACTCTTTGTGGAGTCATTATGTTTGCTAAAGATAAGGATCACCCATCACACCCAAATCTTGGCCCTTCTTGTTAGAATGGGGGCGGGGGGTTACTCTTTTATTTTCAATTCAAACCGAAACTTACATATGATGACCAAACTTTTGTTATTTTCCCTGGGTTGAGAGTTAAACAGACACTAGTTTTTGTCCTATTATTTTGTAAGGCTAGACCTCACAGAATGACAGAAAAGCACCAGTGCTAGCATTCCATAATGTTGCTGGGATGGATGAATGAATGAACGAATGAATAAACGAATAAACCACCAGAACACCTGTAGGCCCATAGACCTGATACTCCAATTTCAAGCTTCCATGGTTTAGATGTTTCTTTACTCTGCTTGCTCATTTAGTTGTACCAAAAGTTTTTCTCTAATTCCTGAACAACTTCGTATGAATCAGGAACAGGGCTTACATTTTTCTTTTGATCAGCTTTAATCTGCATAGAACTCTCTTTTTGTGCCAGAGTGCCAGCTTTAATAAATCAGCCAGCTCAAATTGAATAAATCTATTTAAATACTTATAAAATATTAAGGATGCATTTGGGAAAAGCCTCTAAGGTTATTGTGGCACCCATGTACCTCACAGTAACTAATTTATTAAGCAGTTTGCAAACCTGGGAAGAAAGGAAAAAGAAAAATGGTTTCATAAACCAAGAGCAGAAGCCAATTTTTCAGCTCAGATGATGAAAGGAAGCATGCATTTCTAATCAAAAAGACAGATAAGCCTTCTCTCTCCCACCATTCCCTCACCGGCAAAGTGCCTTTTCATCATCAACAACACTCCATTCCTAGTGGCTGCCCGGGCCTTTCTACACCTTCTCCATATACTGGTAATGTACACACAGCATCCTTTTGAAACAAGAGCCCATTAGCTGTGGCAGACTACCTTTTCACATGACGTTCTTCTGGTGCAAGTCATCAGCGCAGTGTTAAATCATCCCTACTGGGCATGCTCAGAACCCTGTCAGAAGGATAAACTGATATTTAGAGCTGCAGCATGAAAATTGCTTTTCAGCCCCCTTGAAGGACAGTTTAAAAAAAGGAAAAGGAAAGGGAAAAGGTCATATACTAGCCGGGTAACACCAAGCTCATTCTTTCACTTTGGCGCTCCATCCTTTGTGTTTCTTTGGGCGATCCTTTGCGATCCTCATTCTGATGCGTGCCACGACTGTTGCTTTGTGCACAAAGTAGGGTCGGGGTCCACGTGTTGTTATTATTCAGTGTTCCAGGTCATCCTGCCCCTTTGACATTAACATATGTATTTATGACAGCTGTCATTGTAAATGCGTGTGGCCTGCCTTGTGATGTTCAGAAATATTACCTTTCTATTACTCTCCAAGTTGGCATGCATAGGTGCTGCTGATTGTAACAGCTGCATAGCCTATAGAGACTTCTTAGTCCTAATGCTTTAATAATCCTCTCGCTTCCCACAGCCCACCTGAGCACTGATTCCTTCCGCTTTTCCCAAATCGTGGTTGTCCATTATATTGTGATGCACGATGTTTGTATTATTTTTAATACAGCATATGAAAGCACGTGGAAGCAGCTGTGATAGAGCTTACAGGAGTCACTTTGTTCTTTGTTGTCAAGGGTCATTATCGACAAACTACCTGCTACACTTAGCTCTGGCTTATGTTAGAGTCATTCTCGAAGTTTATTCAGTGGCTCATAAATATGGCATCAGATGAGGCTTCCCAGTCGTGGTTTTCAAAGACCAATGGACTGGCCAAAAAAAAAAGGTTTATTAAAAGTACACTGTATTTCATTTTACTTGGGGTAAAGTGGGAGGGGGGTCTTGATTTCTGACAAGCTACTCATTTATTCGGAGTTAAATCATTTGTTGTTTTTAGACCTGTATTCTGAAGCACATTTTCCTAGTGTGCTTACTTGCAGGATGTATCCTTGCCTTTTCTTCCTCCAGGAAGCTGGTCATGACATGCTCAGAAATGGGACTTTGGTGAATTATTTCCCTGCCAGTGAGTGTGGTGAAGAGAATTAGAGACTATCATCTTTACCAGCAGGCAGGGTGACTTTTCTCGATAGCTCTGACTAATGCAAGGAAGATTGAGACCAAGTTGAGGATTGCTATTTCCTAGCATAATTTACCTGTTTGCCACTATTAATGCTTTCTGACATTTCTCACTACTAAGAACTCTTGGGGGAGCTATCCCTGTGTCTATAGTTGCTCTGGTCTGGCCTAATTTAGCTTTAGACATCAGAATGGAGGAGTTTCTGGGGCCCAGTGATTTGGGATCAAAAGGGGTTGAACCCTGTAATAGATAGCCATCTGAATCACAGCTGGATGGACCACTCAGCCAAGTAAAGGGTGGATCGTAACAATCAGAAAGCTAGTAGGGCCTTTCCCTAACCTACACAGCACCCCTCTGCAGGAAATGCTCAGTAGTTTCCCTAAGCTTCTTGGAAGGAGAGAGTCAGTCTCCTGGTGTCTCCTGAAGGCACCCTGTCCCGGAGACATTCTGGTCAAGCAGTTCTTCTTCAAGGCTACAGAATCTGGTTTTAATAGGAACCCCAGGAGATTTTTGTCAACAGGAAGACTTCTTTGTAAGGTTTTGTGGAAAATTCTTACTGCTACATGCATGCTGAAAGTTCCTGCCTTGACAACAAGTCGATGTACATTTTGGCACATTAAACAAATACTTTTTTACTCCCCGTCCAGCAACAGAGTCTACTGGATTAGATGATCCCAAAGACCAAGTTCATAAATTGAGGAGGGGTAGAGAGAGAGGAGTAGAATGTGACTAGATGAGAAAACAATGCATTAAAGTTCCAGAAAACTATGGAAAACTCCAGGCGGTGGTGGGCTTGGAACTGGAGATGGGAAGAGGGGAAATCAAGGAGACTCAAGCCCTGGGGTAGTTATCTTTGCCTTCACAAGGGCTGGCTTTAATCAGTTTCTTATTGTACCTTTTGTTGGCATCATTTGTCAAACCTTCTCATAAAAGTTGAGAAATGAGGTTATGCAAGGGGTACCTTCATCCATCTCCAAGTATCGACCAGAGTGGGGAGCGGCTCTCCATTCCTCAGGGCTCCAGCCCATGCCTGCTTTTGTTTATTCCTGAAAGGCTCAGCTCCCAGCAGGGATAGAGTGCAGCCCCTAAGGCCTTTCAAACAAGCCTTGCAGCCTGTGGCCTGTGCCTTCTGGGTGTGCTCTCCAAGTCTACTTTGGAGACTTCCTATCCTAGGGATTTACCAATTTGAAAGAAATCCATCAACTTTGGCCCTGAGTCCCATAATCGAAAAGTGTGATGATCAGAGTTGTTCATTAGCTATCATAACGCCATAGTAGGAGCAGCTTTCCTCATGCCACTGCCCACCCCACCCACCCCGGCCTCCCATGTGCTGGCTGCTCTCTGCCACGAAGCTCAACTGACAGCAGTCAAGTTCCCCAGTGATTGAGAGAAAGGAGGAACACAGCTGCATGAGCCAGATGAGGACAGAGACATCTCCACATATATGATTCGGTCCCCTTTAGGACCCAAGGACAACTGAAAGTGCCAGTGGCTAAAGTTTATGAAGCCTTCACCATGCTTTGGACAGTGCTCCAAGGAATGTATATGGATTCATTCATTAATCTTCACAGTAACTCTGTGGGGTTAGTGATACTACCAAGCTCACCTTGCAGTTTCAACCTTTGATAGCGTTGGTAAGAGGTGAGAGAATGGACTCAAAATGCCCTGCTCCCCCCTGCCTTGTCTGCCAGCACTACTGAGTATGCAGCTGGGCTCTGGAAAGGAAGCAGAGATTTGATGGAGGCTGGTGTTTGAAGACAAAAGACAAACGACGCTATGGGTTGACCAGCAAGAAAGTACCCAGAGAGGCCCCCGCCCTGACTTCCATCATCAGAACTTGCTCAGACTAAATTTAATATTCAATTTTAGGAACATTAAACTTTCTGCTTTCTGCAACATTTGGTCACACATACACCAATTTTTACAATTAATTTTCAACCAGGGTCCACTTTGTGTATTTTAAGGACGAGTCTCTACAAGATTAGAAAATATCCAAGTAGGGGTTTGTGGAAAGGCCCACAACCAGAATTGTACAGCCAAGGTGACTGGAAATCAGCTTTTGCCTCGGGCTGACTGAAAAGCACAGAAACGAGGCAAGAGAGCTAAGTAAAGCTAACGGGGACGGTAGGGAAGGGCACGATGGTGAGGTGTGTGAGCTGTCAGAGGAACACGTCTGCCCAGAGCTGAGTCTGGGACAAAATGAACATAATTTGTAGTCACTCTAGAGAGTAACTGGGCTGATGTAAGAATTTGAACACAAATTCTTTGTAACTCTTTCTTTTGTATTCATTTGGCTTTTTTACTGACGTCATAGATTTCTTAATTTCCAAAAATATTTCTCTGATGTTGCTTGTATTTATTTTTGTTTTAATAACACAAAAGATAGTTCTAGTGATTCACTTGCTAGCAGTATCTTTCTCCTGGCCCACACACATTATATTCTTTTTCAGACTTTCTTAAAAACTGATGCTAACAGAGAAGGTGTTGTTCAGTACAGCACTGTACAAAGGAAATTTAATGCACGCCACAAACACATTTTAAAAATATCTAGTAGCTACATTAAAATAAAGAAAAGATATAGATAAAATTAATTTTCGTGGTGCTAGGTATTGAATTTAGGGCTTCATGCATGCTAGACAAGTGTTTTTCCCACTGAGCTACATCTCGAACCCAGATCGAATTAATTCTATTAATATATTTTGTTTAATACAATATACTCAGAATATCATTTCAATATCATTACTAATAAAATTTTTTACATTCTTTTTCTTGAACTAAGTCTTTGAGATCTGGAGCATATTTTACACATCGCGTGTCTCATCTCTGAGGGGTCACATTCCAGATGCTCAAAGGCCTCATGTGGCTGGTGGCTACTGGGGTGAGACTTACAGTTCTGACACTTTTGAATTAAGGCAACTGGTCACATCCCCGTTCTCTTGTTTTTTAGTTGCACATCCTTCCAAAAGTTTGTTAACTTCTGTAAGCCACATCTTTTCTTCTCATCAACTAAGGTCATGCATAAAAATGTATTGAAAGTAGCCACAACACTAGGCTTCCCAGAAGCACTCAATAAATTTAGACAATTCCAGAACCCTTACAGTCCAGTTCCCACCCTGGCTGCCATCATTCAGATGTTTCTTGTGCTAAGTGTAATGTTTAGTTTCTAAGACTCATTCTTTGCCTTTCTTTCTCTCTCTTTCTTTTTTCTTTCTTTGTCAACATTGGGGGTTAAACACAAAGCCTTTGCACTGAGCTTCATCCCTTTTTTCTTTTTTACTTTGAGACAGGATAGCTCTAAGTCACTACACTGCCTAGGCTGGACTTGAACTTGGATCCTTCTGCCTCAGCCTTCGAGAGTGCTGGGATTATAGGCACACATCACCGTGTCCAGGTTTTCCTATAATTTTTGATCGCCCATATACATATGTCTTTATTTTAATCTGGTAATTCTTAATCAGGGACATTGTGTTTTTTCCCCTTCCCTTCAGGGACGCTGGCGATGTCTGGACACATTCTGGTAGTCACACCTGGAGGCACGTGACTGGCATCTGGTGGGGAGAAGACAGCTGATAAACCTCCTACAATGTGCAAGTTTACTGCCATATACAAAACGTTATCTGACCCCAAATTTCAAGAGTGCTGGTGTTGAGAAAGTGCTTCAGCCAGACTAACCTGTTTACATGCGTTTATGTGTGTTTTTTTTTTTTTTAATCCTTTTTGAGACAATTTAGTGTCTAAACTGTGAGGAAATAAGGATAGGAAGGTACCTGCCCATAATCCTTGGGACAACTCTCTGTTTCACGTAAGGGGATTCTGCACGCAACAGTCACACACGGGCCTCTTTGGGCTTTCTGGAGGGAAAGCGGTGTGGTTTAGAGTCAGACATGGGAGGCAGACGAGCTCCCACACTCCTGTGACCTGCCACCAGTCTGCAGAGACTCTGCCATTGTGGGGCTGATTGGATCATGACAACGGTTTGGCTGCCGCCGCACTTGATCCCTTGCCAGGAGCGAGTGCCATGTGAAAGCTGACAGCTGCCTTCCTGCCCCTCGAGGCTGCAGGGTCGTAGAAGCCAAGGAGAGGCGGAGGCAGCCTGCCGTGCCAGTTCTGGGGCAGGTGGCCCCATGATAAGGCCCCTTCACACTCTTTTCTTCCATTTATGAGTTATGACAAATATACTGAGTTTATTTCAAGCTCTTGAAAAGGGTTTGAGCAAAATGGTCTCCGGAATCCCTGGAAGATGGGTTTGGAGGGTCCAGTTCGCTGGCAGCGGTTCTTGTGGGATCTGTAGCCCCTAGGCTACGAGGGAAATGCTCCAGTTTGCTTTTCTCCTTAGTGCTGTCTTGGGAAATCCTTGTGGGGTTTCCTCTGATCTTAGTTAATTTCTACATTCGTACATTTTCCCCTTTTCTCAGTGTGTGATCTTCCCTTAAGATTTCCTAATTAAAATCTTTCGGGGTTTTGGGGGATCATCTTAGCAACAACATTGCTCACTGCATGAGTATCACAGCTCACTCTGGGAAAACTGCAGAGACTGGAGGCTTCTACCTCCGTTGCTCCTGATTGCATCAAAACCTCACTTGTGGATCTTCTCGCTGCAGAAAGCTGTTCTATGCCTTCTTGGTTTCTGCCGGAAGAGTGGCCATTTTGTTTTTCTTTGTTTTTGTGCTTTCTTGCCTAGCTATAGATGATGCCTTTCATTCCTGGTGACCAGAAAGCATCCCTTGAACTGCCCTCTGCTCATGAAGCTAGACACAGGGCTGCAGAGAAATACAGCTCTGTGAAGCTACTTCATCTTCTCATGCTGCACCTGGCAGCTGGGATGATGAAATATAGAGGCCTTGACTGCAATCTCCAGTGACCTCTGCTTCTAGTGACCTAGTTAGTTTCCCACAGAAGGATAGCTCTCGAGAAGAGGGTGTGAGCTGAGAGCAGGATTCCCCGCTACCCATTAAAATTCAGAGTAAGTACTGGGCCCCCAAAGGAAATGTTCTGGCTTCAAGATTATGTCTTGTGAACAGATGGGTTAAAGCCAAATGGCTGGCTACTCGCTCTTGCCAGTGCTGGGGAGCTATTCCTCTCCCGCATGGCTTCTACTCTCACCGAATAATCAGGTTCCTTCTGGCCACCTGGAAAATGCAGAGTCAAACACCTGTTTAAGTAGATATGGTGAGCTCTGGGCCTGCCACCGCTGATCCATCTGCAGCACACAACCTAACATTCACCAGCTGCTTTACTTAGCATGAGGTGGGAGCATGGTGCCCTGATGGAAGCATCAACAACGTGCCATAAAGTTCAGTGATTTCCACATCGGTGGGGAGGAGCAAGCTCACAAGCTGGGGCTGGCCGAGGTTTTCCCAGGCTGGGGGAAGGGTGGAAAGGAGGCTGAAGGAGGCCAGCTCACGCCCCAGAGAGCGCGGACTCACTGCTGCCCTTGCCAGCGCCAGGACCGGGGCCATCTTCTCCAGGAGGGACCTGGTTTGGGGAAGCTGGCGCTGAGTCTAGAAGAATGAGCACATTCTATTGGAAGAAGCGCAGAGACCACCATTTTACGTGGAGCAGTTCTCGCTTTTGTCTGGGTGGAGCTCAGTCTATGGAGAAAGCCTGAGAAAAAGAGGAGACGGGGAAGCGTCTCTACCTCTGCACTTGGATTTATGTGGGATTTTTTTTTTTTCTTCTTTTGGCAAGGAGATGTTGAGCCTGTGCTTCTTAATTTCATTGTCACCACTCTCTTCCTGATAAAAAAATAGTCATTAGGGCACAATGAACTGTGTGGTGCAAGGCAAGCGGCATACTCTATCCCAGTACGTGGGTCGCCTGTATTCTCAGAAGCAGGATGTGATTCCAGAGACCCTCACACTGTGTGGTAAGGGGCTCTCAGAAGAAATCACAGGGCTGGTTCTTTGAGCAAGTTATGAATAATTTGAGGGACCAAGAGGGAGTTACTGTCATCCTTTATTCTTGGCCTGGTGTTTGTATCAAGGCAGAATAATAAACAGAGCAAACATTTTATTGAGTGCTTAATATGTGCCAGACTCTGTTCTAAGTACTTTGTAATAAACGACTGCTTTAATCCTTACTACCCTATAAGGGAGATCTGATAGTTTTACAGCTGAAGAATCCGATGTGCAGAAAGGTGCATGACTTCCCACAGGTCGCATCGCTAGCAAGCACTGGAGGCGGGCTATGAATCCAGGAGGTGGACTGAGAGCCGGCAAGCTGGTCTGCATCCAATCTGCTGGTTTCCCATGACTCTGTCGCCTGACAACAGTTACGAATTACGTACATCGCTCTACCAGACTGTTTAGAAGCTAATTCATTTTTAAATATTACATGGCAAAGCAATTCTAAAATGGATGTTGCTAACATTTAAAAAGTCCTACTGCAGGCAACTCTTTCACGGGGAACCAAGATCCTTTCTCCCAAAGGCCTTACTCAGGCCTGACGAGGATGGGAAGCTTGGGGTCACCGGCTGTAGTAAAGGGGTCCTCACAAACATCAGCGGCCTCCTCTCCCCGCCGGTGAGTTCAAGTTCCATTTACCGCTAACTGCTCAGGTCTCTGTGACCAAAATCATTTGGTGATTTGTGGTGTGAAGGAAAAGTGAACACGGCCCCACGAGGAAAAATCAGACCGTGTTTACAGACCCCCCGACGGGGTGTTTGGAGAGAGCTGCACCCGCTTCGCGCCTCTGTCTGTCTTTTCCTCTCCTCCGTCCGGAGTCGCCTGCTTCCTTGCTGTGCCCCAGATATGGGTTTGTTCCCCTAGCGGCAGGGAGCAATTGTCCTCAGCTTCTGGAGTGTAATTGTCTGACCCAGAACTCAAAACACAGTCTTTAGTCACCATACTTGACAAAGGGATTTATCATCAATGAAAAGCCAAGTCAATTTACGGAACGTGAACCTTGTATTTCTCTGGGAGCCATATCAAGGCTTATGAGGTCACTCTATAGCATTAAAAGACCAAGGTCTTGCGAGACCAGTGCTATCCATTATAACTTCCCCCTAGCGGAGAAATAGCCCTTATTGACTAATAACTCGAGGGGGAGAAGAATGAGGGCCGTGGGGAAACAGTCCCAGTAGTGAGTTTGTCTCGCGCATGCGTTGACTGACTCTCCGACCTCTGGCCCGGAGGCTGGGCCGGGCAAGGCCCCGGGGACAGTGCGTTCCATGGCGCCGGACAAACTCTGGTTTTAACTACACGGGTGATAAATGTAGACTGCTTTCCACCTTTTTCATAATTTAATCCTGTTGGAAGGAAAGCAAAGAAACAAACAAACAAAAACAAATACACACCCCAACCCCCCCCAAACTATCAAATACAGAAGATACAGAATCAAGCGTCACCTGTTCACCTTGAAAAACTCACTTGAGGTGTCTCAGTGCAGCTTCTCTGCCCACCAAATAAGGAGCCAGAGCCAGATAATCCGCTGCCTCCTGCGCAGCTTGAGCGGTAATATTTATAATTTCAACATGCGTGGACGGGAAAAGCTCTTTGGCTTTGGGATTTTAAAGACAGTTGATTTAAAGATTTTAAGCCACGAAAAATTGAAAAAGCAAGCAAGTTTATAATTTCTTTATATATGTGAAGAGAGATAGAGATAGAGCGAGAGAGAGAGAGAGAAAGAGAGAGACAGACAACAGATGAAACATAATGCAGAGATTTTTGAGTAATTTCGAAACACATGCCATGTGCTGAATGGAGATTTTTAGGACTTTTACAATTGCTAACTTCAACACTCACCTCTAATATATTCCGACTTTAAGTGTGCAACCTTGTTTAAAATGCACTGCTAAAGCATATATTTTCATGTATTGCTATGTCTGAATGCATGATAACCAGGTTGAAAATCAAATTATCTGTGTTAGGGTGAATATTATAGTGTGAATACTGCCTGCTGTGCTGTGAATGAATCTTGTAAACACAATCAAATGCATCTTTCCCTTTCTCACGCGTTCAGCCCCCACCCCGTTAGAGAGGCAATTCTTCACCTTCCTTTTCCCATTGTCACAGCAGTTCATGCTTATCGTGGGTGACATCTTCAGCTCCAACCCAGCGTGAGCTCTGCCATGTTGGAACTGAGCATTCTCCTCCCAACATCAGCCTTCAGATTAAAGCCGTTTCATGAATAATGAAAACAACAAAATAAATAAAGACTTGTATTCCAGAGGTTTGTGAAATACTTTCAGTACAAGTGTCTGCTGTGAAATCAGGTCTGTTGAACTGTGTTGGGGAGGACAAAGAGTAGATGTTTAAAAGGAGCCATTTTTGTGTCTCTGTTAGTGTATTGAAGGAGGGAAGCGGAGTGCCCTGCCACACTCAGAGAGGACTCTGAACTTTAGGAAGTGAGAAGCCAACAGAAAGCTTAGAGCTTTCGAAGAGGAGAGTGAGAAGGTCTCTGCTTAGTCACAAGCTGAGCATGTGGCTTGAGTTACTTGCCTGCTGCTCTCTGAACACTGTGGAGCCACCACACCGGCATTTACAGGGTGCACAGCTCCAACACTGAAGAGGCCTTAAGGGGGGACTCCATCCGATGACAAGAACTCCACTGCTCCTCTGCCATACAAGGCAAGGCTGCTGCAAGTGATGCGTGTGGGGTTGTGCCGGACCATTCCTTTTCCTGGCGGCATCCTCACCTAAAGTTGCCAAATTTTCAAAGTTCCTAATTGCAACTTTCAGGAAGAGAAAATAAATTGCATGAATTATGGGGTTACCCTGACCAGTTCTTCATGTATTAAGTCACTCAGTTTCTCCCGTAGCACACCGTCGAAGGAGATGTTATTTGAAGCAAGTTTCTCTTTCTCACCCAGGTCCTTCCTTTCTTATTTTTGGTCCTGTGCTGTCCTGAGCTCCAGTACTCATTGTCCCACAGAGCTCTGTGACTCTCAAGCAGGTATTCCTGGCCCCTACCCACCTTAGGCAGCACCGTAGTGCCCTGTCCCTTACCCTGCTTTTCTCTCCACATCCAAATCTCCAGATCTTTGGCCCTCTAAGTCAGTGCTGGGTGTGAGTAGCTGATGAGGTTTCCTGGCTCACCCTTCCCAGGCAGGACTTCTGTCTTATCAGAGATCATCAATACCAGGATTCAAAAGTGGCAGTGGATACTCTGGGGCGAGTCGGTGGCTGGGCAGCCTAGGATGACTCCAGCTCTGGCAATAAAGTCTGTAGGCAGCCACCCAGCCCCAGGGTCAGCCTGGCTGTTCTGAGAAATGTCCTTGTGATTTCTATGGATTTTGAGGGTCGGGTACTTGCAAGTCTTTCCAAAAGCGATAGCAGTCATCTTGCAGGAATGTATACCCCCTACCAGGCCACACCCCCATCAACTCTTTCTCCATGCAGTGGAAAAGCAAGGTAAAAAGAACCTCAGGTTGAGTCTTACAGAAGAGGAAACAGCACAAAAGGAATCTTTTATGCCAAATGTAGGCAAGAGCAGGGCTGCTGCTCTGCTGTGAAGTCAGCAGCCTGCGTGGATGAGGAAGCACATTGTTTTAACAAGTATCTGGCGGAATTACCTCCATCCTCCTGTAGATTTCTCCTCCAAGTATTGACTGATGTCAGCAAAGTGCAATATAGCACGATGCTGAGGACATGGAGGATTGGCTCTGGACGAAGAACACTGTAGATTATAACTCCTCTCCGTTTTCACATGGGGCTCTCCTCCACTGTGCCCCCTCTCCCCAAACACACGTCCAAAAGTGCAAGTGATTTCTCTCCTTTTCTGCTCCATTTTTAAGGTGAAGGAGTTAGAAATATCAGAACATATCTATTTTTAAACAACCCTAAAAAATCAGGCTTGGGACTTCTCAGTGCTCTGTCTGGGGTATTTCAAATGAAGAGGAGTTCAGACTTCCCAGAGAAGCATGAAAAACAGGAGGAGGATCTCATATGATCTCTCAGCCACTGCTTCACACACATTCCCAGCCAAGAGTTGTGCTCCACGAGGAAAGTAGGCTTTCTATGTTGTATAATAAGAACAATAGTTGGGGATTTAGCTCTGTGGTTAGAGTGCTTGCCTTGTAAGCACAAGGCCCTGAGTTCGATCCCCAGCATCAAAACAAACAAACAAACAAACAAAAGAAACCCCATAAGATCTACCATGTATTCACTGCTTACAAGTACCAGGTACTGTGCTGAGTGCTTTACACACATTATTTTACTTAATTCTCATACATTCCCATTATTATCCTCTTTCATAGAGACTTAAAGAAGTTAAATATCACTTGCTTAGACTGTATGGTTTGTAAGTGGCAAAGATGAAATTCAAACTGAGGCAACCTGGCTCTAAGAATGAGTGTGTGTGGGCCAAACAAATCACAGAAGCAAGTCCCAAAGAGCAGGGATGGTGTTTTGTTCTCTCCTGTAACCTGACAAACAGTCCTTGTAGTTTATAAATATTGATTGACTATACGATGAGAGATTGGATTTAATTTCAAGTTTAAATTCAAAATTTAGAAAAAAATGAAAACTAATCCTTGTTCACTTTTCAAGAATTTCAGATTGTGGACACCATCTCATTTTATTTTCAAAAGATCCTGGGGAGTAGAAGTGGTGCACATCAAATAAAGAAGATGGAGTTCAGAGAGTTCAAAGACTTTATCTAATTCTCATGGCTGCCTAATGATAATCATTTTATCGTTTTGCTGTGCCTCTGGTACTGTGCAAACACTTTATATTTCTACAATTATTTCATCCCTATAACCCCCAGATGTACAAGTGTGATCATCAAATGAGAGTGAATGCTTAAATTTTAAAAATGTAGTACAGTGGAAGACACATTGGCATTTTATCCCTCGTAGTAGTCATTCTGGATTCAAACGTACTTCTCCCATTGTTCTCACCACCTTGTGAAGCAGTTCCGGAAGGCTTCTTTCACGAGTGTCTTCCGTTGCACTGTCAGGGCTGCCTCAGTGTACAGCATTTATGCTTCACGGTCATTTGACTTTAAGGACGAGCCAGATATCTCACGATGCCGGATCCAGTGAATATGGGGGCTGAGGATACACTGCAGCGTATGTGCTGCCCCAGCGAGCACTGAGGACACACTGTAGTGTGTTTACGAGCCCGCCTTTTTGTTGGGTGGCACTTGGCAGCAACATTCACTGTATTTTTGATCACATCTCATAAAGGCGCTAATAAAGGAAGACTTCCAGAAATGCTTCAGAAAGTGGCAACAATGATGGGATACGTGTGTTGAGGGAAAGAGGGTATTCTGAGGGACACTGTGGCAATGTGTCATCCACTGTAGTAATTTTATTTATTTAAACACACGTTTTTAATCAGGTCTTTTAATTCCTTTTATGGCCTCCTTTTGCAGAAGAAAGAACTGAATCAGAGACAAGCTAAGAACAGTTTTCACATATTTACACAAACCTACTTATGCGTGCTGCATTCAGTTCACACAGAGCTAGGACTACATGTTGTATGTTCATGGCTAGTCTCACATTTTGATTTAAACAATGTTTTACTTGAAAGAGAGACCAAAGACGATCGAACCCATTTGTCTTCAGTAAAAGTGAGGTCCAGAGAAGACAATAGACTTTTCTGGAGTCATACAGCTTCCCGACTGGTGGAAAACCTGAGTCTTAGACTGCGTTTTGCAACAGGGTCCCTACTATGGACATGTAGCTATCTAAACGTAAATTAATTAAAAGTAAATAAAGTTAAAAATTCAGCTCCTCAATACCAGCACATTTTATGTGTTCAATATTCACACGCATTTAATTGCTATGGTATCAGACAAGACAGATCATAGATATTAATATCTTTGTTTTGTTCTTTTAATACACTCATGTTCTTGTTAGGAGCACTGGATGCCATGTTTCTCCACCGCATATGATGTGTGCTGTGGAAACAATGCTCTGCACGTATTGTTCATCTTTTTCTCCGTTACATTATAGGCCCAGCATTGCCCTAGGCAGTGTACAAAGTTTGAAAAACTTTGGGCTTCTCTTACAGAGCTAAAAAAAAGAATATTTCCAAGCAAATATAACAACCTTGTACATTCATGTTGCTATTTAGAGTTTATGGGGATTTCATATATTGTTCTCTCATTTGAGCTTCAGAATAAATCGTCTGTACAAAGGGGGAAGACAGAACTACCTCTACTTTGAGATGAGAGAGCTAAAGTTCTGCAGGTTTAAGTATCCAGGTTGCGTTCACATGTCAACACCTGTATTTAATAATTTGTACATATACAGACATACTTGAGGAATTCAAGTCCAGGAAAGGTAAAGCTGGATAAGGCATGAATGGAACACAGGATTTTCTCTCAGAGACTATAACTCATTTGGGAAAGTGAATCCTATATATCAGAAAACAAAGACTAAGTCAGCAGTAGCATGTATCATGGCAAATGTGTAGATTTGCCCCTTGGGGTAGCGAGCCTCAGTGCCCATCACAGTGCCTATCACAGCAGGCACTCAATGAACATTTCTTGACTAAATCTTCGTACGTAATCAATGGTTAGTTCCAGACAGGGAAACAAAGCAATGCGTATGGCAATTCAAGACCTTGAAATGTGGCTCTGAATCTACCTATTTATGTCGTTGTCAGCTAAAATGTTCACTGACTTCTCTCATTACTTGAAGTGTTTTTCGGATAGCTATTTTGATATAAACACACCTTTACTTCAGGAAACTGGCTAGGACATGAGATTATCAAGAAAGGTTAAAACTGTTGTGGGAAACAGCAAAACCTATTTTCACTTAAATTAAAAATGAGAATGGAGGAATTATACTGGAAAATTAGTCGTAGATAGCTAGTGGTTGAACCCGAAATGGAAAAGCCTTTTGGGAAAGGTTTGGGAAGATAGATTTGCCACTTGACTCAATTACAGTCAGGAGCCAAAAATTGATTTTCTTCAAAAATACAGAATAGCTCTTTGAAAGTTTTCCAATAGCCTAGAAAATCATTGAATTGTATATACACAAACCTTGTCCTAAAAATAGTATCAGTGTTATATTGGAATCAATTTTTTTTTTTAATTTTTAGGACAACTTAAGAATTTAGTAGGTCTATGTTTGATTCATCTTCACAATTCCAGTAGGAAACACATGGATCATCAAATGGATGAATTCTATTTGGGAATAGTTCTAATCTAATTCCAATCAGAAATAAGAATGTAATTGTAAGTGGTTTGACACTGTCTTTTTAAATGTAAGTCTTCTCAAGCCATCATTTTCACAGTCGATAGAGGGAGAAGCCTAGAAGAAGAAGTAGCAGAAAGTTCCCTAGTACTTCCTCATCACCTTATCCAACCCCATCACCTTGGGTGAGGTTGCTATCTAAAGTGAAACAGTGTGAATAAAGTAGGTGGTGCTTAAGTCTCCCTTTCTATTGGCTCCCCCTTCTCTTGTCCATACCCTGCCTTAGAAAGCAAGTTAAGCCTGGTGTCTTCACAGGAGCAACTACCATGTAAACCAAGACAAGGAGAAAGCACCTGGTTAATTCTTTCATAGTCTAAATTGTTGCTTTTACTGCCCTCTCAAGTGTGATTTTCTACAGTAGCCTCCCAACAATTCTCCCTGCTTCCAGGTCTCGTTCTCTGCAACCCATTTATCTTACATTTCTACACATTAGATCCCAATTGCTTGTAGAACAGAATACAAACTCTTTAGCCAAGGATTTAAGCCCCAGCACTATTCGACCCAAGCCAGTATCCAAAACTTATTCTCTCATTTTTTCCACTCCTAACCATCCTATTAATAATTCATTTGTTTTACAGTGACAATTCTAGCTGTTTATCTCCAAACTTTTACCATGCCATCTTCCCTTCTCTGAAATTGAATCACTAGATCCATGTATTTCCTGGCATATACTAAGGTGCAATACTTACTGAATAGATAGTTGGATGGATTTCGACCCTGCTTTTTTTCTAGCCCTAACTCATGCACTTAACTGACACATTTTTATCTATCCAACCCTGATTTGGATCCTAGACTCTTTGTCTCTACCTATTATTTGACACTTATCATATGCTGACTCGTGTTATTAATTAGCTAATTGCTGAGCATTTGTTTTGTGGCTCCTATGTACCTACCAGGCACCGACCTAGGTATCAGGCATAGAAACAAATGAGTTTCCTTTCCCCTGGAAAGAGCTTTCAGTGCGGTTCAGATGAGACAATCATCAGTAGTTGCTATAAAAGATACACCCAGCGAGTGTTGTGCAAGCTCATCAGGAACATCTGAAAGAGAAGGATTTAATAATGTCTGGGGTGAGGGCTCAAGGATTCTTCCCCAAAGCTGATGATGCTTTGGCTTAGGAGTGTTTTATTTTGTGCATAATGATAGTCATCCTTTGAATTTTTGAGCTTTAAAACTTTTGCACTTTAAAGATATTTTATACCTTTATCTCAATTAGTTCTCATAAAATCAATCTGACATAGGCATAATAAACTGGGGAGACCACAGGCCCAAAAGCAGTATTTATTCAGGCTAGGTAGTCAGTACACATTTAAAATGGTTCTCTGATCACTATGGGGACCTTTCGACTCCGCTGAGCAATTCCAAGGGATGAGATTATTTAGACGAGCTGGGGATTTGCTGATCTGCCTTAAATGGTTCTGAGCTGAATCAGTGCCTTCTTTGCTTATGGCTGATTCAGTCTTTGGTTTTGGAGGGATGAGAACCAGTTACTCTGGGCAGTTGGAGAAGACTTAGAGCATCTCGTGTTGAGGAGTGTGTGTGAGGAGACGGAGGTAAATGGCCAGCAGTGACATTCTCTCTCACATGCTTTTTTTTTTTTTATTTTAAACCAAGAACATGTATTGGTACATTCTACATACAATGGTCACATTCATTACATTTATTCTGTACCTATACATGATGTATCTTGGTTCTCCCCCCTCTCCCCCACCCCTCCCCTCTGCTCCCTCCCTCCCTATTTACAGCAGGTTCATTCATCATTTTCCATATTTTCCCATTCCCCTCTCTTTCCCCTGTTGCCTTTCTGCTTTTCCTCTTCTTTCTTTCTAGTACTCCTCTCCTCTGCACAACATCCTCCTTTTATATAATATCTATTACACCCCTTTGTTCTTATTTACAGTTATGGTTTCTCATATCAGAGAAACGATTTGATGTGTGCTCATGAGTGTCCGATTTATTTCACTTAAGAGTATGTTCTCAAGAAACATCCATTTATATATGAATGACTCTAGTTTGTCCTTTTTTATGGCAGTGTAGTACTCCATTGTCTTTCACATGCATTTTGAAGAAGTTGTGCGACAGGATCTTCTCAGCTTCAGCACAACTGAGGTCCTCCCAGGGTTAAGCAAAGTGGAGACACTGATGCTGACATAGGAGACTAATGGCAAACACTCTTAAATTCAATAATGAAAGTTAAATTACAGTGGGTTTAAGTGAGAACTTTCCTGCCAATAGAATTTTTCCTTCTAAATGTCAGGTGACTCTTCCCTCACTTTTGCTAGTTGGGTTTTCCTTGTCTTCAGGAAAGTGCAATATAAATATGGCAGAAATACGTTCCTGGATCAGAGAAAGGACAAAAATCTGCCTCGAGTTGCAGCATAGTGAAAGTTTGTCACCCCAGCACTCTTTTCTTATTCTCAGAATCTAATCCTTGCAGCTACTTGGTGAAACTCAAAGATTACGTGATAATTTGACTAATAATTTAAGAGTTGCCGAAAGAAAAAAATATAGCCCACCGTTCTAAGGAATGATCCATGAGTCATAAGCCTAAAAGCTCTAGTCTTTTGGCTACAAATTTAGAAGCACTGAGCAGAAAATACCCAAATTCTTTTGAAATAATGATAAACCTAGTACATCCGAGGTACAAAGATTTTTATCCACCAGTCACCCCTGGAAGATCCCAGCACACTCATGAATCCAAGATGATGTAGACGGGACTTTCAATTTGAAGTGGGACAAGTTGCTCAACTGGAGACCCATGAAAATGTTGGTTTTCCTCTTTACATGTTGCTGGCAGTTTGTTTTTATCTGGGAGACCATTAAAAAACAGGCTTTTAAAGTATGAGACCTATTTGTCCCAATGGCTTTGTTTCCTTGAAAAGTAGGTTCTGGTTTTAGATTGCAGAGTAATAAAATCTTTGCCAAAGATAAAATCTGCCAAAATATGTGCATAAATGTTAAGATCAATGAATTTCCCAATTCTTTGTAGTTTGTTACTAATCTAAACATGCCATTTTGCCCCTATATTGAGGAGGAAATTTTAGAGCGCAATGTGGGATTAAAAGCATTGGTTTTGAGGAGAGACAGATTTGGGTTTGAGTCCTGGCCAATGTGATCACCAGCTCCATGACTTCAGGCAAGTTTCTCAACTTACCTAAGAATTGGTTTCCATGTCTGTAAAATGATAATATAAATATGATATGAGATTACCAGCTTGATAAAATGAGATAACAAATATAAAGCCCTCAGCAGGGTGTCTTGCATATCATCAACACTCAGTAAATGGTAGGTGTTATTTCTGCTTCGTCTGCTGTTCTACCAATATCCAAACGCCACGGAGTCTTGTCGAATTCACACTCTGATCTAGGACACTGGGCCCTTTGTGTGCTCGCAGCAATAGTTTATTTGTGCTTGTCAGTGCATTGAACACATAGTGTGCTTTGATCATGGGAATTGGGTGTCCCCACGCTCCACGTATCACCTAGAGGATTGTGTGCCCCTCTGCCCGAGGCAGTTAGCAAGAGATGCACACGCTGAAGTGTGATCCTGCTGGTCACTGCAGGATGGAGAAATAGAGTCTTACACAGAACAAGGAGAAACCTGAGGATATTTCTCAGAGAGGGGGCCTAGAAGGAAAAACAGGCCCTTTAAAATATGTGGAAGGCAAGAGTATCAAATAGGGATTGGTTTGTAGCAGACTTTCTCATTCTCAGCAGTACTAGCAAAAGGGTTTGATGATTCTTTGTTGTGAAGTACTTGTAACAATCAAAAACATTTCCAGACTTCACCAAATATCTGCTGGGGGCCAAAATAGTACCTCCCTGTGTTTGAAAATCACTGGATTAGAAAAGCAGAGCAGGGATTGGGGATTTAGCTCAGTGGTGGAGTACTTGCCTAGCAAGCACAAGACCCTGAGTTCGATCCCCAACACCGCCCCAACCAAAAAAAAAAAAAAGAAAGAAAGAAAGAAAAAACTATGTAGAAGAGCAGAGCAGTTACTGGAAAGTCCTTGAGTACAGCATTTGTTCACCCGAAGGACAACTTTATTACTCCCCAACAAGTTTCCACAACATGGTAGACATTTCAGTGAGTAGTGGGCTCCTGGTTCCTGAGGGCAGACTAGCAAAAGCTAATAGATTGTTAGTATTTTTTTTTTCTAAACAGAGCTCCAACTTTGAGTGGATATTTGGTCTTCATCATTTCTATCTCTTTATTACTCCAAACTCTGTGTTCTTTGTGAGATACATTTTTATCACCTCAAATGAGACCCCTTAAACTAGGTCCAGCTCATCCTCAGCATGCAGCGGTAGGAAGAGAACAATATCTAGGGAGGATAACAATGCTCTGATCTCAGGTCCCCTATTTGTGAACTGGTCAGTCTATTCGGACCTCAGTATCTTAGGTGCTTTTTGTCATTCAGAGCTGATAGTCTATGGTCCTCAATGGTACTTCCTAACTATGATGTAAAACCATAAATGTCTCCATCATTGCTCCTTTTTTATAATTAGCAGTTAAAATTAACAGTTTATAACTAACAGTTTTTTATAATTAACTGATAATTTGGAGGAATCATCATGGATTCAAATCTAAACATTCTGATCACTGAAGTTCTTGGTGCCTAAACTGAAGGTGAAGAATAAGGCATCATTAGTTCGAGATGAGATACGGGTGGGTATTATTGCCTTTTACTAACAAATAAGGAACACAGTTGAACCTCAAAATGGATTTTTGCAAAAAATATAATGCCACAAGCATGAAAGGTATTCAACATATATTAATTGGATTAAGCAAAATAAACATATCCTTCTATAAAGTGGATTTTGGGCCTAGCAATTCAGCATTTACCATGACAATTGGAATGTTATCATAAATTCCAAGTATTTTAAGCTTGTATACCTTTTTCCCCTACATGAGGTTTCAAGCAGGATTGTATTATACCGTCACAGGTCCTGCTTGCCATATGGCTCTCTAAACCAAGTTTTTCTAATATTTGCAGCCATACACTTTTGTCGTAATGCTAGGAAAAAATGTGTCCACTGCAAAGATGATGAACTAGTTTTGAAAGAAGATAAGTTCTATAATTGTCAAATCTGTGTTTGCCTCTTCTTGCTTAATTAACCATAACTTCCTCTGCCTAATATGTACCCACTTCTATGGTCCACCAATCTGCCCTGTGTGCTACCTACTTCAGGAGGATCAGACTAATAAAGAAAAGACAGAACCAATTCAAATACAGATGGGCTACAGGTGAAAACAACAATGAGGAAGACATTGCTTGAACTTCTCAAGAAAGGATGTGTTGTGGACTTATTATCTGTGGTCAGCTTGAGCAGGAACACCCAGCTGAACTTAGTTGGTGTGGCTCTGGGTGTACAGGATCCACCTGAGGACTATTGCCAACACAACGTAAAGCAGAACGGGAGCAGAAGATAGCAGTCAGCTGTTTCCCAGGAGAAGCTCTGTTGTGGCTGGTTCTCCTGAAGGGAACTCGGCTGTTCTCCTTGCAGGAGGAGCTCGGGGCCTTGCTGTCATCAGGGATGGCTGCTGTTCACTTTGCAGAGCTCTGGTCTTCGTCTCTGCTGCAAACATCGTATCCTGGTTCCAGCAGAGATTTCTTCGGCCTTTTGGGGCAGACATGGACGTGCACAGGACATCGCTATGGGCTCCCAGCCCTTGACCGGGACCAGATCTTTTGGATCTCCACTGCAGAGGTAGATGTTCTACAGTCTTCCTGCATTTGGCTTGTGTGTGTGAATGTTGTAATGTGTAAATGTCCTGTATGAAATATGCTCCCTTGCAAACCATTGACTCTAGAAAAGTAATTACTACAGGATGTTACCCATTCTTAGGCTTTTTCTCAGAGGCCCATTAGCTTTCCTAAAGTGACTGTATCAGCTAGAATAGGTCAGGGTATGATGCAGTAGTAAACTCCCAAATTTTGGTACCTTAATAATAAAAGAACTTACTTGTTTTGAATCTACTTCATTACCGCTCCATGTTGTCTTCGCTCCAGGACTAAAATTCACAGGGAAATTCCTCTTTGAGACATTGTTAGTCATTAAGTAGAAGGAAAAACAGCCTAGGAATCATATACTGGCTCTAAAAGCCTCTGCGTGCCGGCACCACACATCACTTCTCATGCATTTCACTGTCCATAGAAGGTCACATAGCTGAGACCCATTGATGTCATTCTTCTCCAAGAAGAGGCTATGGATATTTGTGAACAACAATATAAGCTTCTGTGGCCCATTTCTTGGATAATTAATCCTGGTTCACAAAAGAGCTCAGTTATGTAGCTTGTAAAATAGAAGCACACCTATATGTGCCCATGCATGGATAGAGAATTTGGAACAACATTTCTTTGATGATCTCCTTTTCCTCCTTGTGAGTTGGGTGGGGAGTTTGAAGCCCTGTAACTTTTCCCCATAGTTCCTTGCTAACTTTAGGAGTGAAGGCACAAGCTGTGTCTCCCAGTGGAGTGAAGGTGGCAGCTGCTAACCAAAATACCGTGCTTTTTCATGTAGCGTCCCTGTCAATGCATCTGTGGGTGTGTGGCCACCTTGCTAACTAACCACTCGCAGCTTCATCTAGAAATCCATGTGTCTGACCTTATTATGGCAAAATCATTCCACAGGAGCTGAGAGTGAGCATGTAGCACTGATGAGGTGCTGTCTGTCTAGTTAGTTTGTCTTTGTGGGCTTCTTTCTCTTTCCAGTCCCCATTGCTTATGACATGTGTGTTGTCGAAATTGTGTCAGGGTGAAAAATCTCTTATTGACTGTAAAAGGAGGAAAAACAGGTAAATGTGGCATGTAACTTGTCTGCATAAATTTCATATGTTGCCTTAACCCATTGTGCTGCAGAAAAATCACTCAACCAGAAGTTCTGTTCTTTGCACACTGGGGATGTGAGTTCATTGTTTTCTTTCCTGGGTGTCATAAAACAGTAAGCCTCCTAAGACTGCTACTCTGCACAAGATCCCATCTAACCCCAAACAACCAGCAGGGAGCGCTAAGACAAGATGCTGTTAAATGCTAAATAGTCTCCTGTTTGGGAAGCCAGAGGACATATTTAGATTTGAAGTCATCATCTATATCCTACTAAGTTCATAATTTTATGATATGATTAGGTGTGCTTTTCACTGCAGTGGCCTAAATATAAGATAATGCAGTGGAAACTGAATTTATTGGACATATAAATGGCCCTTGCTTGAGATGATCCTTTCTGTGGTAAGATTTCTCGTGATTGGCAGAAAGCTGTGACAGCTTGTACTGTACTTTCTTAAGAGGAACATGGGTAGAAATGGTCAATTAGAACTGGCAGTCAGTCTCTCTTCACATTGGCCTCAGGTAGACTGCCACTTGAGCTCTTTACTAGCTGTTAAAATGGGGAAATCCTGCTCCCCAATGTCACTGGATTAAGTGGGGGTGATTCTAGGAAAATCTTAATTGTACACTCACTATCTAAAGTTACAACCCAGCAGCAATGAGGCAACTTGCAATTGTAGGATAGAATTACCTATCTTCCAGCATAAATGGAGTGTAATTTTTCTGAGTGGAATATTTCCTCACAATTTTATTCATAACACTGAAGCACATCTTTTTCTAGTGTATAGTATTCTCCGCTGTGCATAATAATCTTCTCCCAGCCCTACTACACACTGACATATTCGCTCCCAGCAAGTAACAACACAGCCACGTCTCTGATTTTCGTCTCATCTTTCTTCTTCCCATTTCCTGATTTCAGGGTGAATGGGGTCATTAGAGAGAACAGTCAATGGGAGCTGCTTTTAGCTGATTTCTTCCTCTAGTTGTAAGGGATGCTGCCAAGTTATCCATCTTATCCTATTTGGCTGTTGTAAGGTTTTAAAAGAAAACAAAAGGTGAGTTTAGTCCAACTTGGGAAAGTCAACAGGTTGGAAAGACATAGGCAAGTTTAATCAATGCCAGGCTGAAGAAAATATCTTTGTACTGAAAGTGAGTTAAAGAGGATGTTGAGTTTGGCCTGACAAAGTATGATTTTGTAGAAGACGCCTTTGAGATTTAACAAGGTGAAATGAATACAAAGAGAAAACCAGAAGAGAATGGAAGAGATGAGAGCACAGGAGGGAGGTGACAAGATAGTGAGAAGAGAAAATGGAGGAAAACAGGAGGGAAGAGGAAAGCAGAAGAGAAAACATTGCAATCACAAGGGACAAGTTCAAATGAAAAAAGAGACCCTTGCATGTGTCAAAATGCTCTATAGCTTGTTCCTACCAGATGGAATTAAGACAGATAGGAAAATCTAGGAAGATCAGGCATGGGGTGAGCTTGAACAAAGGGAATGGGAAAGAAACACATTTTAATCGTGGCAAGATCAAGGGTATTGGAGCACTTTTTCCATCACTCTCCCTTGCTTCTGTAAGTCAGTCTACTCTTTAACCACTTGCAATCCAGAGCAACCACTTGCCCACCCCGACAGTCCCATTGGCTGACTCCTGCTCTGTATCGTGCTTTCTAGGTACTGCAGGAGCCATCTTGAGATATAGGCGCGAATGCACGGAAGGGCCTTGCCCTCCAGCTGGTCATGCATGAGAGTGATCACCTAGCAAGCACACCCTACCTACTTCTTTTTTTCTATTCTTGGACTCTTACTTCTGACAGCTTATTTCGAACAGGAGCTTATTGGGGTTAACTCTATCAAAACATAAATGCTTTGTCCTCTTAGATATAAATGTCTGTACTGTGGTGACTCAGTATTCATCAATTTTTCATGGGTTCGAACTGGGCTAAAAATTGCCAAATAAGTCAGGGGCTGGGTCGCTGTAATGGAAACAATTAGAGAAGAACAGAGAGCTCAGATGAGCTAAAATGTGTGTTAAACTTCCTGTGCAAATTATGTGATTGACGGCGGTCAAAATTTAGAGCCTTCAGAGATCCAAAAGAAGAGACTTCACGGAGATGGCTCTCGAAAGAGGTAAGATTTGTTCTGGACCCCAAAGTATTGTTAGCCCTTCATATCCACAGTATTTGCATCACAAATTCAATCAACTCTGAATAGAAAATGTTGAAAAAATGTTGCACTTGTACCAAATATGCACAGATTTTTTCTTGTGGTCATTATTCCTGAAAAATACAGTCAGCGGATATTTACATAGTGTTTACATGGTATTAGATATTACAAATAATCTAGAGATAATTTAAAATATAGAAGGGGCTGTATGTATGTTATATGCATATATCACATCATTTTATATAAGAGGCTTGATCTTGGATGGATTTTGGTATTTGCAGAGATCGCGGAACAAACCACTCGAGGATACAGAGAGACGTTTATGTGAAGAGGGGAATAAACAGAACGAGGAATGTTAGGAGAAGATCTTGGGTTAGAATAAGATCAGTAATACATTTTAATGAGTTCTACTTTGTAACTGTCTTTTCTTTGCTTTTCTTTCCCACCTTTTTATCGAATCTACAACCTCTTACCATTTATTCAGCTTCTGATATGTCTCTTGGAATGTAAGAAGCCTTTTTGTGACTTGTCAATTTTGTGATGGCAATTGTCCATAATCTATACCCCAGTGTACTCCAGTATAGAACATTATCTTTTGAGACCCTGCAGAGTAACTGGCAGTGTCATAAACACTGCACATTGGGGCAGAGGTTCATACTCATTTATTCTTACTAAGTATCTGCTGGTAAAAACCATGAGGGCACAGCACTGAAGAAAGCAGGCATCGCCTGCATTTGTGGACTTGCATCTCAGTGTGCACATGGCAGAGAAATACATACCGAGGAGTGGAATAAAATGGCAGATACAGGTCGGTGCTGAGAACAGGTGGAAGGGTGCAAGGCATACTGGTGGCTGTGATTTTATATTTATGCTTCATAGGAGTGATGAGGCGAGGTATCTCTCCAGCATACATATTGCAACCGCCCCCCACAAAAACATAAAACTAGAGGGGAAGGTGGAGTGAGGGGAGTCAAGGGGGGAATGATTAAAATATGCTATGTGCATGTACAAATCTGTGAAAATGAAACATATTAATCTGTATAACCAATATGTTCTAATAAAGATGTGGAGAAAATACAAAAAAAAAAAATTCATGCCAGCAAAAGAAGTTGCCCCCTCTTAATACCACACAGCAAGGATTCAATTTCAGTGAGCTTCAAAGAGGACAAACTATTTATAGCATATCGTTTATTTATTCAAAGTTTTATAAGTATTTATTATGTGTGAAGCCTCAATTAGATGGGAGAGTCAAGTTGGCAGATGGGGAGGATTTGGAGATGAGAAAGTAAGAGGCAAGAGAAAAAAAAAGGTCTTTGAAATTGCCCCAAGCTAGGAATTGGAATGAGAAAGAGGGATAGGTGGAGACAAATCTGGAGTGATTAGAGAAGCAGGATGCAGAAGAGAAGCTGTGGGAGGTGTTTAAAGAGAGGCCTATCACGCTAAGGCCACAGAGACTTTAATGGGAAAGGATCTAGGGAACCTCTTCTAGGAACTGCCATTTTAGAGGCAGGCTTGAATTTGAATTCCCTCCGATGTATCAGAGGGATCTACTATATCCCTCTGATATATGATATTTTCTGCAAAATGTGATGCTTTATGAAGATAAAATATTTTACAAGACGCTATAATACAGTGTACTTTATCTCACTGGATTAGAAATTTTAGATCAAGGAGAAGAAATCTGTGGTTATCTTAAGAGAGGGAGATCTTACAAAATGAAACTATCAACGGATATTTCAAATATAAATCTTACTGTCAAAGAAAGAAAGAGAGAATCAAAGAAATCTGAGTGAAGTGAGCAGAACCTCCAGGCAGCCCTCAGACAAGAGGGACCGGTCAGCGTGAGGTTTGGAGTTAGCGTGTCTCCTGCCTGTTCAAAGACTAGCTGGGAAGCCATGTGACTGAACCTGGACAAAGAGGGGTGGTGAGGTACAGCTGAGGGCAAGATGAGCGACCAGAGAACATGAAGACTTTTGTATTGCCCTGATGCTTCCTGATTTTATTCTAAACATGACAGAAATAGTTGGAGGTTTTAGGAGAAATTCTACAAACAGATGACTATATGTAGAACAAGGCAGGGCAGGGTGGAAAGATCGAAAACAGGGAACTAATACAGCACAGAGCTTTACAGAAGCCACAGTCCAATAGGAAAACAGATGTGCCAATTAGTGCCTAGAGTACAGTGTGATGAGTACCCAAAGAGAGGAATGTTGTAGTGTGATGAGTATCCAGGGATGTGGAAAGGAAGTTGGCCAAGGTATCTAAAGATGGGTAGTCTTACAGAGGAGTCACTTATCAAATGCACAATGAAGCCTAAGCCAGGATTTTCCAGATGGAAGAAAACAGAACAAGCGATCCTAACACAAGCAGCAAACTATGTAAAAGAGTATAGTGGCACAAGACAATGTCATTTGTTGGAAGGACACCACACAGGTAAAGATGACCGGATCACAGGTGAGCATGATAATTACCAAGACCTGAAGTCAGTAAAGCTAAACCATGGCAGATTCTGGAAAGCCTCACCTGTGTGCAATTTTATTACACAGGTGATAGATGGGGACTCATCAGTGTTGTGCACTATGAATTACATAGCGACATTTGTATTTTGCAAAGACTACTCTGCCACTAGTGTGAAGGGGGATGGTTGCTGATAGATCCTGTAGTGATGGAATTTGAAATCATACAGAATTGAACTGAAATCCTGACCAGAGTAGGTATTAGCTGAATGACCATGCATACATTTCCTTGGTTTCCTTGTCTGTAAAGTCAGCAAGACAAATAAAGTCTTCAAGACAGTTGGAGGATTAAATTGCAAAAAGTGCTTATTACAATCTCTGGCTCAAAATAAGGGATCACTTATTGAGAGGCATCCTCATTATTACACAGAATTGGGATGGAGGGAGGTAGGAGCCAGACATACTGGTGATGAGACTCAGAGTCCAATGACCCTAACTCTGAGAGTAAGGGAAGATGAGATTAGAAAGAGATTTAAGCAATATTTATGAACTGCAATTGACAGACCCTAAAGATTTCGTGGCTATAAGGATTGAGATGTGGGGAATGACGAGAATTGTAGTAAATACCAAGAAGATCAGTGTGTGATAGGACCATTATCAAATCCAGGAAAATAAAGGTAGAAAGATTATCTAAGAACTTGAGCTCTCTAGTAGAATTTTGCTATACTATGCCACTAAAAGTACTCCCAATTGAAAATAATTAATTCTTCCAAAGAAACCCAGGAGCTAACCAAGGTTAAATTACAATATCCCTTCTGATCTTATACTTGGACAGCTTGGATGTGCAGGGGTGGCTTTTCGTATCCTTTGAACATTTATGTTTTAATTATGAAGGATGCTACACCACTAATGACATTTAAGCATACTGTAAATCATCTTTTATGCTGGGGTTGAAAATGGTGATGGTACTGATAATGTTTTTAAAGGTGAGAGACAACTGTCTGCATTTCGGGACAGTCGTTTAGAGAGGCACTGATGGATTTAAACAAATTTCTCTTGGCCTCCCCAGTGCTATGGTTCTGTGATATGGCTCTGAGGCCTAACATTGCAATGTTGTGAAACGAATAATCCCAGGTGGTGCTTCACTCAGTGTATCACTTTCAAATACGACTCTTTACTGAGTCCCAGAGCTGGGAAACTGCTACATAAAAATGACATTTCTCTTTGTCCAGTGATTGCCATGCACTTAGTAATATCTTAGGGAACATTCTGTTGCTCTCTGAATGGAACAAAGGAGACAAACATCCAGGGGGAGGGTAGAGCAGTTTCATACAGCGATGGAGAGAAAGGTCTCCTTTCTATTTCCCTATTAAAGCCATGCTGATTCCCTGCCAAGTTGCACTGAACTTGTACATTTACCCTGGATAATTTCTTTGATATCAGAAGACCAAGTTTACGTAAGCCTAAGCCACATTCCAAACAATGGTACTTCCTAGATGGAGCATGAGTAATTAGCTGTGAGAGTTGTGACCACTTGGCCCCCAACCCATATTGATGTTACAGGACTCTGTATAGACGCCCACATAGTTTTCATACCATAAAAGGTTAGTCTGTTAATGAACATCTTATCTGAAAAGTCCAGCTACACTATATTTCTAGAACCTCATAAGGATCACATTTACTTTGTTTTCAATCTCTTCAGCTAAAAGAAAAAAAAAATCCATGGAGAAAAATATCAAGTTGAAGTTCTGTGGTCTGACAAAAGTAAAAACTACTCCAGTATTGTTGCATGTGAATGGACTGCAAAGCAAATAGACTCGAGTATTTCTCATACATAGTGAAGTCTTTGCATTTTTCTTGAAGTGGCAGCAAATCCATGACTGGAAGCGCTTCTGTTCCACAACTGCTTATGAGCATTGTTATGGCTGGACATAAATTAGAGAAGTCAGGATTTCAACCAAGGTAGAAAAGACTATAAAGATTTCTGCCCCTTATTAACTACCGTGCAACCACTAGGTTTATGAATGGAGTAAGAAATTCCAAATAGGAACCAAAAAGTGGTAAATGCCCTCCAAAGCATCATGAAGAAATTTCTTCACAGTAGTGGTGGCCAGGCAGAGAGAGAGAGAGAGAGAGAGAGAGAGAGAGAGAGAGAGAGAGAGAGAGAATGAGAGAAAGATTGAGAAAGAGAAGGGATTTAACAAATTGCACTCATAAGTGATGCTGGGAAAGACGGAATAATAACTCTGTGGGTCTTCCCAGAGCTGGCAGGGGCCACCTGCTAGTCACGGCAAACAGGGGATGCACTTTCTGTGCTAAGTAGATAAACTTAATTGGAAGTTTGTAAGACCTAGAAAGTATAAACCAGACATTTTGTTCCCAGATCTCAAATGTCTCCATTTAAAGTTTATGGAAATGAGAGCTCTCTCTTTAAAATCAAGACAGCACTTGCTAGAGCTCGTAACTGCCCAGAACAGAGCCCCAGGGGCAAGCGGTTAAACATATGATTTTTATAAACAAACGTGACATTGCAAACTCGGTGCAAAACCTTATGCATATAGTATAACTTATGTGTGCAACTTGTTTAAATTAGAGCTGTAGGAAGAAGGAAGTAAAGTTGGCATATTAATTTTTGTTTTAACCATGCTTATACACTATATTTTCAAATTGGTGGTGATACCTCTGTAGTCTTCCAAGACTTAAAAATCTGTCGGCATTTTCTTCAGAAATTTTCTATGCATGTTCTCAGAAAATTCAGTTCTGAGTGCAGAGTCTATACATAAAATATTCTGGGAGCAAAATCTTACTTTGCTACAAAATTCCCTGGGGTGTCACCAAATTCATTGCACTGAATTGAACTTAGCAAAACATTATAAACAACACTTAACTAAGGTCCTTCCTTCTTCCTTGTACTTAAAGATTGAAACTAGAAGTAGTTTCTTTTCCCTTTGGAAATTTATTAGCCAATATTCCTTCACTCCAGTTTAATCTCCTTTGGTATTTGAAGAGAAACCACAAAACATTAGTACTTAATATTGTTTTAATCCTCACCTTTCTTGCTTCATTCTGTCTTTGCTTAGATCTGCTTTCCATATGCCACTTTGCAAGTTTAATTAAAATCATAACAGCTCAATCCTATGAGTTTGGACAACACTAGATATCAGCACAGATTTCAAGAATTATGAAAGAGACATCAATTCTCTCTTAAAATTGAATAGTTGGCTTACGAATAATTTAGCTTGAAAAGTCTGTTTCATAAACACATAAATATTTAACATGATCAAAATGCATTTGTTCCTACTACACTTATTTGAAAAGATCACGTGTTGCTCTTAGGAGTGTTGTGCTGAGCAATACTGTTCTCGGTTGAGTTTGGATCATTCTTCTTGTACATGAGGTCAGTTTGTGCTTGCTCTTGGTGTGACCCAATAGAACATGCCTCACTCCATCCTCCTTGAAAATTCAAGTTAATGATTTGTCACCTTTTTCCCTTTCCATTCTTAAATGTATACAATCTTTTGAGTCTTTCAGATGTGCAACAGGATTTTGTTGCTGCTGCTGTTTATTTGCATGTAGTCCTCATTGTTGAAGCAATAAGATTCAAGTCACACTACCTTTGTGTTCTTGAAGTTGGGGGGTGGTTGAGAATGGCCTGGTGCCATTTGAAATGGCCCCAGGTCATTCTGCTGTTTGAGCTTTGGAAAAGACTTAATTAATCAGATGGGATGATTTTGAAGAGATTTGGTCATTATTTTGGATATGGGACATGCAGTATATTCTGCTTTATTTCTCTGAAGTGATTATCTATTGTATTGTATTAGTTCCACGGTGCATTCTGTGATCTTCTGAAAGCATGTCGTGTATGCTTAATTATATTGAACTATGTGAAGTATCCTCAAATCTTTACTCTATTGCTTTGCTATGAAGGATTAATGAAACATTTTCTTTGGCCTGACATTCCTTTGTAAGACTGTGTTCTTCCTGTGTGCAGAGCGTCTTCCCTATCCTCAGAGAGGATAATTTGGAATCAATTAACTTACACCTCTAGAATATTAAGAAGAAAACCTCTAACTAAAAATACAACATGATTTCAACCATGAAGATGTGAAATTCCATTTTGACATCATGAGTTTTCCTTACACCCACAGAAGTCTGATATTGGGAGGTGAATTAAGGACAGGAATCTATTTTAGCTCTATATAAATAGCACTGGGTTTTGTGGGATTCAACCAAGCCCTAAATACTGGACAATATCCCTTCAGATTTAAATTGCAGTGAATAAATATTAAACTCTGGTTCAGCTTACACTCAGATATTTTGTTTTCTTTCTCCCAAGTTTCTTAGTAGTTACAGAAATACTGGTAAGGGAAAGAAGTCTTTATGTGAATGTATCCTATTTAGAAATTTTCCTGAATGATCATTGCCAAGGCCTTTAAGTTTCTTGTTCTTAAAAATTTAGGCCTGTATTTTGGCCAAGGTTGGGGAAAAATTATTAACTTCTCTCTTTTACACCAAGTGAAATCATGCCTGACTAGCAATGCACTTGCAGTAGAAAACCAACTATAGAACTTCCTACTTACACCCGGTCTTTTCGTTGGGTGGTTTAGCACATCTATAAATTCAATTTGATGAGTTCAAACAGAATTTCATATGTGCAGCAGAATAAAATATCATCTCCTGATTGTTGCCTATCTGACCTTGAATGTGAAATAGGTGTTGAGCCATAATTTTTGGGCCTCTCATTTGTGCCACATAATGAAGAGTCAGAAAGGATTTATTTTTAGAGACATTTCAGAAGTACCATTTAGGACCACATTAAATTATTTCCTATTTTCTGAATTTACCATCTTGCAAACACTACCAGTACTTCAGAGATTTTTCCATGTCTCAGTGCCAAAAGAAAATTAGATCTAGCACAAGTATCTATGCTGATAGCACATGTTGGATCGGATTTAAATGTTTTCAAAAAATTAATGGTCATTGCTATGCCTTATATTAACTGTCACTGACTCATACCGGTTCATGATATTCAACTTAAAATACCATCTGCATTACATACTACAGCTACCAATATTGCAGGCAGATTCATACTTGCGAGGGATCTATCTCTGTGTAGCTATCTGCTTATTTTTCTCATTCATGTTATACAGTGGCAGCTGACAGTAATTAAGTTTGAAAACTTATTGTCATTCTGAACCTTTTTATTAAGAAACCATGAAAGTTTCAGATAAAATATTAGACTTATTCTCAGGGTATAAGCTGATATTCTCTTTCTTTTGAAAAACAGTATATTAGGATACTAGAATTAGTAAATATATCTCTTTTTTCCAGTTGAAGATTAACAGAGGTAATTTATTTCCATTGATCAAGGTTATTGTTGGCTTTAAAAGTTATGACCCACATCAATATCACTTGCTTATACTTTTTCTAATTGCAGAAAAATACCTTATTTCTCCATAATGTTGACAAAATTGGGCAGTAAAGTACAGATTCAAATATTATTCACCCAAATTTCTATTACTCAGAGAAATTCATGTCTTTAGTATTTTGTCGTAGATGCTCTAGTCTTTTAAAATGTATATTATTTTATCAAAACTGATGTCCAATTACATAAAACATTAAGCAAACTACTGTGTTCAATGAACAATAATTTATATTTTCACATAGTATTTTCTTCTACAATGTGATTATGAGGGAGAGTATTTCATGTTAGTAGTACCGTCCTAATTTGTCTTGTCAATTATTTATCTTTCAGCAGATTTCTGTGTCTCAGTGATATACATTCTGAGTTGATTTTCTATCGAATAGTTGAATTTTTATGATTTATACAAGATAGTCATATCTTATTAAACTTTTGCTATATGAATTTATGATATTTATTTAGAATATTTTTCTAGTTTGAATTGGGTTTTTTAATTTTTATGATTCCTTTGTATTTTAAACTATTACCTTTTTAGAGTCAAATGTAGAAGTTTTTCTTTATCTCCATATTTAATTATATTTGTTTTTCACTAGTTTCAAAGTTCTCCTAACCCTAAATTATCATTACTTAAAAGCTATTTTCTAGTCTTTTCAATTTGTTATTTTCAGTAAATTTTAGAATTGTTTTATGATGTTCTAAAAAACCTGTGGAGAAGTGATTGAATATTCATTGTACATTAACTTTTATACATTTGATATTTTAGTGAGATTTTTCAATCTAGCAATATATGAGCTCCTCAATTTTTGAAATCTCATTTCCTATACATTTCGTTAAACTTCACTTTTAGATTTTTGAAGTTTTTCTAATTTTTGTGGCATTTTCAGATATTTCTATCTCGTTGTTGACAGATATACTCCATATTCTTTTTTAAATAGATTTTTATTAAAATTTGTCCAAAATTACATAAACTTACAAGTCATTACACAAGTTTACAGACCACAATACATTGTGCCTTTTGCTTATGACAAAGAGCAATGTAAACAACCACACAGATGCAGCATTAAGTCATGACTACATAAAGTTACTGTAGTACCTAGTGTACATGGCACTGTTTTAAGTTTGGGTTATTAGGTTCTTGTTTTTAAGATATCAGTATTCCTCTGGATTCTCATCCCCCTTCCCCTTTGCCCTCTTCTTGTTCCCTTGGACCCTTTGCCTATTACTTCATATCTAACCCTTTGCCTTTTTGTATCCATTGTTTACCCTTTTCTTTTGTTTGTATTTTGCCTCACTCAAATGAGGGACACCATACTCCTACACTGTTGGTGGGAATGCAAACTAGTACAACCATTAAGGAAATTGGTATGGAGATTTCTCAAAAGCCTGAAAGTAGAAATCCCATACGATCCAGCCATTCCCCTAGTAGGTATCTTCCCTGAAGAGCTAAAGACATCATACTGCACAGATACATGTACAGCAATGTTTACAGCAGCACAATTTGTAATAGCTAAATTCTGGGAGCAGCCTGTATACCCATCAATACACAACTGGATAAACAGAATGTTGTATCTAGATATAATGGAATACTATTCAGCTATAAAGAATGACAAACTAGAGTCACTTATAGGAAAATGGATGGACCTGGAAAATATAATGTTGAGTGAAATAAACCAGACTTGCAAGCATGTTCTTTATTTTAAAAAGTTTATGACTATTCTATTTAATTTAGAAGATGTAAAATACTAAAAAATTAAATCTTACCCACAATCCCATCAATCAAAAGTATTTATTTTCCTCACATCATCATGTGTTGGTGACTCTTTTTATCCCTTCAAAAAAAGTATTTAGACAGGTATATTTTTGAAACTTAGGTTCAGAGTTTTTAGTTTTTTCTGTAAAACTATATTTTTACTAATATATATATATATACACTCATATTTGCAACTTTTTATTACTTCATTTCATGAGTAAGATGGTATTTTCTATTCAATCTCTTATCATTGGCTACTTGTATAGCTTCTAATGTTTTTGTATTAGATAATGTGCTACACAATTTGTATGTAAATTCCTGCAAACATCAGTAATGGTTTCCCAAGAATAAATTTCCAGAATTAGTATATTTATGAATATTCCAATTTCAAAGCTTCTAGTACATATTGCACAGTCTTCCAAAACTGCTTTTCTAAATTACTCTCTTATAACACTGCTCCTTTCTATTAAAAACTCCAGGTATAGATATTGTCATTATTATTTTAAATGTTATCAGTTTGATTTGCGTGCCAAAAATAGTGCTTCATTAATTAATCCTATAGGGATCAAATCTCAGCTGTTTTTGCCTTTCATTTTGCAACTTTCTTACTGATGTATTTATTACTGATTAACTTGTTAGGTTTGGTTTATTTTGTTCATCCATACTGTTTATTTTTCTATTTCTTCTTACTTATACTCTGTTTTTACTAGAATTTGCAATTAAGAGTATGGGAACTTTGAAAATAAATGTTAGAGATTTCTATATTTTTGATGCTCTGTAGGTACTTAAGTTACCTGAAAATTAATTTTAACTCATTGAAATTTTGAAAACTCTTGGTACTTCAGCCCATCACCTCTTTCCACTGAAGTACTGATTACAGACAGAAGAGTGAACATGTCTTTTGTGTGCAGTTTGATGAGTTTTGCCAAATGCATAAGCTCATCTGAACCACATCTAAGGCAAGGTATGGAATATTTCTATTACTGTAAGAGGGTTTATCGCTCCACTTCTCAGACAGTTTTTACTTCATATTCCAAAATCGTGTGTTCTGTTTCCCATCAACTTTCTGCCATTGTACTTCATGTAAATTAAATCATGTACCTGCGATTTATGCTGAAATGCATTAATGTTGTTGTAGATATTCATTGTTTCTTGGTATTATAAAGTATTAGTCCATTGTCCGAATATATTCTAATTTGTTAATTTATCAATCAATGAATTGTGTGCTTTCCATGTTCCCAAACTGTTTCCATCCTCTGAAAATTTTTGTATAAATTTTTCACAGCTCTATGTTTGTGTTTCTCTTAGGTAATTATCTAGTAGTAGAATTTTGGGGTCGCAGCATGCATAATAAGTTTAAGTTTACCAGAAGCTGCCAGTTTTCCCGGGGTCGTAATTGTACATTACTGTCAACAACGTATATGAAATCCATTTGATACACCTCTCACTAACATCTGATACTTTTAGTTTCCAAAACTTTATCTGTGTAAAAAGTTATACCTGCATGTATTAGTGAATTACACACTGTAAGAGTGTGAATTAACTCTTATTTTTTGCTTTAATTTTTGCCTTCACTTTTGACATCAATATTTCAGCATTTTAATTTTTATAATTTGTATTTGTTCATTTGCTTACTATTAATTTATTGGCATTGTTTTCTTTTAGATATAATTTTGTTAGTTTAAGTGTTTGGATCTTTAACACAACTTGAATTATTTTTTTAAAGTTTTCCCTCTGATTTCTCCTAGTGGTTCATAGTAATAGGTCTTACTTTTACATTTGTAACCCATTCTGAATTGGCTGTTATAGATAATGTGTGGTAAAGGTTCAATATTTTTAGTGTATGAATATCCAGTTTCCCCAAAATCACTTATGAAAGAGACTGTTCTTTTTCCTTTGTGTGTTTTTAGCACTCCTGTCAAAAATCAACTGACTGTAAATGTGTGGGTTTATTTCTGGACTGTCTATTCTGTTCCATTCATAATTGTATCTGCTTTCATGCCAATTGGGCTGTTTTAATTACTATTGTTCTGTAGTACATTTGGAAGTCAGGTAGTGTGATGCCTCCAGCTTTGTTCTTTTTACTCAAGCTTGCTTTGGCTACTTGACATCTTTGGGGAATCCATAAAAATTTTAGGATTTTTTTTTATGTTTCTATGAAAAAATGATATTGGAATTTCAATTGGAATTCCACTGAATCTATAGACTGTTTTGGGTAGTGTGTTGGCTTCTTGGCATCATAACAAATATCAGGTAATTATCTTGAGAAAAGGTTTATTTTTGGTTTACAATTTTGGAGGTTTCAATCTATGCTCACGCCTTCCCCCACTGTTTTGGGACCTCTGACTTTAGCCCATCACCTCAGGAGCAGAATGTGAAAATAAGAAAGAGTAATTGAGTGGGATCCCACTATCCTGTTCAAGGGTATACCCTCAGTACCTTTAAGACCTCTAATTAGACCTCATCTATTAAATTTCCTACGACTTCTCAATAACCAAATTAGGAGCTAAGATTTTAACACATGGGTCCGAATCCGAACTACAGCAGGTAGTACATTTTAACAGTATTAATCTCCCATTCCATGAGCTTGGGGCATCTTTCCATTTATTTATGCCATTTTAGAATTCTTTTATCAATGTTTTATAGTTTTCAGTATCCAGATTTCTCACTTCCTTGGTTTATTTCAGAATATTTTATATTTTCATGCAATTGTAATTGGGATTGTTTCTGTAATTTCTTTTTCAGATAACTCATTGACAGTGTTAATTATTTTATACCACTATTGCAGTTGTTGATTATTTGTTAGGTGTAGATACCTGAACTCCCCCAATTCAAGGACAGACTTGGAGGGAATCACATCATTGTAGTTGTTGCTGTTCTTATTATTAGGTGGTTTAAATATCCCGCGACTCCTAGCAGAGAATCTTATCTTCCCTTGATTGAGGCTACAATAAATATGAGTTTATTGATATACCTCAGATTAACTTGTGAGCTTCAGGAACATCTATCTCTAATCTTGGTTGTTTTCCTAAAGAAGAAAAAAGTAGAAAACATTGTCAAAATCAGTGCATAAATCAAACACAACATAGGAGAGGGATTATTTTTCATTTTAATGGAATTAATATTTAGGAACATTTAAAAATATTCTAGTTTCCTTTTTAAAGCTGCAGCTGTTCAAGAAAGCATTGGCTAGTCCTTCTTCTGACTCAAAACTCTTTTGTAGCTTTCTTGTTCTTTGACAAAGATTGCCTGAGTTTGTTATAGCTTTTCAACTCAGCTTTAAGAACCAGAATTTAGATTGCTGTTCGTACCTCTCGATCACTTATTAGGTCTGGAATCTTTTAAGGCAAAGTCAATTTACAACACTAAATTTCTTGGCAAAGAAAATGACATCCACAGAAGGATGGGAATTCTTTTTAAATCTTTTTTAAAATGACTTATTGCAGATGGGACTGGTGATTTTCCTTGGCATTGGATTTTATGTCATACAAAGAACCGTGTTCTTCTAAAAACATTGCCATGATTTGTTGACTCTTTATCCAAAGTTTTGACAGTTTGTTGGCACATGATACATTCCTGCACCTGTCCGAAGGAACTTAAAATTTGTGTATTCAAAAGAAATATTTATAAATACTTCAGCATTTAACACGGATTCAAGAATACTTAGTGATTATTTAAAGCACTTACTTTTTAAATCTAATCTCAAGTCTTTCTGTGGGTGTTTAACTCAGTTTCCCTAGAGTAATAATATGGAACAAGAGGACACATCCAAATGTACTAGGGATTTCTTCCAGTGAATTTTTAGTGCAATTAATTTTTTAATAATGATAATATAAAATCCTTTGAATTTTTCATCATTTTAAAGAAGTATTTAATATGTCCTTTAAAGACTGTGGATTTTATTTAAATCTATAACTATAAATATCATCCTACCCATTTACCTGTGGTTAAATGAGAAATGTCTTTCTGCTGTTGTTTTAGTCAGTGTATTAGTTAGGGTTCTCTAGAGGAACAGAGTCAATACAGAATAATGTGTAATCATATACAGGGATTTATCAAGTAGACTTACAAAATCAGAGGTAGAAGTATCCACAATGGGCATCTGTGTACTTGAGAGTCAGAAGTGATAGTAGCTACCCACTCTGAGAAGATAGAAGCCGTGAAACAAGAGAGACCAATGATGGGGTACTACTTGAAGGCCGATGGCCTGGAAGTTCATTGTAGAGTCACTGCTATGAGTCTGTATTGAAAGGCTGAAGAAATTCTTGGCCCATGTTTAAAGGCAATAGCAAAGAGTGGAGCTCTTCCAAAACGGGCACTTTCTTCCTCTTTCATTTTTCATTCTGTCCAGACTACAAGTCTATTGGTTGGTGCCACCCACACCCGGGGTGGAGCTTCTTTCCTCTGTTTGCTGGCCTCCCTGTCAGTCATCTACAGACTCACCCAGAACTGAGCTTTACTACTCTGCTGAGAGGTTCTTTCCAAGTCAAGTTGATATATAACAACAACTAACAGCCACAGTCACATACGAAAGCATTGCATGATCCGCAAATACTGGCTTTAAAGCTTGGATATCCTGTGATGTTTTTTGAGAGTAACCTGTGACTTTCCTTTACCTGGAAATTAAGTGGAGTCATGTTGAAAGAACGAATTTCACAACTGGGCCTATTATTTACCATCATTTTTATGATCTCCTACTATCGAACTCTATCATTTAAAAATAGTTTAAATATTTTAAAATATTAAAAGTTACTAAGCTCCCTTAATTGATCAATCATAGAATTTTCTGGGAGGCAGTATGGAGTAATAAAGGTGGACTGGGTTATAGTTCTGACTGTTGCTCCTGAGCAATTCCTGTGTATGTAAGTCACTTACACTCTCTGAATCATCTGCTATGAACCCATCCAGAACAGATATGAGAATCAAGTGAAATAATGCAAGTATAAATAATACCTTATTAATCTTGTTGGTCAGGAAAAAGAGGCATATGTAAACTACTGGCTGCTTTGGTATCGAGTCGTTACGCACATCATTGCAGCTAAAGGGTATGATGGATAGAAACAGGCAGCTGTAGAAATGGGAAACAGGATTCGGTTCAGATATGAAGAAAGAATATTCCACACCACTTTCCTCATCATGACTCTTATCACTCTTTTCCTGCTGTAACTGAAAGGAGAATCACATCTAAGAAAGAGTGAGTAGAAATAGTGACCCACACTTCCCTTTGGTAAACTGCATTTCCGACAGTGTTGAAAGCTACTGCATAAATAGGGACAGACGATTAGGAAAGTTATCTTTTCTTTTCTCAATGTTACAGATGATGAAACTGAGCTTCTGAGAGAGAAACAGACTTACTTATTAGGGTGATGATGCATCCTGATTTATTTGACGTATGCCTTCTGTTCCTGATTAGTTTTCCCTAGCACTCTCTTTGATACTGAAAAATGTTCAGTTTTGAAAAATACAGTCATCTGCACAGCCACGTGAGCAGTGGCATCAGTAGTCTAGGACTAAGTTCTCCATCTCAATTCCTCATGCACTACTTCTCCCTCAACTTCACTGTTGTCTTTCCTTGAGTGAGCTAGAACTTACTCCATTTTTCAAATAGGAATTTAAAATTATTTTTTCAAAATCCATTTTTGAAATTCATTTGCTCATACGAGCATTGAGATATGAGATGTTTCTTCCAATTTCTATGAAGAACATAAAAGACATCTTGCATGCTAAGAGAGTTAGGGCCAGAAATTCACTAGAAGGGAATTTATGGCCAACATGGTCAAATATCACACTTGGCACTCATTTGGTCAGGAAATAAAAAGTGCCTGTGTGTCCAGTGTGCTGTCGGAAAACTCACCAGCCAATGTTTCATCACATTCTTTTTATATCTTGTTTTGATAAATAAACAAATAATTATGAGCACTATCTAAATGCAAGGCATTTGTGAAAGAATAGAAGAAATGGCAGTGGATAATCCTTGAGGGAACACTGTAGCTTTAAGAGGTACGATCACCATTTTCTTAACCTGTGAATTTTCATTTAATCAGGTAACATTATGTGAATTTAATGGTCAACACATCTATCATGAATTTCACTTGTGATCTTTATAGTTCAGGATGACTTTGTGATGATCAGATACCAGTTATCTAGGACAGTGATAGTGAGCCTTTTAGCGCTTTCGATGATGCAAACAGTCCCCTGCAGCACATGTGCCATAAGTTCACCACCTAGGAGATACTTGAAATATTTGAGCGAAGGTGGTGCTGGGCTGTACAGAAAAGACGAAAGGAGAGAATTTCCCAGAATCCCTCAAATCACACCATCAAACTTGTTTCCTACATACACATAGACCTTGGGGTCAAGCAGCACTGCCGATGGAGGAAACAAAGCGCCCTGTGTGCTTACTCTGCGGGGCCGAGTGCTGGGTGACCTCATCCCTGAGAGGTCAGAAGCACGTCAGAAAGCCTCCCGCCACGGCTGGCGAGTCAGAGTGGTAGAAAATATGGGAATACAAAATGTAATGGCTTAATGGAGCTGGCTCTGATTTGCTTTGCAGGAACCTACCTTTTTACATAGTCAAAGAGCTGTTTCTAACTTACGCTTGATTCCTTTAGTAGAGAGAAAAAAGCAGCATGGTTGGCAAATAGGAGTTTAATCCAAACATCTGAACAACACCGCTTGGAGAAAATTAGAATATGGTCCAAGAGTAGAAAGGAAAATGTATCTGTGAGCAGGGACTTCTAAAACTTAATTTTGCACCTCCCACCATACTGTCTTTGGCATATCCTAGTCTTCCGGGCCAGTTATTAGTGGCTAATGAGCTGGAAGAAGCCGGAAGCGGGGTGAGTGTCGCACATGAGGAAGATCTGTGACTACAAACAAGGAGGCTTTCTTAAATTACTTCACCCACTGGATATGATGAGAGCTTTTCTGAGATTGAGTCCCACTTATTGATAGGATTTCCCAATATGACACCCTGCGAGTTATTCAGAGCTAGAAACCCCTAGACATTAGGTATCTTTCAATTTCCAGAGCCTTATTTTATGGAATTAGGGGCTCAGTCATGTTCCCCCCCACACACCCCGAGAAAAAGAGGGAAGAGAAAAAAGTTTCTCCCAAGCGTGTATGTTTTGGGAAATGAAACTCTTCGTTTACTCTGAACTATTTGGCTTCTCATCAGTTGAAACAAGGGTTAATTTTTGTACTAAAGATACCCAGTTGGAAAACCTACAGAGCTAGAGTTACCCGAGTTGAAAATGTTCCCCAGAAAGACAACTTCTGGATATAAATATCAGGCTTCTAAAGTCATTGAACGTTCACATAATGCGATTCTATTGATATGTTATAATCATATATTTACTTTTAGGCCCTAATAGTTAGAAACTCTTTATATTAAATCTGTAAGTGGTTCCATTCAAGAGGTTTGACAGAATACATTGATCCCAATCTGAGCCAGCACTAAGCCTCAGTCTCTCTCCTCTCTGCCCACAGTAGTTCCCAAATTCTTTATGACTTCTTAACCCCACCACACATTCTTTTAAATCTGCCAGATTTAGCAAATAAAAATACAGAATATTCAGTTAAAATTTTCAATCTAGCTTTCATATTTTAAAGCAGTAGAAAGAATAGCCATCATCAAGAAATCTAATAATTATAAATGCTGGCAAGTCATTCGCAGGAAAATGGATGCCAGGAGACCATAATGTTAAGTGAAATAAATCAGTCCCACAGCTTAAATATCCCATTGTTTCTTTTACACGAGAAACTCAATTCATAAATAAAGAGCAAAGGAAAAGATAAGTAAGAAGTAGAGAGATGGATCTTCCTCAAATAGGAAGAGAATCATGAGAAGGAGGGAGGGAGGAGAGAAGGAAAGGAAAGGAGATTAAGACAGGAATTAGATATGTTATATGCATGTACCTACTCCGCACAGGGAAAATAAACATTATGTACTGCAAATCTGTAGTGCAAAAACAAACAAACAAACAAACAAACAAACCCAGGTCATTTCTTTTAGCATAAGTATGTTCCAGGCAATGTTTGGGGCAGATTTATACTAAAAAATTACTTATAATTCATGTGAAATTCAAAGTTAGCTGGGTATTCAGTATTGACTGGCAGTTCTGTCCTGACCCATGTTCTTACAGACATTTGTAGCATATTTAAGTTGAAACTGCCTGTTGGGACCAGTTGACACCATTCAAGAATAAAATATACAACGTAAAAACTCTCAAGTGCAAGAGAGGGGAAAGGGAAAATATGGAAAATGATGAATGAACCTGATATAAATAGGAGGGGAGGGAGGAGAGGGGAGGAGCGGGGGAGAGGGGGAGAACCAAGATGCACCATGTATAGGTACAGAATAAATGTAATGAATGTGACCAATGTATGTAGAATGTACCAATACATGCTCTTGGTTTAAAATAAATAAAAAAGAAATAAAAAAAAGAAATAAAAAAAAGAAATAAATCAGAAAAAAAAAAAACCTCCAAGTGCTTGCAACATTTGAAATTCTGCTTAAAAAGTTAATGCATGTTTATGTGTGGACTCTCTCTTTATGTCCTAAGAAGCACACATCGAGTCTAGAAGCCAGTATCTTGAGTGAGCCAGGGATCCTTTTAAGACTGTTCCAGCAGTCAATGTAACATGTTTTAGTTTCATTTTGGCATCTATCCATGCTTACAAATATAAACATTTATCTTTTATCGGGCATATAATGAAAGGGTGAACATCAAGGACTCTTTCTTCCTTATCTCTATGTTGTTAACTTTAGATAAAATTCTGTAAATTATGGAAAAACAAACAATAGTAGAATCGTTGCCATCTCTGAAATCTGGGAAACAGAGTAGTTTTCTAGATTGAGTAAAAACAAGCTTGTATGTAGCCGATTCCTCACAAAAGTTTGGCATCAAACTAGTACATGTATTTATACAAAATTAAAAACCATATACACGAGCTAACCTGTGAGGGGAAAGAGACAGATTAACAGTTGTCTGAGAACACGAGGGGAGGCAGAGTAGAAAGGAGAGCCGTATAAGGACACAGGAAAACTTTTAGAGATGATAGATATGCTTACTGTCTTGACTGTGGTGATGGTTTCAGAGGCGTGTGCATATTTTAAATCTCATAAATTATACCCTTACAGTATGCAGTTTATTTTATCAGTTATACTTCAATGAAGCAGAATGAAATTTAAATCATTACAAAATAAAACTAGCATATGATAAGCTATACAAGAACTTTAAAACACATTCTAGTGTGGCCTATAACCTTGGTTAAGAAAATCACATTGCCTAGTAGGATGCCTGTGATTAAGGAATTTCCATGAAGAAAACATATATGTCTTATTTGTTTCAACCAGTAAAGCCTCAAGTGCTCGCCAAAACCCTGGTCCCTAACAAAGGAGAATAGTACATTTTGAATGAATAGAGAACCAGAAGCAATAATCCCAAAGAAAAACAGCAAGAAAGATATACTGGTTTTAACAGGAAGATGTACCATAATGTCTGGCTTCTGGCAATAGAATCTCAATCACAGTGAATATTTCACACCAATAACTATTCTCCCAGGCAGTAGTATTCAGAAATACATGATCCAGCTTTGTTTGGTGGCTCTCCAAACTCAAGAGTCTTCTATTTTTCTGCTTTACAATATATCGCTTCCAGTATTAAGAACAACTAATTTTCCCAGATGACATTGGAAGTTTTAGCCATTATAATTGACATTTAGCCCACAAAAAGGAAGAAGGCTGCTCCCTTTTCCTATGGTTTTCCCTGTAAGAGGTATTCCCGAAAGAGTCACACTACAATTTATTGTTATTTCATTGGTTACACCTAATAGTAGAAACTAGAGAACATATACTGTATTTCAGAAGTCAGTGTGTGCAAATAAAAACTCAGGTTTATGATAACAAGAAAGAAGTAGACATGGATAGTAGGTAGCAACAAAATGTTGCTACCTTAGAGGGACTCACTATTGCTGTTATAATTACTGTTTCTTTTCTTCTTGGAATCATAATAGAATAGTAATCATTTAGGATTTATGGAACACATTTATAGGTACCTCTCAACAACTCTGGGCTTTTATTTCACTATACTATAAACATTAGACAGACATCAAACAGATTGAAAAGGAAGTAGCTATACCTAAAGGAAAGTAGCAATGTTGAATTCCAACTTACAGATTCATTTTCCCACCAAGCAAGGAATACAGGTCAAAGGCCGTTATAATAAAAACATTGCCCGGATTCTTTTATTTTGTTGTATTGCATATTTCTTAAGACAAATGGGTTATTGCCTAAGGCTCAGAAATCTTTTGCTATATAGAGATTTTTGTCATAATAGTATTTGTTGTGATGAAATTTGACCTATATTATATTTCTTTATGTCTGCTGCCTAATTTCCCTTAGGGCAGTAGTTTTCAAATATTTTTAGTGGGAGAAATCCTTTGTTGGAACAAAATCTTATGGAAGCATAAAACAAAACAGATAAAATTGATGTGACTGTAGGTGAAGTACTATGAGTTGAAGTAGCATTCAAAGCTCACCAATTTATCCCTTTTCACTACTACCCAGTACTTTATGTTATACATACAGTGCATGTTTGGACAGTGATTTAAGATCTTGAAAATTATTTATTTTTAGTGAGATTTGAACACCATATAGTGAAGAATGAGCGATAATTCTGGAAAATATTTTTCTTCATCATTTCATTTCTCAAGCTACACTTAAATTTTGTAATTTGTACATCAGTTAAAAGTTTGAAACTCAATAACCATTCACTGTTTCAAATGGCAGCTTGGCTTGACAAATGGAAACTAGTCAATTGAGGGGTTGTGTCACTGTAAAATCTTATTATAACATAAAAATATGGGTCTTCCCTGTTCTATTGGAACACATGCACGTGTATCCTAACAGGAAAGAAATTACTATGTTCTTAATTCATTTAAGAAGTAGCTTGTCAGAACCTATTGATGGGCTTTTTATTGTTATTGTTACGTGTTTTGTTTTGCTTTGCTTGTCATATCCATTAGTGAGCTTCGTGGAATGAGTAAAAATAAAATCAGAAGTTACTATGTTTAAAAATAAAATTTGAGAGAAAGTAAGATTGTTAGAGAAAAGATAATATTTTTATTATTTTACTATTATGAATTAGATGCCATGTGACTTTTAAAAGGGAAAAAAGAATATGATTATGCATTGTTTTGGAAGTCAATTTGACTTTTTGCTAAAAAAGCGAATACATACCACCCAAGAAATTCTTATTATAATCTAAAAGAATATATAACAATTTCCATTTTCGCTGCATAAAAATAACTAGTAAAAGACATTTTTCTATTTATTAAACTTACTCATGTTCTAGGTAGATTTGCGCTGTTGTCTAAAACAGCGGTGCCCAAGGGGCAGTGTCACTCTTCCCAAAGGCGATTTCGAAGTGGGGGTTTAGGTTGTGGAGTGTTTGGAGTGTGCTGCTGCCAATCGGTGGCTGAGGGATGACTATCATCCTGGAAAGAGATGGAGAGTCCTGCAAAACAAGTTATTACCTACGACCAGTGGGACGTGCGAATGTCCCACTAGATGCTCGTGCTGTTTTGTAAGGAAGTGTGAATTATCTTTTGCATGGTTTTGATACACACCAATTCTAAAAATTAGCAGGAGATTTTTATTTTGTTTAGTTTTCTCGAGATTTGCTCCTTGTGTTGGAAAGTCAGGGCAGTGTGAGAAGAACCTACCTGTGCTCTTTTCTCCCCTGGCCCTACCTCGTAGTATTCTTAGAGATGGTTCTAAAAGAGGTACTTGCATCTGCTAGGGTTCTTATTTCTGTTTATGACATACTGAACTAGAGATAATTTTCTTGCAAATTTTTTGCCTATGTATCTCCTTAATATTTGCTTTATGGATGATGATAGTTCATAATAAGTATTGACTTTAATTTCAGAATAGTAAAATATGATAAGTAGTTGCTGATTCTGACAGGGTTGAGAATACTCCCACAGAGGATCTTAATCTTGGCAATACTGTGACTGGAAATTCTTTACTGTGGCGATCTGTCCTGCACACTGTAGGCTCTTTAGCAGTCTCTCTGGCCACTACTTACTACATAGCAGTAGGAACATCCTGGCCACACTACCTCCCCCCTGCCCCCCACTCCGTTATGGACACCAAAAGTGACTCAAGACATTGCTACATACTCTCTGTGGGACAAAATCACCGTAAGTTGAGAAGTTCTACATTAATGTAAGATACGATAAGTATGATAGAATTGTCAGGTATGTTTCATTTGCTTTTACTTATTGATGGACTGTGTTCTTTGCAACCATTACTGCTAACCATTACGGGGTGAACCCCAACATCCTAGTTCCTTTTAGCAGCCCATCACGACTATGCTAGCTATCGCTTCTTTCTAGTCCATTGAAAAATCCGTTTCTATTTTAAGAGGAAGGACACTGAACTTGGAAAAGCTGGAGATTGCCTACTTGCCATAGCCTGCTTCTATGACCTTGGACAAATCCTTTCACATTTTTGGGCCATAACTTCATCTGAAAAACTTCACTTAATCCATTTCTCCCTGAATCATTTCTTTAAAAACTTGTGCAACTGTTGACAAATCTGTAAGCAATTTGGCAGGAGATACTTCAAATGTGCTGAGCAAATATAAGTTTAGAAACAGGAGTATTAATAAAATTTATCCATTTAATTTAAAAATAACCCAATTGAAGTTAACACAATAGAATAATTGCTGCTTAACAGAATCTAAATTTTCTTGTAATCCTTTTCTTTAAGAACCCTCTTTAGAAATAAAGCAAGAAATCTCATTAGGACCACAGCAAAGGGATGTCCTTTGGGAGTACCGTGTACTGATCTGGACTCATGAAGGACAGAACGCTTGAAGGCTCAAAAGGACATTGGTGTCTGTACTGATGATTCTATCTGTAAAAGGCCAAGTTATATGGATGACAAATGAAAAAGTCTTCAACTCATTATTTTTCTCACACAGTGAATACTGATGTATTTGGCAGTATAGAGAACTTACAACTAACTGGCTGAATTTCCACATTTTTCTTTCAATGGCTTTGACATCAGAAAAACAGAGCTTACTTTTTGGTGTTAGCAACAGACACTTCTAAATATAAGAGATCTCAGCCATGGATATGCCCTATTTCACTTTTCCTCATGTAAAATATGCTCTGAGATCACTTTAGTGGTAAATGATAATGATAACTATGAATTAAATGCTAAACTAAAAATTGCAACACATCGAAGGAGAAAGACACTTATGAAACACTCTCTGTATGTCAGGCCTACATTACTTTAGAATGTCTCATAAGGTAAGCATCGTAATTCCAGTTTTAAAGGTAAGAAATTGAATTTTTGAGATGAACTGTCCAAGATCACTTTAATTAGTCCAAAGTGCCTGGATTCTTCCAGTCCCCCCCCCGCCGCCACTACTCCTATTGAGCTAGTAGGACATCTTTAGGTAAGCTGAGGCTAGTTCTAGGGTCAGCAATGTCACATTTCTCAAATGTTTGGGTCAAAGTATGGTTGACTGGAAAGCTGTGAATTTGGCCAGCTTGTGTTTCATTTTTCTCTTCTTTCCTCTTCTTCATTCTCTGTCTCTTTGAAAGTCTGACATTATACCAGGCATGAGTACTTACGGGTTTCCACAGCATCATACACAAAGCAATTCTCAGTGAATCTGTCCTCTGTAAATCTTACCCATCCCTAATTCAACTTTCTTTGGACTCTGCTTTCTGTTGGGTGCTGTTGGGTGGTCATGGATATTTAGACACAACCCCCTGATGCTGCGCTAGCTGCATAGCCTTTCAGGGAACCCAATATCTTAGGTGGACCTCAAATTCACCTGAGAACATTAAAGAGAGGTTGGAGTAATGCTGCAGATGTCAGATACTGAGGTCTTGATGACTCAGTAACAGAGTCACCTCTCTGCTAGGATGACCAACAATTTTTATGGGAATTAAAGCCCCAAGTTCAGGTGAGAACATTGCTAAGACATTTCCAGCCAGCGAGTTTAAGGGCATGAGTAAAGGGACAACTCAGTCTTTTTGCATCTTTTAAAACTTATCCTGTACTATACCAAAGTATTTCTGATTTTGAACCAATTTCTAATCAAGAGAGTAAATGTCCAGGGAGTTTATATCAAAGTTGACTAGATTTAAAAAATAAGGAACTATTAGTTTATCAGTAATAAAAATTTCCATCATGGCATGAAAAGCAGCAATACAAAGGACTATGGTGGGCACGGTCCCGCTTCTGCATGACCAAGAAGACGATTATTTCATGGTGCACAAATAGGTTCTCTGAATTAATCATCAGGCTACATACTGAGAGATTTTATTGAGAAATAGTCACAATCAAAAACTTATGGAGCAATTGTCCAGTCAGGTGCATAGGTCTAATATGGTGATGCCAATAAAATGTGATCGGAACTATGAAGAAATCAGTCATTTGGGCAAAGTAAGACTTGCCCCAACATATGCAGAAGGCAGCTGCCCTGTATTGTGCTGATGAGAAAAGCATTCTGGAAGGGGAGATGCCCAAGCTGAGACCTGTAGGATGAGAAAGGAGCCAAGCAGAAGATAGAGAAGATGAGGCAAGAAGGAAGGAGTAACAGTGTGTGCAAGGTTTAGGGACAAGACAGAGGTTGTCCAGGAAGGGGACAGTCCGGAGCTCAATATGGTAAGACCTGAGAATCTAAAGTACGGAAATACTGGAAGATATGGGTAGAAGTAAAGGAAGTTTACTCTATGAAGATAATTCAAAGTATGCCATGGAGCTTAAGTGTATATAATGTGTAGTATGTACAGTAATTTTTGGGTTTTTTTGGAAAACGTTGTAGGGCAACAGAAATGCCTAAAGTTGCAAACCAAATTACCTTGAACATTTTGACCCATCCTTCGTGGTAAATGTGCCATAAAGTGTTCCAGCACATTCTCCCTTCTCTTTATGGAGCTCACTGGGCAGTGAGATTCCTCAGAACATCAGTAAGGAATAAGAAGTTAGGAAAAGTCATAAAAGATTTGAGTTAGAGTGGAGATTTTGCAGCTGTTTCTGGCTGAGGCCAGTAAGTGAAAATTAAGCAGCTGACATATATCTCCTTATAACTTTTATTGAGCAGACAACCTCCCTTCACTCCCACCACCTCTGTGTAACTCCATGGAATTTTTTTTTTTAATGTGAAAGGATACAAAAAACATTTTAAAGTTAATAAAATATACAACTTGACCTGGTTAATCTGAACCAGTTTGAAAACTCCCTTTATATTCGGGCAAAAAAACAAAAAAATAAAAGACAAAAAAAAAAAAACACCCTTCAGATTAACAAACTCTTGGCAAATTCCCTACCTCTCATATTAGCAAATTCTTTACTAGTCACATTTCCGGCTCCCCAGACATGGGAACAAATTAAGCCTGGAAGAACCAGGTCTGGCTGTAATTACATTAAGTATTTTTTACAATAAGATAAAGTGTGTCATAGTGCACAAGTATTCTTAAGGTGACATTGGGTCTGACCTGCCAAATTTTGGGCTGTGTCCCAGGTTTTTCGATCCAGTAATAGAGAATACTTGGCCAAAGATACTCTCTACCTTTCAGATCATTGAGATTTTGTCATTAGTGTAAGCGATTCTTCTGGCCGGACAAATTGAAGGGTAGAGGCACAGTGAAGACCAGAAGAATCTGAGTTGATAGAAGTTTTCGGACTCCAGGTTTAATGTTCCTTCAGATCTTAAGAAATCGGGGGCTGGCGACCAAGTAAGGCAGGCACATTCTGGGAAGAACTATCATCCTGGAGTTGGGGTGCATGCAGTCAGATGTCCCTGTGACATCTCTTCCTTAATGTCTTCCCAACTTTGCCTCTTTCCTGATGCACCTCCCTCTTTATCAATCGTTTCTATAAAGTTATTGGAATTGGGAAATACGGTATTTCTTTTAACCTGTTTCAATTCTTTGTCCTTTTTTCTTCTTTTTCTACAATAGTTGAGTATCTTTGCCTTCCTCTGACACTGTGTCCAATGCCGTCCATGCAATACATCAGCCTGATGCATTATTGAGTACATTATGAAAGAATGCAAAGCACAGAAAGAGAAAATAAGTAATGCGGGCACCTAGCTACCTTGCAAGCAAAATTTCCCTGCATAATCCCATTTATTACTCTCACAAAATAGAACACTGTGGTTATTACATTTGGCAGTAAAAGGACGCCTCTAATGTATACGGTTCCTAGCACACCTCACACACATAGCTATTAAAGGAGTTCTAAATAGAGAGGTGGAAAGACATGGATAAGCCAGATTCTTCCAGTGGACAGCCAAATGACTTAGAGTGTGAAAGTTTGATTCTACACTTAAAGTGGTCTAGGAAAACATAAACCTTTGTATCTTAAGTGTAATCCACTGGCCCCTCCAGTGTTTTGAAATAGAGTCTTCCCTTCAAAATCTTCCTCAAGCTCTTCTTTGAGGAAAAGTAGTCTGAAGCTTACTTTCAAAGACCTTAAGTGTAAAAATAAACAGGCATTCAGTCAGTTGGGGTTCCCAATGCCTTCCTATAGTGCGGCACATTTTGGAGTCATAAATCATGGCTCTGACAAGCCAAAGACGATGCATTGAGTTAATACATCCCAAAGACAATACTGATGATGTGTTAGTGCAATGTATTCTGAAAGCCTATCGCTTTAGAATTCTGTTTACAGAGAGCCAAGGAAGGATCTGAAGATGACAAAATTATGAAAGCAAGAAGCACTTGGGAGCTCTTTTTTGACAAAGAAATTCAGAGCGTTCACCTCTCAGGCACTGATGGCTTTTCTCTCTGAGGAGTTGATTCATGGTGTATCTCTTGGAGATGTTTCTCTACCAAAGTTGGGACACACAGTTAGTTATTGGTAGAGCCAGACTGAACACAGATTTTCTAAGGCTCATTCCCACATTCTTTCCTACAGTTCCATGCTTAGGAATGAATGAAATGTAGTTGGCCTTTTGCATCTCTGGTTCCACATCCTCGGATTTAACCATCTGCAGGTCAAAGTATTCAAAAATAACTGTGTCTATATTGAATATGTACACTTTTGCCATCGGTCCCTAAATGATACAGTGTGACAGTTATTTACACAGAAACAGTTATTTACATAGCAACATATTTATGTTGTATTATTATATGTGATCAATAGACAATTTAAATTATATGGAAGGATATAAGTAGGTTATTCGTACATGCAACTTTAAAGAATATGGGCATGCATGGAATTTGACCTCAAGAGATCCTAGAATCAATTCTTGGTAGATACCAAGGGATGACCATATATTCTATGCACTTGATACAGGAGCTCTGTTCTAGGTGAACCCATTTAGCAAATATTTTCTTCCTAAGCTTCTGGTAAGTGGTAGAGTTTGATGAGTAGCCTGGAATTATTAGTGCAGTCATTTCATTGGTTGGGCATTCTCTGATACAACAGGTGGACACCAACATTTACTGCATCTGGCCACCTGACCAAGCCGGACACTAATCACATGCTGGCCCTCTCTTCAACAGTTTTTCAGGGTTATTTTTCTCTCACCGGGGAATATTCATAGTGACTTGATAATGAGGAGTGATGTTATCCTTAGGTTTAGATTATGGTGTGGTCCACAAAATAATGAATTATGTAGCATTGTGCCATCTTCTTAATGGGAACAATCGAGGAAAATGCATACTTTTGTGAAGGAGAACGCCAAAATCTCATATCTATTGAATCTCCAATTGTCTACCATTTCCAGTCAATCCATGGCTTTGACATATTCCTCTAACCATTTCAATTTTAAGATGTTCCCCTCAAAAGACAAAAAATAAAATTAAGAAGAAAGAAAAAGAGAAGTGAGAGATAAGTCATTTAGAAGTACAATGAAATAATGAGGGAAAGTAGAAAACAGTGGAATTCTTCTGTCTTTGGTTAAGAGGTCAGCTAAGACATATTTTGTATTATTGAAAAGCAAATTAAGAACTGAAATGAGACTCTAAGTGGTTTTTTAATATGTACAGTTTCTGATTTTTGAAAATTCATATGTCAAATGAGTTTGATGAAATGTACAGATACGTGCATTTCTGAAACTAGGAAAATATCATTTGTTTTTCAACAAATTCTGGAATTCAAATTCCCCCAATTAATGGAAATGTCTGCATAGCATAAGTGAGGGTTCGATGCATGTGAAAGTTAGGCAGAAAAGAGGACAGTCATAATCTGTTGGCATTTTCTGACACCAGACTACCATATTTCAAGTACCTAGTTTTCTGTACATCTAGGCTCTTCCTGTGGACTTGCAGATTGTTGATTTCTATGTTGCCTTGCTCTACAGATGCGGGCAAGGACTGCCTAGTCCTTTCATACTCTGTTAGATTTCTGATGTGTGAGCCCTTGATGTGTGTTACTGCAGATGTTGACATTTACTGGAATAATATAATTCTGATGTCTTGTCTTCCTAAGCCTACTCTAAATTTGAAATTTAAAAACACACTTTTAAGAATATTTATTCGATAAAAATTAATAAGTTTTCAGAACCAGATTGTTGGCTTACTGTTCCTAGGTATTTCCTATTCAGCCAGGGTCTGCTAGCAAGCCTTATGGCCAGGGTAGCAGGAGTGTTATTATGCCCCACGAAGTGCTCGGAGAACATCGAGTGAACAATGACTCTCATACTCAGTGGCTGTCCTGCATCCTGATAGAGTGATCATTGGGAAAGGGGCTCACGAACGAGACTCTCTCCTGCTTGAGGAAGCTCTACTGAACATCATCCTGGAAGGCTACCGCTGTCCAAAGAATCTCAAGGTTGCTGTAGAGAATGACGATGAAACCCAAGGGTCGTGTGGCACAACTCCAGACCTTTGAAGATCTTCGGCTTTCTAACAAGTGGGCTTGTGGTAATGTTTGTTGCTCTTGGCCGTGAAGCCAATCTGCCCCACTCCCAAATTGAGCATCTGGAGAAAGTACGATTTCCAAGAACTGCTCCCAGAGGCCATATCTATCTCTCCATTACCAGAATAAAAATATCCCCAGCTACTCCAATGAACCTTGCTAATGAAAACTGCCTTCTTTAGCCCAGCTGGATTATACCAATGATCTATAGGTCAACTTTCCCCTGTTCTCTTACATCTCCCATCAAATCAAGTGAATAGAATACTTAAACACATGTGTGAAATATTCTCCTTGTCATCATTCCTCAGGATTCATGAATCATTTTTGCTCTTATAAATCTACAAAGCATTAATGCATGAGACCCAGGGGAGGGTAACAGAGGCATGGAGAAAAATTCTTTTCCTGCCCCAGGGCCAACAAATTCTTATAGCCAGTTTCCTTATCTGTATAGTGTGTTTTCAAGTAACATCTTCTGCTTAAGGGACATTTTGCTATTACATTTAATAGAAAAAGAAATAACTATATACTGTCATAGTTATACCTCTTGAAAACAACTTTGAAGCATACAGAATTTTTAGACGCTCATGATGTTAAGCTTGGCTACCAAACTTCTTGTTCTAATTCTTTTTGGGGAACACTCAATCTGAAATTTTATATTTGAACGCCAACATGAACCATGTTTCTGTTTCATATTCTAAAAAATGAGCTCAATACAAAGTTCCCGTTACAGGGATATTGTTGAAATAGTCTTTTTTTGGCATAATACTGTAGTTGGAAGGGGAAAAAAGCTTTTTAAAACCCACACCACCTCCTCTGGAGGGTGGCTTCTTGAACACAGAGACTCTTTAGCCTGCCTGGCTGAGACCTGAGGGGTTGGCCTTAGAGATTTTTGAAAGTGGAACTTGCAGAAAAATAGCAAGAATGTGGACTTTTGGAAGCAATCTCGAGGTCATCAAGAAGGAGAAATGAGAGAAGAGAGGTACGTAAACATGAACAGGCTGGGGTACCGAATACAGGGAACGGGTCAGTAAAATAGCCCCATGTTGGGGTGTGCTGAGACTTTTCTAAATCCCTGTTGTCTATATTGCCTTGCCATAAACATCCTCTGTGCCGCCTGCATGGCACACCACAGTTGGAATGAAGTCTCTCAGGATAGTACGATTGTGGAACTGGAAGAAACTGCTGAGCTTCTCATTTAGGTTCTTTTGAACACAGCAGGCCCAGAATGATGAGATAAACCATAAAGTGAACTGATTCAGGAAGAGCAGGAGTTTTATTTTAGAGGTAATCATGAGTACAAAACCCCTTCCAAATTTCCAGGGATCTTGGAGACTCAGACTCCTGGGAAGTATGGCAAATAAAGTTTGAGACAATCTTATTTACATTGTAAAGAGAAGGGGCCCTCTGTTGACTGTGGGTTCCATCACGAAAGAGGACTTCCCTTACATGGGTACGGAGAATTAGGCTAAACTCCTTCTGGAAGGCTTTATCTGTTTTCAGCCCCATTTTTGGTAACACTTTGTAGAAGAAGGTAAGTCTTGGGATGTATTGAAATATGGGTGATGCAAGGAGTGATTGAAACATGATGAATTTAAATTAAAAAATGATTACATTCTAAGACATATCAGCATTAATGCCCCTCAAAATATTCCTCCTTGCTTTGAGAACACTTGTCCTCTCATTCTCTCCACTTTCTAGAGCAGATCTGGAAGCCCTCTTTTATGAGTGTTTTTATGAGATGTGATCAGAAACACAGTGAATTCCTGTGCTGAGTGTCATAAAGGCAGCTCACAAAAGGGTTAGAGTGTGTCCTCGTCCACCTTACTCACTGAATCTGGTGCTGTTCAACTTCTAGATCTTTCCCAAAGACAGAATAACCATGAAAGACAAACTATTCGAACCAATTCAAGACAGGACATCGAGGCAGCAGTGACAGCTCCACTTGTGATTCTATAACTTGGTTTTGCTCAGTGCGTTCTAACCTCTAAGTTTTAACTTCCGGTATAAATGTCCCTTGCCATTCCCTTCAAACACACACACACAGAACAAACCCCTCATCGCCACTTGCACTCCAGTCCCACTTTAAATTCAAGTGCAAGAGTGATTTTCTTCCTCAGCATGACTCCCTACTTTGAACCATTTCCTTCATCCCTCTTTCCCTGTAGCAGATTTCATTGCCTCCTTTCAGCCTTAGGTTGTCCTCATGGCCAGCCCCTCCCCTGCAAACAGGGAACCTCATTTCCTCTTCCATCCTCAGTGAACTACAGCGACCTTGAGGTTGATGCAGGTGCTTTGGGAGTCCAGTTCATCAAGTGCAGCAGACAGCGAGGGCTGGGGTGAGCCATCAGCCCCTCAAAACTGTGGTCTACAACTGCCCTGGACCAGATTAGTAATGGTGACCCAGAGGTGAAAGGCTCCGTATTCCATTACCAGTCTCCTGAGTAATCTACCTAATTCAGTATCTTTTCATTTAATTGAAACATTATTTTCTCTCTGTTAGCTAGGGCACTCAAGCTGGTGTAACAGTGTTAATCTTTCAGCTGATTTCCATCTTTGCAGAATTACCTTTCTAGCAATTAGATCCACTGGTATAAATTTGCTTTGCTCCTTCCTGGCGTTTAACATTAAAATGGAAATCTCCAAGCTCAATGCGTTTTCCTCCAGGCCAACCCAGGGCAGGTATTAATTAACTGGGGTGCTGTGAAAAGGTTGAGCTGGGAGAGCCAAGTAGGAGAATACTTCTCTTGGGATGTCTTTGCAGCCAGCATTGGACTAAAGAGGGTAAGACCTGGATGGAGAAGAATTGCATTTAAAGTCAAGTGGAATGACTGCACTATTAGTGAACTGAGGAACAGGACAATGTTTTTTCTAGAAGTACAGGAGTGCTCTCAGTTACAAAATCTTCTGCATCCTTTGTTGAGTTCTGAGTATAGCTAAGTTTTGAACGTTCTCTAAGATATTCAGGGTTAGTGATTTGTCAACCTGGCTTGCCTGGGACTGAGGAGTGCCTGGACTGAGGGGTTCCTGGACTTCCTTAGGTAAAACCAGAAATGTAACCAGCAAACTGGGATAGGTTGGTCACCTCAATTAGATCCAATATTTGAGAAAATTTCAGGAGCCCATTTCCCGCCAATATCGACAGTGAGTGATTTATGCTTCCCACCTTATTTCCAAAGAGTTGCTTTTCCTAAATCTGGCATATGCTTCTACAATAGCTGATAAATGAACACTAGAATTTCAGGATCATCGGACAGCTGATGGTGAAGCCCACCTGCCTTCTCTTAGACCTTGTCTTCTGCCTGGCACTAATCACCATCGAATATATCTCTTTTAAAAATCTGTCTTCATTTGATTTCTTGAGCCACGTATTTTTCTGATTCTTGTTGCTTCAATTTCTCGCCTCACACACAGTCTCTCTCTGCAGCATCTCCTGTCAGCACTGCCGGCTACTGACCTGTCGCCTGTCATCCTATACTTATGTGTTCTGCTCTCTGCTACTGGGGAGAAACTTATTTCACGGAACTTGCTAGCCAGCTGGATGGATGGCTGTTAGGCTCTATCAGTAGAGGAAGGGGGGGGTGTCGGAAAGCAGGGAACAACTAGAAGCTTCATTCTCCTAATTCTAACAGTACGGCAGTGACTCAGTTGCGGGTGGTCGGCGTGGCAGCAGCAGGGTGGAGGGGATGCTACGCACCGAAACCTGAGCAGAGGAGTATCTGTGAAGGGGCTCTGCTCCTGGCCGAAGGAGGATGCAGACTGGACAACCTTTCCAACAGCACAGAAGCCCATGCGGCTGTGCTTCATTTACGACGGTGCAAACACTTGCATCCTCTGGCTGTGGTGACCCTCTTCGCCCCCAAGTTTTTCTCTTCTAGCCCTTCTGATATTGTCATACATAACAAATTCTTTGCATCTGATTTGGAAATACCCAGACGGACTGGTGGGTTCTTGACTGGCCTTTGACCCATCTACTGTCAGAATTTAAACTCTTTATAGGAAATAAATGATTCAACTTCAAACCAGTATCAAAAAACCACTGTGAAGACCTACCTTCATGGAAGTAATCAACAGTAGTCTATACATAACCTGTTGCCTTCTTAGAGGTCTTGACCCTCCCTCTAGATTACTAGAAAAACAGCTAATGGTGGAGTGGGTCATTCAATAACAATGAATCATCAAATCTTGTCTTTTATTAATATATTTTATAATTGTCCCCTTGTCTCCTTCCCCTGGTTTTGGCCTCTATAACCTCATATCTGAAAAATAGCAGTATGTTTTCCATTTATTTAGAAATGCTATTCATACCTGTTCTGTAAGGTAAGGAATGGCTAGTTCATACAACATATTTATAAATGTAATTTCTAAATAAATTAGGGGGGATTCTAGAATAGATGCTGTATCCTCCTGCAGATGAAGTGATTGAAGATGGGAGAGGTTCATTAACTTTTCAAAGATTACACAGATATTAAATGGAAGAGCCTGGATGTGAGTCTAGCTCCTTCTGACTCCAAAGACCACGATTTTCCTTCAGTCACTTCTTTTATTGTCTTTTTTACTTCAAATACACCAGGCACATAATCAGCCTTGTTAATATTACTAAATCTTACTTTAAAATAACCTGATCCATAATTAGAATCCGATCAATCTTTACCGAATGGATTGAATGTACTACTCTAGTTAAACATTTTTTTATAAAATTTTAATAGGTTTACTGAGGTATAAATGGCATACAATAAATTGCACACATTCAGAGTGTACAATATATTTTTTGACATTTATACATCTGTGAAATCAATCATTATCATAATCAAGATAATGAACACATTCATCACTTCTAGCAAGTTTCCTCCTGTCCCTGCTATTTTCTCACTCCCATCTGCATGTGTCTTCCTCCCTGGTCCCCCACTGATTCCCAGGAAACATCTGATCTAGTTCCTGTCACCATAGATTAGTTTGAATTTTCTAGAATTGTATATAAATGGGATCATAAAGTGTGAAATCATTTTTTTCTAGCCTCTGCCATTCAATATAACTATTTTGAAACTCACCCATGTTTTTGCAAGCATCATTTCTTTTTATTGTCCAGTACTAGTCTGTTGCATAAATATACTACAATTTTTATTGATTCATTCATATGATGATCAGGACTTAAGTTTTCAGTTTTTAGTTATAATGAAAAATGTGCCATGAACATTCACATATTGTCTTTGTCTAGGCGCCCGCTTTGGTTTCTTGGCAAATATGTAACATTGTGTTGTGTGGTTGGGTAGGTGTACAGGTGTAATCAAAAAATAGAGTGAAAGTTTAAATTTAAAAAAATTATTACTCATTGCCATTATTACCCCTCAAAATACTGTCTTTCACTTCGACACATACATCTCCTCATTCTTGCCACCTTCTAAAGCAGCGCTGTAAGTCTTCTGTGTCTTTGGTTGTGCTCTCGTGGCTGCCTTGATGTCCTAAATTGATTACAAAATTTGATTTTCGTGCTCATTTTGACTTTGGGGAAGAGCCAGAAATTGCATAGTGGGTGAATAAGTTGGATGAAGACACACCGTAACTTTTTTTTTTAACCATAATGTTTTTACAAGCTTGGCTTTCTGTAAAATGATACTCAGCAGCAGCATTCAAAACAGATTTTTTTAAACCATACCTGATAAAGACACTCAAATCGTCATCCATAACTGCTTCTGAAAACGGCAAGAATGATGGGCTAAGTATTTGAAGCAAGGGGGAGTATTTGGAGGGGAATTAACAGTAATGTGTCTTTTAATGTCATAAAAGTTTTAAAATACGCATTTACTGTACATTTTAATCACACCATATACATTTCACTCTTCAATTGGTAAGCTGTTTACTAAGATGGTTGTAATGGTTTTCCCTTCCCACCAATGTCTATGAGAAGCGCGGTTGCTCCACACTCTTGTCAACACCTGGCACAGACAGTCTTTCCATTACTAGCCATTCTAGAAGGCACAGTGATATCTCATTCCGGTTTGAATTTGCATTTCCCTTATGACTAATGTTATTGAGCATCTTCATAAGTCCTTTACACTTCTATATGAATTTTAGAGTCAACTTGCCATTTTCTATAAAATTCTTCTGGGATTTAACTGAGGTTGAATTGTCTATAGGTAAGTTTGGGAAGAACTCGCTGCAGTATAAAATCGAGTCATCCGTCTATCAACAAGTATATTTCTCCATTTACCTAGGTTCTCTTTAATTTCCTTCAGCAATGTCACCTAAATTTTAGTGAACAAGTTTTGCATATCTTTTGTCAGATTTGTCCCTAAGCATTTCATATTTTGATGCTAATATAATAATACTGACTTTCATAATTCTGTTTTTGATTGTTCACAATTAGTCCTAAAAATATAATTTTTTCTTGTTTTGCAAACCTGGTAAACTCACTTATTGATCTTGATGGCTATTTGGAAGATTTCATAGGATTTTGTGTGCAGGCTATGCTGTGCAGAGTTTTATTTCTTACTTTCCAATTCAGACAACTTTTGTTTCTTGCTCTTGCCTTATGAAACTGGTTAGAACTTCCAACTGGCTAGAAGTGGGTAGAGTAGATATACTTACCTACTCCCTGATCTTCAAGGGAAAACCCTCCAGTCTGTTGTTTTGTATCACTTTTTTTTTTGGTAGATTCCCTTTATCGAGTTGAGTAATTTCACTTCTATTCCTAATTATTGAGAGGTTAGTTTGTATTACTATGTGTATTCTTGAGTTTTATTAAATATTTTTCTCCTGCAACTCATGGCTTTTGAATTTCCAAACTGCATGTCTTGTAATCACGAAAAGAGTTCATGTACATATAAAATAGATTTTGCAGAAGTGCACATTGCTTCTCCACACATCCCCACCTTTCCTCAGTGGTCCAAGAGCAGTAGGGATGCATAGGACAGGAAAAGGGAACTGGACCTACAAGAGAGTTCTGGACGAAAGTTACCTCTCCTTCTAACCCTAATCTGATGTCTGTGAGCTTCCTGCAACCATGAACTGGCCAATGCTGTATCTTATTTTATGCCTTTGCTACCTTTTTTTTTTTTTTTTTTTTGTGGTGCCGGGGATCAAACTCAGGCCCTTGTGCTTGCAAGGCAAGCACTCTAATCACTGAGCTAAATCCCCAGCCCCCTTTGCTACCTTTTTAGTTGATCTTTTTTTTATAAATAGTTACTCACATTATCATTTCGTTAGTTAAGTGGGTCTTTTGATTTTATTTTTTATTTAATACTCTCTTTCATTATTTGTCATATAATTAAAATTTTCTACTTATGGTCATTTTTATCTTGTCTGTTCAATCTTAAGGCTAATGATTTTATTTATTTTTTTATCTTTGGTTTACTTTAAAATTTCAACCAAGAATCATGGACTTGAGGGTAGTATCTGTAAAAACTGTCTAAAGATTGGATTGTGCTGGTGCAATGTTTCACTTGGTTCTTTAACCACCCCTCCAACATCCCCGAGGACTGCAGTGCTTCAAGGGACTCTGCTCAAAATTGTGTTCTTTGTCAATGTCAGGAGGAAATTGCTCCAGGAATTTCATTCACATACAGTACAATATAAATATACTCCCTGAAGTTGTGCAACAGTGATACTGGCCACCTGGCAAAGAGGGTGCAGCTCATTTTAAAGTTTCTAAAATCTTTTTTTTTTTTTTTTTTTTGGTGCTAGGGATTGAACTCAGGACCTTGTGCTTGCTAGGGAAGCACTCTAACCACTGAGCTAAATCCCCAACCCCTCATTTTAAAGTTTTTAAACCAAGAAAAGTAAGACCTACTTGGGCTATTCTCCCTTTCCAAGTATCACATTAATCCTGTACTCAGTCACATCACAGCCAAACCATTGAAGCAATGTTGTCTTTTTATATCACAAATCATCCAAACCCTTTAGAAGAGTCCCACTTGTTTAAATAAATGATCTCTAGTCAATAATCACTGACTCTCAGGTGATGGCTTAATAAAAGAAAAAATTGCATAGGGAAATTCTAGCCCGAAAGGGCTCTCAGATAAGTCCTTTGATTACTTTCATTTTTGTTCATAATTTCTTAAAACTCCATGTCATTTTTACTTTATTTAAAAAGTAAAATGCAGAAGAACAAGATAAAAACATAGACCTAAGAGTAAAAAGGGAAATTACTTTGCATGTTATGTAAGTTTAATTTTAATAAATTCAAGCTTAATTTTTATAAAGTTGACCCAAATTACCATAAAGATAAATAACTTGGTCAAGGAAGAATTTTAGGAGAATCCTCTTAAATGTATAAGCAAAAGAAAAGCAAAAGAAGAGTTGGCGAGAGCTGGAAATTCGGTTCAAAGTATCACCCAGATGAAGCCACATCGAGCAATGATGAATAATGAGAAAAAGAAAGAAAAAAAGCAAATGGAATTTCATTTAGTATTTGACTATCATCCTATCTGCATAAACTACAACCACCTACAGAGTATCTCTCAGTTTACTCTTGCTCGGCTTCCTTAATTCCAGTGTGAACCAACTCAACTCTTCACAAAATGATTGATATTTACTACTTCTCCAATGAGTTGATGGCCTCTAATTCAAAGAACTCAGCAGTAGTAAGTAAATTTTCCAAACAGCCTGTCTGAACCTCACCCCTGCAAAGACTTAACCCTTCCAAAGGAACTGTCTGGTTGACAATTTCATTAAGTGGTTTTATATTCCATTTTTCCTGCGACTCTATCCCATTCCAGACGAATATAACTCTGTGCTGAAGGCTCTGGATGGTGCTCTCTAGAGAGGTGATGAGGGCTTTGCTCTTCAGTGTTGCGGAGACAAAGATCAGTATGTAGATAAGTAATAGAATTAAATGGACAATGTGAGGGAGGAAGAGAGAGAGAGACAGACAGGCAGACAGGCAGAGAGAGAGACAGAGAATAAATGCGAGCTGGGGTGACCAAGGAGATTTCAGATCACCTGGAGCTTCACTTGTTTAGTCTGAGCACCATGCGAGAAGTAGAGTACTAGATGTCAGAAATAACAGCACTTATTTCTGTTTTCCCTCAACTTTTTCTTCTTCGAATATTCATAATGAGCAGTAAGAGAGAAGAAGAGTAGGTGGTGATGGGTTAGTTTTATGTCTTCTTGGTTTTTCCCCCAAAATGATGGCTGCAGCATGGTCACAGTTAAAACAGTTCATATCCAGAGAAAATTATCTTATATTTTTCACACTATTCATTAGGTTCTATGGCAATTTATTCAATTATTTTGTTATATTTAACAAATACCTATTAACTTTTTCTTCCTTTAACAAATGTTGGTCTATGCGATGGTCAATATTAAGGTCATGGAAAATACAGCTGTCTTAATAGATTTTATTTACGGTAGGAAGAGACAATAAAGAAACAAAATTGTCATCATCTATCTATCATCTATCTATCTATCATGTGTCTCCCATCTGTGTTTATAGAGTAGAAAGAAATGCAACACAAATATACGTATGTAAATGTTTATAGGTATATATGTGTCAATATAAACATGCATTCAAATATTCATGCTAATAAGTGCTATGGAGAACACTGAAGCAGAAAAAGAGTAGTTCAGGGAAAGAAGTTTTAATCACGTGGTCAGGAGAGACCTTGCTGAGAAGAAGACTTATGAATAGTGGTTTAAAGTATGTGAGAAGGTGAGCCATAAGGATTTCTGGGGCAAGAGCATTTCAGGCAGAGACAAGTGGAAAGCCCCTGAGTAGAAGTGCGTTTGGTGTATTCAAGAAAACTTAATTGCCACTGAGAAAGAATCACAGGACCTACTGTGAGGAGAATAGGTTACAGAGGGGCAACTATAGAAATGGGGAAACCACCTGGGAGGAGGCCTTGAGGAGCAGACAGGTAAGGTGCTGGTAGCCTGGACCACAGAAGAGTCGTAGAGGGGATCCTGTGATTCCCATTCTTTTCTATCGTTTAACAACTTTGAAACTGAGACTTATAGTTGGTGGCTTCCTCCATCACTTCAGGCCAGGAGGCACAGGGACGTAATGGTCATTTTTCTGTACTTGCACACACATAGTTTTCATTGTTATTCTCCTCTGGTTGTTCTCGAGTTTCTGTTCAACATCTGCAGGAAGCAGATCATTGCATCACCGCTGCTCTTAATGGTACTAAGGATGATACTCTGTGGAAAAACTTGTACTTGTGTGAGTCTGGGCCAAAAATGACTAATAAGAAGATGGGTTCTGAAGTCGATAATCCTTTTGGAAACTTTAACCAACTTTTTACACATACATTTTCCTGATGCTATAAGAACGAGAACGGTACATGGTAAACTTAAGTTTATGGTATATAAACTTTAGAAGTCCTCAAATATGTAGAAAAAAATTTTCTAAGCAACAGCATTGGATGGTACATTGCCAGTATTTTTTTTTTTTTTTTGCTTCCTTAGGGTAAATATTTGCCAGTCGTATACCTGACAATCAATGGTATCTTAGATCCACAAATCACTCTATTTTGAGGGTAGATGTAATCAAGGGAGTGAGAAGAAAAGAGAAGTCAAGGATGACTCCAAGGCGTTTTGCCTGAGCAACTGATAAAATACAGTTCCCAGTATCAGACCTAAGGAGTGGTGACAGAGAGAAGGGTGAGGCAGGGTCCCTTCTTGGGGCATGTTAGGTCTATGATGCTTATTAGGCATCTGCATTTGTTTCTTGGAGCTGCTGTAATGAAGTACCAAAACTGAACAGCTTAAAATAATAGAAACTTGTTGACTCACAGTTCTTGGAAGCTAGAAATTGAAATAAAGCTGTTGGTGTGCTTTTTCTGATGGGCCTGAGGAGGAATTCTTCCTTGCCGCCTCTAGCTCCTGAGGTTTGCTGACAATCCTGTGTGTCCTCGGCATGTAGATGCATTGTACCAGTCGCATGACAGTCTCCTTCCTGTGTGTGCACAGTGTCCTCTCGGTATGTGACCGTCTTTGTATCTAAATTTCTCTGTTTATGAGGAAACCAGTCATGATGGATTAGTGTCTACCCTAAAGAACTCATTTTAACTTGATTACCTTTGTAGAGACCCTGTTTCCAAATGAGATTCCATTCCGAGCTACTGGGAGTTGAGGGGCACAGTTCAACTCAAACTGTCTTCCAAGGGAGGAGGTCAGATGCCAGTGAAGCATCCTAAAGTCAGAAGAGAGGTTTGGGCCACAGACAAAAATGTGGGAACCATCAGCACTATAAATGGTGTAAATAAGACTGGGTGAGATCATCAGAAAGTGAGTATAAACAGAGTGAAATCTGAAGTCCTTTGGCAGTTGGGAAGAAGTGTCAACATTTCATACTGGGAAGACGTGTCCTAGTATCTTGTGTAGGTGAAACTTGTAAACATTATGAGTTTGCCAACCTCAGAGCAGCCTTGAATTTATTTTTTTTAAATTATGCTTGTTACAGCAGAGAATGGTGCTGAATGTTTTTTATTTAGAGGACTGAACTGGGAAACTAAAATAAATTTTTAAATAAAATTAAAACCACTCTGAAAAATACTGTCAGATAGCCAGTGCCAAATTTAAGTAGAATATTCCATTAAAGTTAATTAAAGAATTAAAAATAATAGGTATGGGCTCTGCGTACTGTAACAGTCTAACCTTAAGTGGGTAGGCTTTCAGTTATAATTTATAAAAACCGTTTTAGATTATATAGTTACACACATAGATTTTCAAAAAGTAAAATTTCTAGTGGTGACGCAATTTGGAGATGAGTGTGGTTTTCTACATCAGCCTGCTGACAGATGAGGTAAGGGGGGTGTGGTGGACTTATTATTGTGGTCAACTTGAGCAGGAACGCCCAGCTGGACTGAGTTTCTGTGGTTTTTGGGTGTAGAAGATCCACCTGAGGATTGTTGCCAACATAACATAAGGAGAACGAGAGCAGAAGATAGTTGCTGGCTATTTCCCAGGAGAAGCTCTGTTGTGGCTGGTTCTCCCAAAGAGAATTCAGTTTTTCTCATCAAAGAAGGAGCTCTAGCCTTGCTATCTTTGAGGACAGCTACTGTTGCTTCAGGGGAGCTCTGGTCTTCACCTCCACTGCGAGCATTGTATCCTGGTTCCAGTAAAGACTTCTTCAGCCATCATCTGCAGACACAGACATACATGGGACACCGCTATGGGCTCCTAGCCCTTCACTGGATCTTTTGGATCTCCAATGCATAGACAGACATTTGACACTCTTTCTGCATTTGGTTTACAGGTGAATGTTGTAACTTGTAAATGTCCTGTATGAAATCTGCTCTTTTGCAAACCATTGGCTCGAGAAAGGTAACTCATATATGGGGCTTGAAGCAATCAAGCAACCAATCTAGGTAAGGTGGCATGCGTCAGACACCATGAGCGAGGGCCAGTAGTCCTTTTGAGTTCTGTGCAATGTGCTTCGTGCTGCACAGTGTTATTATGCAATTAAAAAAGAATAGGTCGGAGAAATGTGCAAGAAGAATCATATCGTATAAGTCAAAATCATTATTCTAACAACAATCACAAAGTAAAAATGCGTAACAATTGCAATTGCTATCAGCACACTGTTGATTTTATATCAACATCCCATTGATCTTTCAGGTTACCTTGGTCAGTAGATCAGTCTGGGAAAGTCTGTTGAAAATTTTTCAGAAACAGAAGTAAGATGAAGTAAAGATTTAGCCTCCCCTTCAGGCAGTTTTGTATGAATGTAAAAAAAACATTGGAAACACTTTCCTAAGATTAATTCTTAAATCTCATCATTTAGTCCCAGTAATTAATAAATTAAACACTAAGATTTCCTGGTAAAAATTTAAACATTTTTCTTCCTAAGAAATATGATCATCCTCTTATTCTTTTTTTTTCAATATTGGACTTTGAACCTAGGACCTTTACACTTAATTACATCCCTAGACCCTTTAAAAACTATTTTTTGAGATAAAGTCTTGCTAAGTCAGTAAGCTGCCCAGGATGGGCTCAGATTTGCAATATTCCTGCCTCAGGCTCCCAGAGTGCTGGGATCAGAGGCCTTTGCCACTACACTTGGCTTGTCCCCATACTCTTGTGTAGGAATAATCCTTTAACTCTATCAATATCTTCCACTTTTATTTTGTATGGGCTCAAACTTATAATACTCCCATAATAAATGTTTATAAATATCTCTTTCTTCTTCTCTGTCAGCAGAAAGCTACTCAATAAAAGAGGTAGTGAAAAGACATCTCAGCTTGGTGCTCAGTCCTAAGTTGAGACTTCAGCCTGTTGCTGACTGGCTACTTGGCATTTCCACGGTGGTCTTGTTTTCTCTGGGGTTCAGGTGTCCCTACTGCAGAAACTGGAATTATATTACTTACGTGGAAATATGGTGGTGCAAAATCAATGATTTAGCTCAGATACATTAAATCTTAACACCATACTTGGTACTTAGGAAATATCAATAAATAACCTCTCTGTAAATAATGCTTCTTTTAGCCATTTTTCTTCCCGTGGACAAAATTCCTTCCACTGTTTATTTTGTAGTCTATCCAGGGTGTTTTATTCACTACATTGTTATAGATAATAAAAACAAATATGAATATATTTTACAATGTTAAGTTCATCTTTATTCAAGAACCATAAACATTTACAATCCTTTAGACATCTTTTTGGATAACCTCTTTTTGTATTACTTGATGCCATTCAAGTTGCAGAGTAAGTAGCTCTTGTTTACATATCTGCATGTATCTGCTTACTACTTAAGAATACTCTATTGACTAAAAGAAACAGTTTTCCTTATAAAGTATAAATCTAACTTCATTTCACACTTGCCCTTTACTTTGTCTCTGCACTGACACTGCCTTCAGGGGATATGGTATGTAATCAAATGAGAAAAATATAATTTTGAAAAAATAATCCCAGTTCATTGTGATTTCTCACATGTTAACGATTTTTAAAAGCTGCACAGAAACTTCTTTAAAAGAAAATTTATATCTTTCTTTTACACAACCACCACCCTGCCTGTTACTAGCCAATCACTGATGTTTAGTTGGTAGCTTAGCCGAAGGTCCACCTTCTAAATTTTGTCAGAAACATAAATAAAGTGAGACAAAACTGGGCTTTCCACTCTAGGCAGTTTTGTAAAAAGGCAAAGAGCAAAGTGAACTGACTGGCAAAAACTTCCCCTTTTCCGCTGTGCTCAAACTTGAGTTACTTTTGCTTACGGCTCAGTTTTTAAGTCATCTGTGAGGGGGTGGGAGCCGGAATCCAGCCCCTTCAGCCCGACGACTTGGGGACTGTGGTGAGAGCGGCCTTTGCTGTTGTCTGCACATCTGATGGCTCAGGAGCTTGTCTAGAGAGCGCTTCATCACCAAGGAAACACTTTCCCGCCTCACGTCTGGCACCTTCGCATGCACAACTCAGTTGACAAGCGCCAGCTGTAAATGAGTCTGCGCAGGCGCAGGAATGCAGTGCCTTCGCCAGCACCTTTGTGGGAATTATAAATTGCTCATTTCAAGATGGACTGGTTGCTTTAACAAAAGTTCAGAAACAACGGCAGATCTGGCACCAAATCTGTTGCATGCTAATTGTTGCACTGAGATAATTTTGAGGTAATTACGACTCACCAACCCACAGGTAACCTCACTCGAGATGTACTTAATCCAGTGTAGCTTGCTATTTCCAAAAGGTCAGGAAATCTCTTTCCTCACCTCTAACTGCTCACCTTTCTTGGGTGTACTATGGGGATGCATAATTCCAATGGAGTGGAAATTCAGTCAGTAAATGAAGTCTAGGCATAAATATTCATGGCAAAAATTTCTGAAAAAAAGTCAAGAAATGAGTCTAAGTAAATCACTCCCCCCTCTAGAGGCGACTAAGATGAGCTCCAATAATTTGCATGGATTTGCTTGAAATTTTGCTCTGTTATTTAAGAACCATTTTCATGGCAAACACATCCTCTGTGTCAGTATTTCTTGTTAAAGAAGGTGGGCTCACTCAGAGCCTCTCAAACTCTAAACTCCCAGGACGCTTTGTTTCCCCTGAAAAACTCTGATTCTTAAAAAATATTTAAGGATTTAATCATGTTTCAAAGAAGGCAAATATGGTTTAAATTCATAAAATTACTTGGAAACTTGGAATTTGTTGTACACTATGAATCCTACAGTCAAATCCATTCATTGCCCAAACTGACTAAATAACAATGAACCATTGAGTCTCACATAGTCTGGTATTTAATGAATTATGAACTCAACAAAATCAGTAACTCCACTCCTGCTCATTGAAAATACGTGTGTGTACGTGGAGGTTCTTTGCATGTTTCATTATAAATGCAAATCACTCTTTAGTAGCAATGGTATCTTTTGTTTTTATCAGAAACACTAAACTTCATTTTTATCTTTTTTAGGCCAAAGATGCTCTCAGAATGCTTACTCCCATACAGTTATAGGGCAGGAATAAGTTTTCATATTCTACAGCACAGTCAATTAGCAATGGCTCATAATTTATTATATATTTTATAAATAACTAGGAGAAAGGAGTTTAACAGTTCCCAACAGAAAGAAATGATAAATGTTGAGGAATATGAAACTACTAATTAGCCTGATTTGATCATTACACATTGTATGTGTGTATTGAATCATCACACTGTACCCCAATGAACATGCATAATTATTGTGTCAATTAAAAAAAGGAAAAAAAAGCAAGAGAGAAAGAAAAAAGTCACCCTTTCCTTAAGAATTAACAAGCAGAAATCTATGTTTTGACTTTCAGAAGCAATGCATAAGAAGATCTTTAACAGAACTAAATTTTATATTTTATCTTTTAAGTCCTTGGAAAGCTAGCAAAACTTTCTCTCCTCAGAGCGAGGCATCCATTAAGAAACGTGCCAAAATAAATCTGGAACTTCAGTACTTTTTAGGATTTGGTCATCAAACCATACAAGAATCCATGCCTTTGTGTCTCTGTGATCTGGAGCCTTGTCCAGTGCTAGTCAGAGCATTAATTTGCCCCTCATAATAGATTAAATTCAAGAATTTGTTAATTCTGCACAATTAATGTAGTTCAAATATACAAATCAAATAACTATTTTTGTTTTGCCTTCATTTTGTTCACTTGTTTCTTTGCGGTATTGTTGGCTGATGTGGGAAACCCCAATAATCCAACGAATTCACAGACTGGATTTAAGGACTAAAACCCCAACTATCAGGTAGAGTTCTGAATGATACTGCTGGTGGAACTCTTCCGGATAGCACTTCATTTTATTTTAAGTGTGTTATATACATGTACGAATAAGCCAAAATGAAATCCGTTTTTTGTGTAACTAATAGACACTAAAAAAAAATTAATAAAAAAGGTTGGCCTAGAAGGGCACGTATCACTAACATGCACGAAACCAACTGCTGGTAGAGGTCAAAATGTCCACCTCATTTCTTACAGTTTTTCCTACTGTGTTGCATGGCATAAAAAGAAAAAAATTTCTTTTCATAAATTCTTGTGATATTCATATACATAATTAAAGAAATAGCCCTGTAGAAATAGCCTTGATCACTTTCCTGAAAGTTATGGGGTACAACTTCATTCCTCTGTGAGGTTGTAAAGAAAGGGGAACGCAGAACATGGGTCTGTAGCTCCTGTAAGTGCGATGCCGCCCCTAGTACAGCTCATGCTTGGTCATGGCAGGATCGTGGGACTGGAGGAAAGCATGAAGTGGCCTGGCTTGCTTTGCTCTGTAACTTTGGGCAAGTCCCTTCCCCTTTTCCTGGGTTCAGTTTGCTTTCATATATAGCTATTAGCAGGTATTCGATAAGCAGTTTGGAAAATTTCTGCCCTAAACACAGTGTTTTCAGTGGATGAAAATGAATGTTCCTTCTTTGGGGTCTGGGCCTTCCATTTAAAAAGATCTATCTCCCATCACATTTTGAGTAGTGTGTACTTACGAGCCTCAGGTGAAAAACAAGTAGTTAGCCTTTGGAAGTCCTACACGTAATATGCAACCTTCCTGACATAAATTGCTTTAAAATGGGTTTGGTGAAACATAAATATACTATTCCAAATTCAAGTCCAAACTGGAAGGTTTTCTTTCGCATGTCCTATTTTCCAGGGATTTTTAAGAATAGCCATTTTGCAGTTCAGTTATGAAATAATATCCTTATATCACCATCCAGGGATGTTGAACCGTAACTAAAGGAAACTAGAAAATGTACAATTTGCTCTTACGGCTTTCAATATGATTTTATGACATTTATTATTATTTTTAATAATCATCCTAGCACCATGATTAGCACATAAAAGACTCTGAAAGCACAAATCAAAGGGGAATGTTAGTGTTCACCAGTCATGGCTTCCCACTCCCTTTCCTCGGTTTTCTGGTTTCATAAAAGAGGTGACGTCATAATATATGATGTTAAGCTGACTGGCGAAATGTCACCAGACGGTGATGTTTTAATTGATGATGTTAGGCTGGTTAGCAAGAAAGTGTCAAATGTCACTTCTGTGACATAAACTGGCAGTTATGATTATATAATATCAATTATTCTTTGGAAAACTGCATTAGATCAGTTAGAGCTGAACCAATTTAGTTTGAGCAGGTTCATATTTTTTTTTTTCCTAGCTGTTCATCCAATTCTAATTATTAGGAGTAAAACAGACTTTGGGTGTAGTTTAGACTTTCATAATGTCCTTACTAGAAGCATAATAGGTGTCTTGCATGGCCTTTGTCTTGCAAAAGGAAGTACAAGAGAAATCTATACTGACCTTCCAAAGAGGAGGCTGTACCTTGAATTACTTTGCCAACTCCTCCTCCTCCCTAAATGAAACCCTTGAAATTATCTTAATTGTTAATTATGATTTAAGTGAAATATTACATGGTGAAGGAATATTTTTAAAGCTTCTTAGATTGCCTCTTATGCGTGTCTGCTACTAAGTTATTTGAAATTTCACCCAAAACTTCTGCTTGCCTCTGTCCTTTCCTTTACAAATTAAAAACAATAAAAAGAAGTAAAAAAAAAAGTTCTCATGGTCTTGCTTCTGTACTATAGGTACAATTTTGAAAATATAATAACTGAACTAGAAGGATATGAGAACTCAAAGCTCAAAATACCAAATGGTAAAAATACATACAGTGATGGCAATAGCTATCATTTATTATAATTGTTATGCCCAGGCATTATGTTAATTCTTTAGACAAATTACCTTATTTATTCCTCATAACACAGCTGACAGCTACATATGATTCTTATCATTTTGCATATGGAAAAAATGGAGGCTTGTGAATGCTTGGGCATACACCTGAAAATAAGCAGTTTGTAAAGGTTAAGTATCTCCAGGAGTATTCACATGATTTTCCGGAAGGCAACCAAGGCAAAATCCATCAATAAAGATAGTCACCCTTTCAGCCTCTGCCATCCTTACACCCAAGGTGAAACTTGACGCCTGAGACCTGTTTCAGGTGTTGGTGCTAACAGGAAGAAGAGCAGGCGGAAGATGGTGAAGCTGGGGTAAAGGGAGGTTGGGTGTGTTTGTACGTGTGTGTTTGTGTCTATGCAGTGTTTGTGTGCTGGTATGCATGCTTGTGCATGGGTGTGTTGCATGTCTAGAGGTGTGTCAGATTTGTGTATGTGTGCATAGGTAGACTTGGGTGTGTGTTTATGCACATGTATGTGCGCTCACGTATGTACACATGTATGAGAGCCTGCAGTGATCTTCAGGAAGGGGGAACTAGGATGTGGAGAATGTATAGGCTAACACAGAGACGAGATTAATATTAGAGATTTTTAACAATAGGAGAGTAGCCAGAGCAACTGGTATGTATACAAAAGCAAGTCATCCCGCCGAGGCAGGGCTCAGGAGGTGCCGCTCTGAACTGGGCCCGAACCATCTAACTGCTGAACTGTGAGGCAGTTCAGAGGGATGTTTTGGGGTGAGAGCTGTGGAGACTAGGGGAAAAGTATAGTCCTTCAAGTGGTAGTGTCAATTTACTGAATGGTGCAGCTCCCAGTCCATAAATGAACAACAGATAGAGTCTCTGAGACACACAGACTCAAAGGACGTGGCTGGCCATTTCCTGTTCCTCCCCTACCTCCTGCTGTCAATTCTGCTCCCAGTATCTCCAAATCTACTGCTTTTTCCCTACTGCTATTAAGAGGGATTTTCTCCATGACATCAAGCTGACACTGCCTCTAAATACTTCAATTCTACACTGCTGCTTTTCCTTCATATAGCTATGGTGTGTGTGTGTGTGTGTGTGTGTGTGTGTGTGTGTGTGTGTGTGTGAGAGAGAGAGAGAGAGAGAGAGAGAGAGAGAGAGAGAGAGAGATTCAAAAATTCAAACCTGGAGCTGAATGAGTCAATTGGAATCAGAAGAATGTGGGGTCCTTAGCCAATATCAGACATTCTAGAACTTGGGTGAAAGGGTCCCATGTTTCCTCTCAGACTCCATCAAACCACAAAAAGAAATTAACAAAAAAATATATCCAAAGAGAAAATACTGCATCACTGTTCTTGGCCACATTTTGGCTTTTCACAATAATTCTCTATGGTGAGTTATTATACTTGCTCCTGTCCAAGCTCATTCCTTTATTCACTTTTCCTTTTCTACCTAGCTTTCACCTTGGCTAAGAGCAAAGCCAAATGATTTCTTTTGGAATGTGAGGAAAAGACAGAAATGGTTCCTGGGCCTCTGGATTTACCCAATGGCTCCAACTCAGTGACGACATGACTCCAAAGGAGATAAGACAAGCAGTAACTGTGAGTTCGCAAAATATCTTTGTGTATAAATTAATTGTTTTCCACAACAGCTTTCTAAGATCATGATTTCTGTCATCTAGGATGATCCCACAGGAAATACACAACATATCACCCATAGTGATGTCTTTGCGTGGCTTGTCTCGCTCCCTGTTTTACTCAGGTGCCCTGGGATTGCGTTCTTAAGTAAATGATTCCAACGTGGCCTTTTTCGTAGATTTTTGATGCTTCTAGAATACAGTCGAAGACACCTTTAAAGCTTTCATAAGTCTAAAAGAACTAAAACAATGAATTACTAATTATGAAATTTCTTGTTATGTACAAAATGGTACATAATGGTAAAAAGACATTGTGTGAGGTGTGGGACTTTCATGATGCTGTCCATTCTGGGTAGTGGGGGAGTCATTCTCACAGTTAGCGGCCACATTTCGACCATATATTTCTGTGTTATGAGAATTACCTTACTTTTAATTCAGGCTGTATAAAGTGAATGATGACAAAATAATCATCATGCTATAATGAGAATAAAATTTAAATATTTATATATAAGTATTCCATCATTTTGGGCAAAATGTTCAGGGTGGAGACCAGCAACGCCATTTGGTGCAGGTTGAGTGCGGGTCAGAAGGATCAGGGGACATGTTGTTGGTTTTACACCTTCAGTTCATCCTGACAGCAGTGTGTTTGGGCCGGGAAGCCACTGGGCATACAGAGTCTATTCTTCCCTTGAAGGACTCTCAACCCCCATCATTACTTCCCTCTGTAAAGCAATGTATACGCAGCTCTGATGGAGGTGAAATATTTGGGACTTACTTTGTTCCAAGAATCTTAGTTCTCAGCCCTGTGGCATGTGTTCTACTCAGCACAAAGGAGGCTGAAGCAGGAGGATATCAAGTTCAAGGGCAGCCTAGGCAAGTAGGCAGACCCCACCTTAAAATAAAAACAAAAACAAACAAAAAAATCTTTGTTTAGAACCAAAACGTTTAAAACTGTTCCGAGGAAATATAGATGCCTGACATCTGAAAATCTTTGAGTTTCCCATTCCTTGGGAAGTGATTTGGGGGTGATCCCTAATGCAGCTGTGAAAACCGCAGCCTCACATCCTCTCCCAGCTTTGGAAGCCAACAGCCCCAGCTAGGTCATTGTCAGGGGAGCCAAGATCATTGGCACAGAGCTGTAAGGTCATTCGTTAGAAAATCCTACCCACCACTGTACAAAATGGAGCAGGTACACAATAGACTCGTGTGACAGTTTCCCAGCTTCTCGCCATTTAGGGTATCATGATAAGCTTTAGGCAGTATGGCCAAGCACATATTCCTAAACTGGTCTTCACAAGGGAGTATTCTTGAGCTGGTACCCATTCTCCTCTATTTGCCAAAGATGACCACATCATTTGTGTCTCTAACTTGGCAAAGTGTGCATTTGGCTGCAATGGCCTTATCGTTAAGCATTAGCCTTGCTTCGGCCCTTCACAAGAGTAGAGTTGTGGGGTCCTCATAAAATCATTGTCCCTGAGCACTTTGCCTCCATCCAGTGTCCCATGCGAACTGCTGGCCATGACTAGATGGAGGTTGCTGCAGCTCCCTAGCTCTTGACTCGGCCCTGTCCTAGCTGCCTTCTCCACTGCAGGACTCAATGGTCTCCTCTAGACACTTGGAAGAGGTTTTGTGGATATTGGCACCATCAGGGAAAGGGACAGTAAGATATATAGCTACTTTTTCTGGAGAAATTGATTTTCTTGTTGGAATTGAGAAGAAGTTCCCTTTTAAGACCATGCCAAATCTTGAGACCATATTCTTAAGTGAAATAAATCGGACACACATGTTTAAATACCGCATTGTTTCTCTGGTGTGAGAAACTGAAAGTATAAATAAAGACTAAAATGTATTATATTGGGAAAGGGAAGAAAATGTCCAAATGGGAAAGGGAACAACAGAGGGAGAGGGGGAAAGGAACAGAGGGACAAGAGAAATAAGAAATGGAAGGAAAAAATGGAAACAAAGCTTTTGTAATTAGGGAGGGAGGAGGGCATGAGGGGAGGGGAACAGGAAAAAAAGAAGCAATGAGATATATCATGTACAGGTAGAAATCCCCTATGATGAATGTTATCACTATGTACATCTAAAATGTACCATTAAAAAAAAAAGACCATGCAAGATACTTTCTGTAAATAATGCCATTAAGTTTCTTGCTAGTTACCCTGGTGTAGGAAGGGATTCACGATGCTAGCATTTCCTTTTGTTGGCTTACAGGCTTCACTAGGCAGCCTGATATAGTGTTGTGGTAGGGCAGGAATATTTCAGGTCCCTGATGAGTCTTCTCAGTTCCTTTGGTAGGAAACCTCCTAAAATGGCTCCTAGTGATTCTTGCCTCTTGGTATTCACACCTTTCTATAGTCTTCTAGCCTTGTGTTGGTCTGAACCCAGGAACTTTCTCTAAATGCAGAGGTAATGGCATATTGCTTCTGAGAACTGGTCACCAAAAATGTGCCTTCCGTCTTGTGAGAACCCTCTGTCTTCCCTTCTGCCTCGCTTGATTTAATGAAATGAGCTGCCTTCTTAGATCAGACGGCAACTAAGAACGGAGCAGCTTCAGCCAACACCAAGCTAGAAACTGAGGCCTTCAGTCCAACACCCAGGAGGACTCAGTGCTGCGTACAACCATGTCAGAGATTTTAGAAGTAGACACTTCCCAGATATGCCTTGAGGCGACACAGGCTGGGTGGCACTTTGAACCTTGTGAGGGGCGTGAAGCAGAGGACTCAGATGTGCAGCCCAGATTCCTGACCCGCAGATAAGTGAACAGTTTTGGGGTAGTTTATTACACAACAATAGATAGCAAATACAGTCCCACTCCAATTATAGGTGTTAGAGGCTGTCTCTCTTTTTTGTGAGCCATCGTGACAGCATCCTCTGGTCATAATATCAGGAAATGTCTGTAATCTATGATTTCCTTTGAATCCAGGCAGCCATTTTCCACTCCTGGATCACTAAGCAACATTCAACCTGTCAGAAACTAGGGCATACAAATTCTATTATAGCCACTATATTTAACACAGGAGCCTGGATAATAAGGTCAGAGACGTGTTTTACAGCCTTAGCCCAGCATCATATCTTTTCTGGACGAAGGGCACTTTCCATAGTTCTGAGTGAAAAGAGCAGTTATTTTTTTCTTTTCCTCGATCGGTTATCTTTACTGAAAATGTGCTTCGCTGTCGCTCCTGACAGGGAGGACTTGTATTGGACACCTTGGGCTTGCACCTGAATACCCAAGTGGTGCATTACATGAATATAATTTACATAATGAGCTGGGCCAAGAGCGTGCATTAGAGTGTACATGCTTGTCAACATTTAAAAATGTTGCAATCTTGACAGAGAGCTGCCTTTTAGTGTGAGGAAAAGAATACTCATCCCTCCCCCTTTCAAACTCCTATCTGGTGCCAGGCCCCAAATGCTGTTCATTGAGGGAGTTTCTATGGTTTGCAAGAACATGTAGCATTTGTTGTATGTACAAACGTTAAACCAATACGTAGGATTTACCTGTCTGCTTTGGAGCAGATTTTTTTTCTAGTTTTTCAGTGACTGTGAATGATGAAACTCAAGAACCAAGTGGACTTTACGGTTAAATTGCAAGTTATAAGGGGACATTAATTAATGTCAGATAAAAATGAGATTACTAAGGAATTACATTTTGCCTTCTCATTAGTGGCTGGTTTATAATTATAAACTTTGCTGGAATGAATAATTAAGAAATTGTAATAAATAATAGTGGTAGAGGAAGGCTCTGGGGTAATGAAAACAGCAGTGTGCGGCATAAGTTTTAGTAAATAACTGTCAGACCTGGTCACCCACATTTCTTTTAGCTACCTCTACAGGCCCACAAAGATTAAACTGTAACAATAATTTCAGAATTATTTTAGTTAATCCAATAAAAAGATTAATGAATAAAATTAAAGATTAAAAAATATTAGTTCTGGGCTTCCAGAGATCAAGTAAGTTGGGCGTTTGCAATCCAGGCAGAGTTTTTATATTATTGGTAGTTTTAAATAAACTTCCTAATAGACCTGAAATGAACAAATTGTCTACATCCACGATGAACTGAAATGTTTTCTAGTTTGCTTTTTTCCTCATATTTTGAAATTTGGGGCTCTATTCATATGATAATAAAATATCTCTACTTGACAGAAGGAGGAAAAAAAAACCCGAATTGTCAAAATGACTACTTGGCTCCAGAAACCCCACCAACTCTATCCTTTCAAAATACACCTTTTAAAATACAAAGTTTATAAAACAAACTCTGTGTTTTATACCTTTTAAATTATTTATTTCTGATCTTAAGACAAGTGTCTGTCTTTTTATGCCTCAAATACCCACTATTATTGACCTAGTCATAAGTATTACATGTTTCTGTGTGCAGCACAAAGCCGGGGGCAGGCCATCAACCTCCCAGCCTGATGCTAATACCTGCAAGAAGAAGAGCAGAGAAGTGCATGAGGAATAAAAATGTCTACCATGTTGTGGCATTTATTTACCCTATAACCTTCTGACCTTGGCAAATTTCCTGGGGTAGGGAAGCGTAAGCCACACATTGACCTATATGGAATCTATCAATCCTTCTCAAATGTTAGGCAGCTTATAATTACCTTTCCCCCTGATGGCTGAAATGCCAAAAGAATCAGAAGGCACTTCCCCTTGGAGTGAAAGGTGGTTGCCTGTACTTTCTGGAGCATGTAGCCCTTACCGATCTCTGGTGCTGTAACAGAGTGGACAATGGCATCGATACCGGAGGCTCACTTTGCCCAGCTGGCTTTCTCTTTCCTCCTTTGCTTCCATCCTCTCCCCTATCAGGGTCCTTGCTGAAACAGAATTTATATATTAACAAAGGCTCTACCCCAATAGGTTAATTTAACTGAAGCTTTGAGATCAAAGCCTAGACAATCTTGGTAAAGTACTGTAATTGAAAATAAAGAGAGTGGGGGAATATGTGAAAGTTCAGGCTGTATTTTCCAGACTAGGTGGTCTGTGTTGTTTTCTTGTTTAATCACTAAGCATTTCATTTTATTTCAGCTCTGTTGTTACCTAGGAATTTATAAAAATTGGGAACATTTAATTAACTTTTGCTTGAAAATTGGATGTGCAGCAATTGATAAGAATGAGTAAATTCTAAATTGTTTTTCCTGTAGAAAAGGATTTGTTGGTCATCGATTGGTGACACCCTTGGGTGTCATTGGTTGATGGTGTTGAGGACATTATGTGGTTAGCTGTGATTTAATATGTGAACCAAAATATAAATTCTTCTCTATGAGTTGTTGCAAACCCAGTTAGCTGGTGAAAATATTTGTTATTGCCCTACTTTAGGATCATTACACCAATTTTATCGTTTTGTTTTTGGTGATTTTGGATGATGTTATTTAGCACATTGAGATGTAGAAGGGAAAATGGGCTATACCACATCTTGTGTGTATGTGGTCTAGCTAACTCCTGAGATGAGCCAGCTAATAATTAAATATCTACAATGAGAAAAATAATTAGTTGATTGAATTTGTAACATAATACAGAGCGGACTCTGACAACAAAATACTTAATTGAACACTCTTGAGATATTTGCTTCAGAATAAAAAGTTCAGTGAGAAATGATATATAATCATTTTAAGACACAAAACATGTACTCATTACTGGAAAAGAAGAGTCAGCTCCCAGCTTTAACAGGTCAGGTAAAGAAGATATTTCTTTCTTTGAATTATTTGGCAAATTAATTCAATTTGATCTACTGTTCTTTTGTTGTTTAACAAGTGTAATTTAAAGACTAATGAAATCAGCAGAGATATAGGACAAAGAAATAGAATAAAAAATGAATTCTTTTTTTTCTCTCTCTCTTATGAATCTCTTTTCCTGTGGCCAAAAAGTATTGATTCTTATGAACCTCTATGTCGGTCAGTGAGGTCTGGGGTTGATTTCTTACTGAAATGAGTACTGGGCTCAGTGGGTGAGTGTTAGTTAGCTTTCCATTACTGCAACAGATATCTGAAATAAGACTTATAAAGAGAAAAGGCTCATTTTGGCTCATAGTTTTGGAGGTTTCAGTACATGGTTGGTTCGCTCCACTGTTGCATCACCCCATGGTGGCAGCACATGGCAAAGCAATTCATCTCACTGCCAGAACATCAAAGAGGGGAAGGAGAAAAGTCTGGGGCCCCGACATCTGCTTCCAGGCCTGTCCACAGTGACTGAAGACCTCCTACTAGGCTCCACTGCCTTCCCGTAGAGCCACAATACAGTGGCAAGGCAGGAAAACAGGAGAGGGCTAAAACTAGCCGGGAAAGGAGGTACGGCAGGATCCTGGGACATGCGAACAGAACAGTTCTCAGAGCTCTGCATGTGGACTTCTTGGAGAATTTGAGCAGGTTTTGCATAGGATGACCTAGGCAGACGCCAGTGACACCAGTATAGGAAGTATATAAAAGAGACAGTTGCCATTAAGCACTTGCCGTTCTATGTGTTCCTGACAGGCCACCCTACACTGCAAGGTATATTTTTATTTTTATTTTTTCCATTCATTTTTACTTGGCCCAAACTTGCTCTGCAGAGCCTGTTCTTCCCCTATCCTTCTGGGTGTTTCCCCTACCGTTAATAAATGTGGAACCTTGCCACTGTTTATGCTTGTTTCATTCAATTCTTTGTTTGGGACAAAAAGGACCTAGAAATCACCTCCAGATTTCAGCATCCCAGAATCCTGTAATTGCAGGGCAAAAAGGCATCAATTTGTATTGTGTAAATACTTTAGAATATCACTGAGAAGTACTTTACCTTTTAACTAAGCCTACTAACTTGTCTTTACTAAATCAATTTTGGGAGAAGGGGAAGATAAATTCAAATCCACTCAGTAAGCTGTGTGCTAATGTGTGCATGGGGGGAAGTTCGGAGTGATAGAGAAAACATAACACATATATTGAATACTCAATTGTTTAACATGTAGTTTATTTCTCTCTCCTCATATTTAATCAGATTCCACATGCACAAATTATGTTCATGTAATACTTTCATGAGTTTTGCCCTATTATGTTTTATTAATAGGGCAATGTTTTATTAAATATTGTACTATGTTCTATTAAATTGGTTTAAAACAAGTCAATATTTTAGTTAGTCCAATTCCAAGATATAGTTTCCATGAGAGTATAGGTTTCAGGTGCTACTTAAATTTCTTCCACTGCTAAAAACAACACTTAAATTAAAAGAAAACTCACTCATGTACTACTAATCACACATGTAAAATCAGGAAATACTGATAGGGTTATAACCTCCATTCTATCTTTGAACTTTAAAAATACTCTTGCAAGTCACACCTATCTCTGAGCTAAACAACCAACTAATGTAAAAAATCTCCAGGGCCAAAATTTAAACAAACAGAACCAAAGACTTTCTGGATAATGAAAGAAATTAGAATTTATTTAGGGCTTGACTTTTTTCCCCCCCAGAAATTCTTTCTAGTTATAATGGTCAAACTCCTGACTTAGGAAAGATGAGGTAAGCTATCCTACTATGGTCTTAGTCAGATAAATAAAATAGTAACAACAACAGACAAATTTCTGTGGCTTTGGAATCACATTGAAATGATCTGGTTTAATCTGACGGCCACTGCTGCACACCTGACCAGCTACAACTACCTCTTTGTCTTGTACGAATAGATACATTTCTCCTTTACCTTTGTCCTAAGAAATCCCCACCCACTGGAATGATTTTGTGACACAGTGACCTCTTGAGCAGCTACTCCCTTTAAAGTGGTGCATTCCATTACATGTCATCAACCTTTATCTAGGGCTGTCCTTTCACTGTGGACCGCGCATTAAAATCACCAGGGGAGCTGTTAAAACGTGCCCATGCACAAGCCCTAACCACACTGACTCCTGATTTAATTGCTCCGTGGTGGAACCCAGGTGCTGGCATTTTTAAACACCTGACTAAAAGTTTCTTTTGTGCATTTACATTGGTGATTTTATTTCCTTTCCATCACGACAATTGTTGAACATGTTAAAAGTACCGTGTAGCCTCAGTTGTGTTCAAGTTCATGCGTGGGGCTTAGGCGACAGGGAAACCACCTGCGGCCCCAAGTTTTTCCCATCACAACCTTTCACTCAGCATGAATTGGAGAGGAGGCCGAAGAGCATCTCCTTTTCGCAGGCTCGGCTTCTCTGCCTGGCAAGGTGCCCTGAGAGAACCATCTTTCCAGCAGGCACGTGATGGAATGCAATATGGACCTTGACATTCATCAGACTGTGTCTTTTCCTCTTCCCTGCGGAAGCACAGCTGGGCCATAAGGTGTGGACATGGGGCTGTTTCACCCTGGCTGAATTCCTCCCCCTTTGTTACTGGGAAACATGGAGCCCTGAACTCTCAACGTTTGGAATAATGTTTAACAACAGGTAAAGAGCCCTGGCCAAATTTCTGGAGGGAAAAGCAGTAGGAGGTTGGAAGTCACCTTTTTATTCTTGTTTCGGAAATGAAGCTTTTTATTTTCCCCTAGCGATGTTGTCTCTACCGACTTTTATATCAGGAAATATGAAGCTGGTGATAGCCTGTTGCTGACATAAAGTTCAGGATTTTTTTTTCTGCTCTCTTCCTCTTTCTGGTTTCCCTCTCTGAAACTTGGGTTCATGACAGCTTGTTGTTGGGCAGGGCATTAGCCTTTTGTAATTTATTGCTTTTAGATTAAATCTGGGGAAACTCAATATTGCAGTTGAATGATTAGAGCAATACCCCTTGGAGTAATAAATTTTCTTTGGTGCTGTGCATCTCCAGATCATGTTTCCTTTCTAATTACATTTACATAAATGATATTCTGTAAAATTAAATTAACATTCAAACGGTTACACTGGCAGGGAGAGACAAAAATTAGTTACCGAGTTGCATCTCTTGAAAAAAAAAAAAAACCTAGTTCTTTTCATAATATGAATCACTACTCTGTCTCGAGTGTCAGCAATCAACAAATCCTCAGTTCCAGCACTGCACGGGGGTATTTATCACCAGCTAATGGAGATGTTTTGTTTCTTTCTTGGAGATTTGGACCATAAAGTGTCATTAGATAGTGACTATGTTAACTATTCAAACTTGGCCACTAATGAATTGCTAAGCTTCCTTCGAGCTTCTTGCCTTGAAATTCTGCATCGATCAGAGGGAATGTCTAAATTGAATATATACTCAGTACTTTGTTACAGTCTGTGCCTTCCTCTCCATCAGCCTCCACCCTTTTCTGAGTCTTGGTTCTCTACTCTACAAGTTAACAGAAGACCTGCCATAGGCATCATCAGGATCGCCACGTCCTTCCCCTTCCGTGGTCCATTGTACACTTAAAGCATAGTTCCAGTTTCGAGTTTGATTCTCAGTAGAACGAAACTGTTTGATTCCTTCAAAAGAGAATCTTCAGAAAAATCACTGACTTTCTTGTCTTGACTGAAAATGTTACCTCCTCTATGTTTGTGTGTATGTCCTCAGAAAAATTTCAGGTACCATCTCCATTATATTTTTTGCTAAAATCAAGCAGTTCCTTTTGGGAGCATGATGAGTTGATGTAAAATATGATTTCGGTTACATTAAAAATACATGTCTCTACAGGAAGAATGCTTACTAAAACATTAGTAAAATTCCTCAGCATGAATTTTTTTCTTATTGTTTTCGGTACTGTTTGAACTGCCTGCAGTTCACATGTATCATTTTTGTAGAAAACAGAAGTTACTGCAAAAGAATTACCTCTTCAGGTCCTGGCAGTTCAGGTGAAGACAGACTCGGGTAGAGTGGTGGAAGCTAATGCCCAAACTGCTTTCATTTTCCTGGGGATCCCCATTACCTGAACTTGACACCACCTTGGACACAGTTGCACCTGGGGAGTACGAGTGCATACATTGAAACACCTGATAAAAATGTAGTTGTCAGGTGTCCGCTCACAAAATAACATTTCAGGAACGATGCTTATGACAGAGGATAAGCATAAAAAGAAAACTGGCACCTGCTTTTAGAAAAGTTTGCCATTCCTGGATCTTTGTCTAGATAAGTTTGTATTTGGCCTCCATCACCTCTAACCTGACTTTTTTTTTTCTTTTTTTTTTTTTTTTTTTTTTTTTTTTTTTTTTTTTTTTTTTTTTTTTTTTTTTTTTTTTTTTTTTTTTTTTTTTTTTTTTTTTTTTTTTTGGTGGTGCCAGGGATCGAACTCAGGCCCTTGTGCTTACAAGGCTCTAACCTGACTTTTGATACTCTTCCCCTTTTTGACTTTGCACTCACTTTTCCTTCAGTTATTCATTCATTTAACCTGTTTGTGTTGTATGCCTATAGTGTGCTAAGTGTTGTGATGGTCAGTGGAAATAAAATAGAAAGCAAAACAAAGGTAGCTCTGTGTCCTTATAGAGATTGCAGTCTGCCTAAAAAGAGAAGTTCTAATTAAGTAATCAATTGATGAATATTTAATCACAAACTAAAAAACGTATTTCTAGGAAAATACAAATTCGAAGAATCTACCACAGACTGAAGATGAGAAATGAAGACTGAGACCAAGAAAGTATTTCCCTGGAAATAAGACTTGAGCTTGAGAAATAAGTCAAAGATAGGTCTGGGAGATTTTTGGAGAGTGGATCCAGGAAGGAGAAGTTGTCCTTGCTAGCTTGAGGGAACATCGTGAGCAATGTCTTGCGGTAGGTTGGAGCACTTTTGATACCAAACACTCATTTGATACCAAGAGATGGTCACTGGGGCTGGATTACAAGGAGTGTGGGAGGAAAGATCTATAGTGATATTAGTGAGGCAGGATAAGTTAGAAAAAGCAAAGTCAGAAGGCACGCAAATAATTTTAGTTTTATTCTCTGAGCAACGTTGTAACTGGCATAGTCGTGTGTTTCTCCGTTTCCACTGTTCAAAGATCACACTGAGAGCAGTGTGGAAAACTTATTGGGGGGCAGTCAAAGTAGTTGTGAGGATACCAGTTAGGAGGCAACAAGAATTCTTTCTTCCTAGATCAGAGGAGTGGCCACAGAGATAGGAAGAAAGTTGACGAAATCAAAAGCTAATTCGGAGGTAAACTTGCCTCATTTGGTGATCATGTGGACCTGGAGAGGGGACAAAATAGTTACTGGGATGCTTCCTGGGTTTCTCACTCCATAAACAGATGAGTGACGGGGGATGGAACGATTAGAGAACTTGGAGAATGGATTTAGAAAATCAAGGTATATGGAAATAGATACCACAAGGAGGAGTTGGACAGGCAGGTATGCGCATGTAGATGTCTGAGGGGAAGAGTGTGAGGTTGTATAAAGATGGTAACTGGGGCCATAAGCAAATATGGAAATGCCTGGGGAGACGTGAATGAGCACTAGGGTGTGTTTGAGAGACTGAGATCTAGGTTCTCTTTGACTCAGCACTCTAGCTTCCTTCCCCAGTTCCAAATGGTAGCCTGTTTCTTCATTTTTCCTCCCGTCTGCGACGTTATGGGAAAACTCCACACAGAGCTCTAGCCCTGCCTTTGATCATGATGTGCTGGATTTCCACCCCACCGTGTCAGCCTTCCCTTCCACGGTCAGCCGCTGCTGTCTTGCTGCCCTCAGTCTTGAGGAGAGCTCTGAACTGTTAAAAGCGATCCTTCATGTGGAACCTGCATCTTAGTTCTCACATCGGGGTTTCATCTGGAAAAAAAAAGAGCTTCTTGTCTTCTAATTGATTCATTCATTATTTCTGTTTGTATCGAAGGCTGATTTATAGTATATCCAAACATGTGTACTAACCAACCATGTCATAATGGAGCTCTATTACACTGTGCAAATGCCTATAATTCATTTTATATTTTTCATTCAGCACTTACACGAGGCCATAAATTATACTTATTTTCATACCTGCCTGATCTGTAAGAATTCAAGCTCTGTGAAGACAGGGCTATTGCTTTATGTAATTTTGTGCCTTGTGTGGCACATGGTGCCTCTCACATGAACACACGTCAACATGTGTTCACTGATTCTGTCTCGGATGAGCAGGGACTGCAGGCTCCTCGCGGGTGAGGCACACCTGCAGGCACTGTCTGACGAGAAGTCCATGTTCAATAAATATGTGTTGACTAAAATGAACTTTTAGGAAAAGTTGATAGTTTAAGAAGGAAAAGGTCAAAGGGAAATAGAGGGAATAAACCCAGAATTAGTTTAGAAACTCTACATTTTTATGCCTCACCTGTTGTGTATGTTGCTTCTTTGCCAGTAACTCACTTTTAGCCTCTCGCCCTACTCTGCAAGATTCAGCCCAGTTGTCATGCTGTTTTATAGCTTTCTCCCCACTGGCCAATCAGGGTTGGAGGCATCTTCCTTTGTATTCTCACTGATGTGCAGACTGTTCTACCATTGAACATGTTTCTACAATGCGTGCACATACCTCTCTGCCCTCCACCGCTGGACGTTCTCCTCATGGGACTTCATCGGGTCAGCCTGCAGCACAGAACAGGCAAATAACAGGATAGATGGACGGACAAGTGGAAGTTATTAAGAGGCAGGACGACGGCTCCGCACTCACAGTTGAGAGTAATTTCTGGAGTACTTAAAAGTCCGTCTTAGCACCGAAATACATCAGTGTGACTTATAACCTGCCTGAAATTTACTTTTAAAGGAAAAAAACAACTTTTAAAATTCTAGTATTATTTTATTCTAGAAATAAAGTTTGGGTCGAATCCAGTTTCAGCTGGAATCAGTCAGAAAATAAAAATTCTATCCCTTTCTCATATTTAAAATACACATGGCTTTAGAAAAGCATTTCAATGAGAATTTAGTGTTATTTCCTGAAAATAACCATAGTAATCTGTCAAATTAGGTAATGAATTATAAACTGAGACTGCAAAAAAAAAAAAAAACAAAAAACTGAGACTGCATAACCATAAAAGATATCACAACAGTGTTGGTTACTGCTCCAGAGGTGAGGGAAGCCAGCACTGGTGACCTTCAACCCATCGCGGAGCCCGTGTGTGATTGCTAAAGGCGTCTTGTGCCTCAAGGCACTGGGTGCTTTGGAAAGGAAGAAAAAGCTTGGAAGATATGGTTCATACTCTCTAATTGGTTGAAATACGTATTGGAAGACAAGACTAAAGAAAATTAACTGAAGACAGACTATCAGCAAATGCAGGTTCATATGCAGTCAGATCATTTGTCCCATTGCCATCATGAGAAGAAAGAGGGTGGGTGAGTGCACGCTTGTGTTTTTATGCCAGGAGACGCCTCACTTCCTCTACTCTTTATGGATAGCTCTAGTTTTTACAGATCTGTCTTGTGAGCTCTTGCATTTGGATCTCCAAATTGCCATCTCCTTTCTTTGTTACGTAACTACTTTCCTCATTTTAACTGCCTCTGAATACGCCATGCAGCTGAGACCTTCGGGTCAGCCCTTTCCTGCAGGTTGTGGAGGACTGACAGCTCTGGCAGCCCTGACTTTCCTGGGTGGGGTTCTGGGTGCGGCTTTCAGAGACTGATCCAGTCTGCCACCCTCCATCTGGACAGGCTGTCAGCAGATGAATGCCCAAAGCACTGGCTTACCCACCTGAGGCAAACAAATGGGACCGTTGCCCCGGAGCTCCTTGGGGACAGCTATGAAGTCTGGTCACCGGAACCCATCATCATCTGTGACTTATACACCAGGGAAAGGTTAGAGAAATTTATGAATGGGCACCATATGCCAGCCCAACATCTGCTTATTCGCAAGAAGCATTAATACAGGACAATGCTAAGTGCATTAAAGATGAGCCCTGGAATAAAAAGAAGGGAATTTAGCTGCTTGGGGTTTGAGGATGCCATGTTACAGTTAGAAGTTTCTTGATAAAGTCGAGAAACTTTGTGGAATCACAAAGATAGTGCCACATTCAGATTTTGCCACTTTGTTTTCAAAAATAGTGGTGACGGCTGGCATTCTGGGGCCCTGGGCCATTCTCTGCCTCCTCACTGCCTCCTCAGTGTTGCAGCCACAGTCAGTGAGCACCATCGTGCCGTCATCACTGGACATGAGAGTGACAACGACATTTAAAACATTTTAAAATTATTTTGAAACTGATGTTTTGAGAAGGACACACATGAAAATATTAAATTCTTTAGATAAGCCTATTGAAAAACAGGTGCTTACTCTATTGGGTAATCATGATAAACTAAAATAAAGAAATGAATTCTATTTAACATTATTTAAATATGTGATTGAGAAAGGAAAATATGCCCCCAAATTATTATCTGATTATTAAAACCAAAGAGATACCCACAGGAGGGAGTGTGTAGAATGGACAGAGCATGGACTTCTGAGTTGGAGGGAATTTTTCAAGTTCAAGATTCTCTAAGCTCTATAGTTACTGGTTGCTCTGTGAACTTGAAAAGATATTTAATCTCTCTGGACCTTGATATCCTCAACAATGAAAGAGAACTATTAATTCTTTTTTTTTTCAAGTTGTGGAGGGACCTAGTGAGTGGATGGTCTTTTCCTATTCAGCCTTCTTTGTCTCACTGTAAACTACACATGCAATTGAGAGGGCTGATTTTATGCAAGGCGGTTTGATGCTAATGGAAGCACATTGGTTTCAGAGTCTAGAGTCAGATACGTCTCTCTGTCACCACTAATTTTTTTTCATTTTTTCAACTACAAGATGAATGGTTTATTTTAAGTAATATTGGAAGTCTTAATTAACATTCAGTCCCCTTTGTGCTGATTTTGAGGGAAAACAACAACCATCGCATACATCCAGAAGTAGCAACTGTTGGAGCCATCTAGTCTTCAAAGTTGTCTGTGTGGTGTGTTGGTACTATGAACAGCTCTGTCAGACAATTTCTCTCGTTTTCAGAAATGCAACTGTCCTCCTGGGACAAAGGCAGCTTCTACTGCATTAAGTCTCTAGCCGGTCTCGGGTCAATATATTTTATGAGCTGTGAGTCTTTAGCACCTTGATTTCTCCACAGCACATACTTACAAGGTCTCTGCTTTCATCCCCAGGAAAATGATTTTACACTTCTTAAATTCAAATTAAGAAATAAATGAATAATTAATAAGGAAACCCTCAACCTCACTTCACCTCAGATGTTTATATCAAGCTGTAAGGTTAATAGGTAAAAATGAAAGATGGAACTTTGGGCACTGAATTTATTTGAACATGGGACAAATGATTTATTTGAACATAGGACAATCCCAGGCCCTGATAAAGGATGAAGGATCACAAAGATTATTCTGAACACCTGTTTCCATCTCTCCACCCTCCAAGAGATCTGGGATGATGGTAAGTAGATGCTTGTTCAGTGTCTCTGGTGACTCCAATATGGAAAACTCATGCCTGCTCCAGCACCAGCATATCTTTTTCCTAGCAATGGGGAAGAAGAAGCATGAAAAACCAGGACTGACTGTAGTCTGATGGCCCCCACTTGCTCTGGACTCGTGGTGCAATAGAACAGGCCCAGAATTGTATTCTGTGAGGGCTCCTCTCCTGCTTGCTTGAACACACTGGTTTCGATAGTTTCCTTCTGGATCTTTCCCACCTGATTGTGACATCCTTATAATACAGTCTGTCTCAAACCTCAACTATGAGACCCCAACTTCTAGTGTAATTATTGACATATAACAGGCCCCAGAAATTCTTGCTGAATAAATAGAGCGATGTTTCTCGAATATCTGTCAGAGCTTTGTAGAAAGGAATAAAAGCATAGTAAATGTAATAATTTAACCAATAAAACAGCTATTCCGACAACCCATTTTTACATAATCTTTTTTTGGTGCCGGGGATCGAACTTGGGGCCTTGCGCTTGCAAGGTGAGCACTCTAACCACTGAGCAAAATCTCCAGCCCCAACATAATCTTAATCTGATCATAACTTGAAAATTTTTCTTTCCCCAAGAACGCAATGATGAGGTAAGTTGGGAATAGCCAAGATCTCTCATTTGTAGTGTGATGCCAGACAAATGCCCTAACTTCTCTGTGCCTAAATTTCTTCATCTGTGTCTATTATACCTCTGTGGATGGTGACAGGCAGAATAAATAACATCTCGTATTTGTAATATAGAGTTAACAAATCATGCCTCATAAAATAAAATAAACAAGGCAATAGCAAAGTGATAAAAGTTTTCTTTTTTAAAATAAATTGTGGCATTTTCATACATGCAGATTACATATTTTAGTCATGTCAGTCCCTCCTACCTCCCTCACTTACTCTTCTCTTCCCTCTTCCTCAGTCTCCTTTCCTTTGTTTAACTGTCTCCCTTCTACTTTCATATCATCTTCTTTGGTCTATATTCTGCCTATTATGGAAAACACATCATCCTTGTCTTTCTGACTCTTGCTTACTTTGCTTAACATGTTGATCTCCAGTTCTATTCATTTTCCTGCAAACAAAAGGACTTAATTATTCTTTATGGCTAAATAATGCACCATTATGTATGAACCGTATTTTCTTTAGCCATTCAACCTGTGGTGGGCACCTAGGCTCACTCCATAACTTGGCTGTCATGAACTGTGCCACAATAAACATGGGAATGCAGGTATCATTAATGTGATATTAATTTCTTTGGATGTATACTGAGGAGTGGTGTAGCCAGATCATATGGTATTTTTCATTTTTTGAGGTAACTTGATACTGATTCCCACAGTGTGTAAGAGTTCCTTTCCCCACATTCTCATTAGTATTTATTTACTTTTTTATATTCTTTATGATAGTCATTCAGAATGGATTGCGATGGAATCACAATGTAGTTCTGATTTGCATTTCCCTGATGGCTAAAGATGTTGAGCATTTTTCATGTAATTATTGGCCATTTGAACTTTATTTGCTCATACATGTTCTTTTTTGTGATTTTTTTTGAGTTCTTCATATATTCTGCACATTAATCTTCCGTTGGAAAAGTAGCTGGCAAAGAATTTCTCCCATTTTGTAGGTTGTTTCTTCAATCTGTTGGTTGTTTCCTTTGCTGTGCAGAAGCTTTTAATTTGATACAATCCCATTTGTTGATTCTTGCTATTATTTTCTGGGATTGTAAAGTCCTATTAAAGAAGTTGTTACCTGGGCATGGTGTCACACAGTCTAGAAGTCTGGGAGACTGGGGCAGGGGAATGGCAAGTTCAAGCCTGCATACTCAATTTAGTAACTTGGAAAAACGTTGTCTCAAAAAAAAGAAAATACCAAAGGGGCTGTATCTCGGTGGTAGGATACACTTGCTTTCAATCCTCAGGACCATACACACAAACACAAAAGAAGCCATTGCCTGTGCCTATGTCTTGAATATTTCCCCTATGTTTTCATCTTACAGTTTCAAGGTTTCAGGCTTTACGTTTAGGTGTTTGATCTATTTGGAATGGACTTATGCAAGGGGTGAGATAGAGATCTAGTTTCAATTTCTGCATGTGAATATCAAATTTTCCGGGCACTTTTTGCTAAAGAGGGCATCTTTTGTAATTCCTTGATTAATCTGCGTTCTTATTTCTGTGTTAGTCACCCATTTGATTGAGGTTTCTGCCATTGGCAATGTTCTTATACTTTTCCATTCATTTTGATCAAAATGTTCTTAGTAGAATGGTGGAAATGAAATAACCACAAAATAATTATGTGCATAAAGTGCAATGAGACTTTGAATGCCACACACACACACACACACACACACACACACACATAGTTGATGTTCCTGAATCTCTTTTAGCAGAAAGTAGAGAGTTTGAGGATAATAGGACCTTCCTGGGTTCAAAATTCAACCTCAAATTGAGCAAAATTGAGTAACTTCATAGAGCCAGTGGAGACTATTGAATAAAGTAATGTCTAGAGTGTTGAGTATTTTGCTTGACACATAGTAGGTACTGAATTTTCCTGCCTTTACTCTTGCCAAAGTCATAAAATAAAACTCAGCTCTTACTAGATTATGTAGGTAGATGAAACAACTTTGAATATTCATTATTAGAGTAGGCAGATCCTGATAACTTTATATAAAAATGAAGAATCTGTGGAACAAAAAGAGCTATGTTCTTCACCAACACTGGTGTGCTTGTGGCTAAAAGACATTTTTCTTAAGTGGTTGGAGTTTGTCACTCGACTAGATACATTGTATTTATGGTGACTTTCTCTAAAGCCCATGATTAATGTGGGCTTTTAAAAATTGTTTTTCTTTGTATTATGTAAATAGGGCTTCTCTTCAGTATGGCTGAATGCTGGTTTTAATTAAATTTAGGAAGGAAGAGGAGGGGGGTGTGTGGGTAGCCTGACAAAGTTGAAGAGCATCGGTGAAAATCACATTTGTGTTAGGAGCATGACATTTGAAAATAGAATACATAATATAAAATAAAGGCCTTATCCAAATGGGAAAATAATGAATATGCTTAAATTTTCTTATATTGTTCTCATATTGGAGGGAGCTGGGATTCTTATTTGCTAAAGTGGAATTTTTATCTTTTAGTCACTGATGGTATTTTATGCATAGCACCCCATAAACCACGTTTCTTTTTGTCTTATTTTCCCCCAGAAAAGTCATTATTTTGTGAAAGCAAATTTCACTATTTAATTAATCATATGTTTATTTATGCTACTTTGGGTATAACATAATTGAAACTTGGAACAAGGCTAATTTGCACTGGGCTAAGACTAATTATGATGTGGTAAGGAAACTATATTACTCTTGGCTAAATTTTACCTTTACTCAGCACACTCTTCTTACGAGAAGTACAGTTTAGTGGCTTAAACAAGATTACTCAGAAAGAATTGTTTTCAAGCACTTCCATAACCGGCCTTTATTCATAACAGTTATGCTAATTACAAAATGGCCTCATCTGTTCCCCAGATCCTTAAGAGACTTCAGCTGGCAATAGCATGAATGAATAAATGCTGAGACAAACTTAAATTTTTGGGGTGTCTTTGAGAGCTGTAAAACAATATTTCTTCAAAATATTTCCTTACCTAGATTTTTTAATGGTTTCACCTGACCTTCCCCTCCACTGGTTCAAATGAGCAAATTTGGTCTGCATTCCTAAATCATCCTGAATGTTGTGACTTCCGACTTCCAGTCCATGGTGTCTCTCTGGCAGTTTAGATTCTCATAAGCTGTTTCTCACCTAGTGCAGTAAGAAACTAATGAAGAAGGCTGATTAACTCCATCTCTGAAATATGATTGGGGTTTAAAATGTGCATTTTTCAATGGAAAGGAAAACTCTCAACTTAAGGCTGTCATGCTTCTTGTGAGAGGTCAAAGAACGAGCAGATTATAGGGTGAGAGGGAAGAAGAAGAGAGGAGAAAGATTTGTGTGTTCTGTGGTATTTGAAACCAACTCACAATTGGCCCCCGGAGTCCAGAGATTTACATATTATGTAGTTTGATAAAATGTATGTGAAATCTTAAAGTAATCCTTAAAAGTGCCTCTTACTAGTTTTGGTGGTCAATAGACCCTTGATTAATTTTAAAAATAAAAGGAAAACATATAATATTGCAAAAGATTAGTTTTCGTGAAAGAAATAACCATTTGTTTGGCAGCGTTAGGTAGTGGGCAGGGTATTTATGAAGCTTCATGAATTTGGTCAAGTTACTTCCTTCTATATGCTTCGACATTATAATGAGGACACTAATAGGAAAGAATTATACCTACACACTTGGAGTACAAGAATTCACTACTATGCTTTCGTTAGAGAAGAGAAGGAGAAAAAACAACTTTGAGAATGATTTCATCTGTCGTTGAGTTTAACACATATTTTCTAAGGTAAAAATGGTATAGGAGATGGCAATCTGCTCCTCCCTCATTGTCAGGGTCCACATGTGATGTTAGCAGCTCCACAAACCTAGTGTGCTCCATTGTTTATAGTGTGTACTTTTGTACCATAGGTTCCTAAGTGTGCATGCTGCTATCGTATCTAGAACTCTGCCAAGCAGTGAAGGAGGTAGAACCAGCCGGGTCCTACTCCTGGAGAGATGGTACAGTTGCCACCATCGAGGGGCCACCACCGATTAGGGACCTGTGAGAGGGAGATAGGGAGAGTTATTGTTGAATGGTCACAGAGTTTCTGATGAGAAAGTGAAAAAGATCTGGACATAGACAATGGCGATGGTTACGGGACACTGTGAGTGTACTTACTATCACTGACTTGTGCAGCTTGAATCGGTCAAGTTGGGCGGGATGGTGTACGCCTGCAGTCTCTGCCCAATGGGTGGCAGCGGGAGAAGGATGGCAACCTGGAGCCTGGTATGGGCGACTTAGAGGTTTAGTGAGATGGTGGATAAAAGTAAGAAATAAAAAAAGGCCTGGGGGTGTTATCTCAGTGTGAACAGCCTGGGTTAAATCCCACATATCCCCTCCCCCCAAAAGAAAAATTGGTCACATTAGTAAATTCTGTTATGTGAATTTTACCATGTAAATAACAAAGAGTTAGCTGGCACGTAGCACTAAGTTAAGAACAGGCAAAGCAAATGAACTATGATTATTACAAGGACTATTTGGTTCTTGCTTATATATCAGACTTATGTTCTTGATCCAGTCTAATTCATATACAAGTTAGGGTTAAATGCGGTAGTGCTCTTTTCCCCTAGGCATATTTCAGGGCATAAACCACAGAATTCCTCTTTGGATCCTATTAGGTCCTTGGGCCCCCAGCCCTCCTGCTGCCCATCTTTCCTGTGTTCCTGTGTGGATCCAACCCAATAATGCTTTGAGTTTTCTTTCTGTGTCTACGGCTATGAGTGCTATTCAGAGTTGTCAGATTCCTTCAGTGTCATTCTTTATTCTCAAAGTCATTTTGGGTTCTTCCCATTCCCTCTACTTTTTTCCTCAGGGTAATTTTGTACATGATGAGGCTTTGTCCTCAATCCTCTGGGCCCTCATTGGTGACCCGCCTGGATGATCTGCCTTCAAGCTCTATCCAAGCCCTCTTTCAGAGGAGTCAGACACAGTCTCCAGAACAGGGACCCCGGAGCCTCTGGAACACCCATTGAGAACCATTCAAGACCAGTGTTTTACCTGGGACACAGCCCTGTGTGTGGATATCAGGAGGAAAACAACAGAAGTTGAGAGCCTGGAGTGGGCAAGAATGCCAGATGTAGACAAGAGCACCAGGCTCAGAAACAGTGGGGTAAAGGTGGCAGGAGGTGTTGAGAACACAGACACTAACTTGAGCCCAGGGAAATAAAGAGTTCAGCACAGACAATTCTGACCTGGGGCGCAGAGGTTAACTCCTCTGAGACTCATTCCAGACCCATTCTCTCCTCTGCTGACATTCTTACTTGAAGTGATTGTGACTGAATCTAGAAGAGGATTCAGAATTACAGAGAAGTGAGATTATAAACATCATTTGCCTTATTTTCAGGCACATTATGGTCCAGGAATGGAGATGCTGTGCTCCAGCTCACCCAGCTCTTCAGTAGTGAGGTCTGGACTTAACTCCAATCTCACTATTTTCAGTAATCCCCAAGTACTAGCCGGCCTTCTCTGGATGAGGGCCCTGGTGATGGAGACACGTGGAACCATACTGAGTATAGCACTGTATGCACTGCAGCAGGTAATAAATGCGTCCTGACGATGACGATGAAGATGATGATGATTATGACCATAGAGAAAACTCCATTTAGATGAAATTAAATGATACTGAATGGATGAGAGAGGAAAATGCCATGCTATTTAATGGCTGACACGTAAGATGAATTTGGTAATGAGGCTCCGGGACTTATCAGGCCAGAAAAGTGCATTTTCTCATTATATAGTCCTTAATGACCCACTTATTACTAATATAAAGGGAAAGATAAACATATAAACACATGTTCCTCAATGTTTGGCTGCAAGAAATGAAACCAGTACACCAGCTTGAGGGGTTAGCAACAGACGTTGTTTCTGTAAGAATGATCAAATTTGCTGTTTTCCAGCTGGAAAATGACAGCTGAAGTAAAGGGTAAAGGACGATTTGACTATACTCTTTAAAAAAGAAGAGGGGAGTAAGTGGGAAAAGCAGGTGGGATTGGTTGGCTCTAAGGGTTGCTGCAGGGGCCTGGACGAGGGAATAGATTTATTTGGAAGCATGACTTCTGCTTTCCTTGGGGATGCGTATCTGTACAAGAACATTCAACGCTTCTATGGCTTTCATCTCTCTGACAAATTATCCAGGATACAACGGATAGCTGTCAGGGCAGCCAACATGACAAAATCGTGTACACTTCCCTCCTAAGAATTCTTTTTAGACTCCTGCTCAGAACTTACTTATTTTTGTTTGTTACTCAGTTTTAGAGTTACCTGGTTTTCTGTCTGCAAGCAAATTAAAAGTAGCACAGCATAAAGTATAAAAGGGGTATTTAAGGAAAGGCACATCCTTTATGACCACAGCAAGAGATCATACTCGGAAAAGCTGAAAAAAGTGTCTTCTTCCCCCAAATAAAACTTTGATAGTTGAAGGAACTCTCTCATTTATCTGCAAAACTGTCTCCCTACTGCATCACACAGGGGTCGCCTCGCCTTGGGGCGGCCGGCGGTAGAGCACTGTGTTTCCTGAGTACTAGTGAATGGCTCTGCACAAGATACCACCCAGGGCGAACCTCTCCCTTCTTCATTTACAAGTTGAGGGTTATTATACCAATCGTAACAGGCTGAGCAAAACATTAACAGTTTGAATCAATGTGTGTCTAGTGCTCAACTTGGTAGCTACAATAAAAGAAATACTAAATAATATTAGTTATTATTGTATGTTCCTGGCAATAACAATGACACATCACTTTCCCCCTCTACTCTTGATTCTGTGCACAGAGTAGAGGTAAGGGATGAGATTGTAGGACAATAAGACCCATGACACTAAGTAGAGTTAATGGAAATAAAGATGAAACAAAGAGTGAGTTTCAGGTTCACGTTAAGACACTGCTGCCAATAAAGCTGTATTTGGGCTCCCACCCAAATATTCACATTTCCTTTCTCTCAAGACAGGATATGTATTGGTTCAACCTTTTCCCCTTTATATGATAATTTTACAAATGTCATCTTATTCGGCCTTCATAATAACCTTGTGAAAATAGTAATTATTGGGTCCATTTCACAGATGAAGGATGAGCTATTTAGGATTTAAATAACTTGCCCACTTTAACCATCTCTTTAAAAGAATGAACTCCTGATTTATGCTCCAAGTCTAGTATCTCTCTGTGTTGATACTGCCCCACACTCCACGGCTGATGGCTTACTGTAGAGTTGCTAATGATTTGAGAAAGGACTGGTCTTGGGAGCACGAGGGTGTGTTGCTGCTTTAGAGAATGTAGGACATATGAAGCTATGTGAAATTGATACAAATTCATAAAAAATATCGAAACAAGCTTTATTTCGTTCAATAAACCATTTAGGTACAGATGCACTGGTAGTACAGATAAAATATGAGAGCATTAAAGAGAAAAACCTGTTCTCAAACATCCTTAAGTCCACATGGGAACATAATTTTCATACAAAAACCTACTGACAGTAGTAAGTTAGCCTTGATCAGGTTAAGCAAGTCTATAAGGAGCTATGCTAGTGAAAGGCCTCAACATGTAGAATATATTGACTTGGTTGGTACAGAGTGAGTTGGATACAACAAAATAGAATTTTTTGTTAAAAATAATTCATGTTTTCATTTTACAGGACTTCATATTATATCAAGTAATCCTTGATTTTGATTAAAGAGAGGAAAGGAGAAAGGAATAAAGAAAATTAGCACTTTAACTCTTCTATACAGGAACATATAATTCTTTAGGCCATTTTATATGTTAAGTCGTTTAATCCTAAAAATTGTCTTTTGCATTAGATATTTTTCTTCTCATTCTAAAGGGTGAGTTTTCAAGAATTTGTACAATAGATGCCCCAGAAAGTATGTTTTGTTTGGCCTGCAATATAATTTTAGAATTCTGAGACCATTTCCAGCCTAAAGAAAAATCAGAAATGCTAACAACCTCAGGCCTACCTCTAGACAGATAAGAAGCGGCTGGAGCCGAGTGCCAAGTGCTTTTCCCATAACCTGCTGTGGTCTCTCTCTAGCCTGTTCCTCCTGGTGATACTGCTTCTTAGGTCCCTGTTGGCTTTTAAATGGAGATTCCTAAAATGATGAGGCTCTTCAGTGCGGTCTGTTGTCTAAGAGCTTCAGTGTATTGATTTGTTGCGGTGGAGGTTAGCTGTATACGACTGTTATGGTTTAGATCTTACGTGTCTCCTCAAAGACCCATGTACTGTGAAGGGGTGGTTGCCGACTTGTGCAAATGGGAGCCTCGAGGAAGTGGGCCCAATGGAAGGAAGTTAGGTCATGTGCTCTCAGAGAAGGTGCCTGGACCTCGGCCCTTTCCTCTCCATCTCTGCTTCCCAGTCACAATGAGGCAAACAGGCTTTTTCTGGTGCGATGTACAAGAAGTCAATGTGTAGAGTGTTATGGAAAATTAGAAGAAGGAAATTGAAATGATGCCGAAAGGTGAGTTTGTTCACATGTATTTTTCTGTGAGTTGGAGACAAATTTGTGTCCAAGCTTCACAACTACAAAACCAAAAGGAGCACATCCATTTCAAAAAATTATTTTAGTATTAACTTGTTAGTCTAGAGTTTCTTTTCCTGAGATTATTTTTGCTCCCTTCATTTTTCTATACAATCTGAAGCAATTGTCTTCAGATCGTCTCCCTTGAAATCATATTAAAAAGTTGTACTAGTTCTTGGATATATTTCAGAACACATCACCTAAATTATTTATTTATTTTTAAAAGATCATTTACATTAATTTTACTTAAAATTATATATTGGCCTATTTACTATAAACCAAGAGTAAGCATTTCTATATATTATTTAATTTTATTCTCACAATGTTTCTATGATACACGTACTTTTACCTACCCCTGTTTATAAAGTGAGACATACAAAAGCTAAATGACTCTAATAAACAAAAAGCTTTTTTTTGTATCATAATTACTGTTTTCATCTTTCTGGTGGAGGATGTGCTGGTGGAAAGGATGGTGGCCTCTGTTCTTCCCACCTCAGGAAACAGTAGAAATAAAACATAATTTGCATTATTGCGTAGCATGATCCATAAAGGTAAAAGAATATACAGGGTTAAGAGTTTTGGGTGAAAATGACATCTGCTATTCACACTCAAAGGCCTCTGACAGTGGGTGGGAGGGTTTCGGTGTTGGGAAAGAGGCAGAGCCAGGAGCCATGCTGCTCCTCCTGTATTCTGCTTTTGTAACTGGGTGAAGGATGGAGCCAGTCCCTGAGATGACAATAAAAAGACTACTCTAGAGCAGAGGTTGGCACTGTCTTTTGGTAAAGGGCCAGATAGTGAAGATATTAGGTTTCACGGGCCGCATGGTGTCTGTCATTACTCAACTCTGTTGTAGAATGAACACAGCCAACAGACAAAACATAAAGGAAGAGTGTAGGGTTGTTCACACAAAACTCTGGAGAACAATTCACCGCCCTTTTTGAGAAGGAATCCGAATGTCCATATTCACTGTCTTTTCTAGGGTTTCCTACAGGCCTCTCTGGTCCGTCAGCTTGTTAATCTTTTTAGTGGAGTTGACAGTCCTCAAAGCCTTTTCAAACATACATCATTGGATTTTCACAGTACCCCACTTTATTGATGAAAAACTGATAGTGGAACACTTAAAAGCCCTTGCACAAGTCCCCGAGCCACCAGTAGGAAACACTGATGTGGAGTTTCAGGTGGTGATTTCACTCTTTCTGCACCGTTGACCTCTCAATCTGTACAGATCTTCTAACATGAAAAATGATTAGTATTGTCCTGGATGACCTTCCTTACAGGCCATGTTTACTACTCATACCTTGAATATGTTGTCTATTTGTTTGTCCACCCATTCATTCATTCAACCAATATTTATCAAAAGTGTGTGTGTGTGTGTGTGTGTGTGTGTGTGTGTGTGTGTTTGAGTGCTGGGGATGGAATTCAGGGCCTTGCTGTCACTAGGCAAGTGCTCTACTGCTGAGCTAAGTACCCAACCCGACAGTTCTTTTATGCCAGAAATGAAATTAGACTCTAGTGATATAAGTGCAACCCAATATTTATATAAGCCCATCTCTCAGAAAGGTGGGAAAGGAGAAACATCCCTCAAATAAGACAAGAAATATTACATTGATACAATTAAAGTAAGAATGATGCAGGAGCGGTATATTAAATTCTTAACACTTATGATAGGGATGTTTGATCCAATCTGTAAAGGTTAAAGAAGTCTTCCCTTAAATAAATGATAATTAGTCAAAAAGTGGAAGGATATGAAGGTTTTAACAAGGCAAAAGGAAATGACAGTGGAAGAATTAGCTTTCCAGGCAGCGCATGAAAAGATACTGGAGGATTTGAGGGACTGGAATAAAACCAGAATGGTAAGATCACAGGCGGACACGTGGTGATGGAGGAGCCAGACTAAGGCAGATCATCATTTTGAAGACCTCTCCCACAGTGCCTTTTACCCTTAAAAGCAAAATGTAGTCGTCAAGATGTACAAATAAATAGATGACGTGGTCCCATTTTGAAGACATTGTTTTACTGCAGCAGCGAGAATGATCAATGAGGGAAAACGGATTGGGCATTAATATGATTTGATGTGAGACAGAAAGCAGGGGCGAAGGCGGTGATTATGACAAGAACAGTGGAAAAATGCAAAAGACACGAGGTAGAGGCAAGAGTGCTACAGGGGGAAGCGGAAATAATAAAGACTCTTCTTGTTTCCCAACGTTGGAAGGATGGTGGTTCACTCTTATGTCATCTTTTGAGTGGAAATTCACATCATGTGTTTAGCCTTCTAGACTTTGAATTTGACATGCTTTGAGATATTAAAAGAAAGTGCCAAATAACATTTACAAGTCTGGAATGTTTAAAGGAGTAATACAGAATGGAAATTTGTTAGGGATGTTTGGGAGCTAGAATTAGTGTTGCTATATCTACCATTTTCACAAATGCTTCCATTTCATTTGTTAAGTGGCTATAAAATATTCCCTGTCATCAAAAAGTCAATAATTTATGAAATCAAATGAATAGGGCAGAAAAAGGACTTTCCATCACAGGGCATTTTCTAATTAATGTAGTGCAAAAAGTAGATTTTTAGGTTTGGGAGTAAAATAATATTATCTTAGTTAAGTGGAGAAAGATTTATCCCAATTCATATTTGATGTTCCAGAAAAAGTACTAGCACTCCCCTGGAGCCTGCTGCAAGTCTTTCAGACTGCTGTAGCTGAGAACCAGAGTGAAAGTTTTGAAATCTGCATTGTGTAGAAAGGGCTGGTTGCTTGTTTGTTTATTGTGCGTCTTTCTCACTTTATGCTTTCTCTTTGCCTGAAGCTAACATCAGCAATGAGAAGTTGCAGTTGTTATTTTCTGGTGAAGTATGTAAAAATAAACATGAGCTGAATGCACATTTGTGGGATATTTAGAAGAGAGTTGCTGCAACTCTGCTTCTGATTCTACTTGTTCTTTGCTTTCTCTCCTTGTGTTTTCACCTGTGATGTCTGCTGCAGTCGTGGATAACTTCAATCTATATCATTGTAAAAAAAAACTGAGCCAAATAAATGAATCAACTGAGAAAAAACCCTACTTGGAGGCTGAGATGTTAGTTCTCAGCCCACTAAATATTGTGATCTCTGAAAAAGTCACTTGATCATTTAATTTGACCATAAATTGCAAAAGGAAATTGATGAGATAGTGCCTAGATTCACATCTCAGGCTAAGACATTTATGCCGATCGCTCTCTGCCCCTGCAACGTACCTGAAGTGTCAGGGGGCTGGAAGGGGCCACACACTCCCAAGAACTGTACCTGGCAAAGAGCAGCTTCCCAGAGAATATTTGTTGAATGAATGAATGAGTAGCAAGTCTCTTCTTGGAGCTGTCTGGTGTCAGAAACTTGATCTACGTTTTTCTTTTCTTTTCTTTTCTTTTCTTTTCTTTTCTTTTCTTTTCTTTTCTTTTCTTTTCTTTCCTTTCCTTTCCTTTTCTTTTCTTTTCTTTTCTTTTCTTTTCTTTTCTTTTCTTTTCTTTTCTTTTCCTTTCTTTTCTCTTCTCTTCTTTTCTTTTCTTTCCTTTTCTTTTTGAACATTCCCTTTTAAAACACCTTTATCACCACTACTGTGTCTTATTAAACTTTATTCATAGTGTACACCAAAAATTGAATTACTTCTTGTTTTGTTTTGTTTTTTTTGTGGTGCCGGGGATCGAACTCAGGCCCTTGTGCTTGCAAGGCAAGCACTCTAATCACTGAGCTAAATCCCCAGCCCCTGAATTGCTTCTTAAAGAATATCTACAATTTTATTCTAGAATTTTTACCAGTTAATCTTATTCTGTTTCTGGGAAAATTTAGAACAAATTTAGTGTTTTCTCACATCTCAATCCTTTAAACATTGGAAGGTGACTACCAGGTATCTAGGGGTCCTGCTTCTCCTTCTTTTTGCTCAGCTAAACATTTTTAATCACCGAAGTATTGATGATCACTAACGGTAGGTTCTGATAACCACTATAAAAATAAAATATTCCTGTAGGAATTTCAAGTTTTATAAAAGCTTACAAAATCCTGAACATCAGGAGCAGCCCAGTTCTCACTGTAGACCCTTTCACCTTCTCAGTCTTGGGTACATTCTCCCGCATCATCCTAGAGCCCTTGGCCAGGAGGATCCGTGAGACAATTCATTCCTTTCACAAATGTAAAATGGTATCCACGAATCCTGCTGAACTTCCTTGAAAATTGGTGGCTATTCCTGGGAATGAAGGACACTCAAAGAAATTCAATAAAATGATGTTCTGTCCAGCAATGGGACTGGGTCCTCAAATAGTTACAAGGTGATGGGAAATTATTTAGAAGTGCTTACCAAGTCTGTGACTTTGAGGAGAAGGATGGATTCACTGCATAAAGGATGCAGGAAATGCAACCCTTGAGGTGACCTTGGAAGAATAAGAGATTGTCAGTCAAGAAAGGAAATGAAGAAGGGGATCATAAGGAGAGGGGTGAAAGCACATGGAAGCATAGTACATATTCTAGCAATAGGATTTTTAAAAAGCTCAGAACTGCTCTGGCACTGTGCTCCTTACCCCATTTTCACGGTGGCATTTAGAAGTAGGCAGAGCCGTGTCCTCATGTGGACATCTGGTCTCCCAAGTTCCTGTGTTAATGTCACCATCCCAGCCTAGCTCTCCTGGCAAGATGCATTTGGTTGCTTTTCACATTGGGCCTAGCAGAAGTCACCACTTGTGCCTAAGGTGATGCTTATCCCTGTGCATAAAAAGAAAGAGAATCACATCTTACCCGATCCAGTGAATTATATTTCTTGAGAGAAAGAAGCTTATCTTTATGTATTTGTAGATTCTCAAAGATGATATAAACTCACACAGACCAGTGAAGAATTCCAAATGCCATTAGGCTTCTGTCATATTGATGCCTGAAAAACTTTTTATTTATATTTAATTTGTATCTTTGAAATCATCTGGAATTGAATAGAAGTTTCTTTTAGATGTTTCTAACATTGGTATATTGGATCTGGAGGAAGAGAACATATTGTCCTGAGATTCCACCTCACTCCAGAAAGAATGGCTATTATGAACAAATCAGCCAACAACAAATGCTGGAGGGGCTGTGGGGAAAAAGGAACACTTCTCCACTGTTGGTGGGAATGTAGACTGGTGTAACCACTATGAAAAATAAGTGTGGAGATTCCTCAGGGAACTAGGACTAGAGATTCCATTTGACCCAGCTATTCCACTTCTTGGTATCTTCCCAAAAGAATTAAAAGCATCATACCGCAGGGATATATGCACGCCCATGTTTATAGCAGCACAGTTTGTAATAGCTAAATCTTGGAAGCAGCCCAAATGCCCATCAACAGCACAATGGATAAAGAAAATGTGGTTCTTTTATACAATGGAGTACTGCACTGCCATTAAGAATGATAAGCTTGAGATATTCCTAGGTAAATGGATGCATCTTCAGACCATACTCTTAAGTGAAATAAATTGGACACACATGTTTAAATACCGCATAGTTTCTCTGGTGTGAGAAACCGAAGTATAAATAAAGACTAAAATGTGTTATATTGGGAAAGGGAAGAAAATGTCCAAATGGGAAAGGAAATAAGGGAGGTGGAACCAAACAGAGGACAAGAGAAATAAGAAAGGGAAGGAAAAAATGGAAACAAAGTTTTTGTAGATAGGGAGGGAGAAGGGGGTGAGGGGAGGGGAACCGGAAAAAAAGAAGCAACAAGATATGTCATGTACAGATACAAATCCCCTATGATGAATGTTATCACTATGTATGTCTAAAATGTACCATTAAAATAAAATTTAAAAAAAGAAAAAAAAGAAATACATCTCAAAATGGAAGGGTAACATTTCACATTTGGTGACTCCCATTTTTTAAATTCTAAGTTTTTAATTTTTACTGAACTCTTATGAAAAGCATCATTGCTGTCCCACTTTCCCAGACTTCATACTTTTTTTTGTTTTCTTTCTATATGATAAAAAATATCCACTCTTTAGCACTCTGGCACTTGAGGCACACAGCCCAGACTTTCAGTTTAACCTTGAAAACACAGCTGAGGGCATCTATTTCTGAATCAAGTTACCATAGGAACATTTTTAGTTCTGCACAAAGTGGGGAATATCAGTTAACAAGTGCCTCATGAGCACACACTCTCTTTTAGTTATCTCGCATCCAAAACTATTATATTTCCTTTGACTTGTGAATCTGGATTTAAACTAACTTAGTCTCAAGCCAAATCTTTAGCTTTCTATAGGACTCCAATTTGTGTTGAACTGAACCATTTCTCCCTCAAGGAGTTATGACTTAATGAACTGAGTGTATCTTCGAGACTACAGGAAAGGCTTCAACTGACATAGTTCTTTCCACATGGGGGGAATTCGCAAGGGTACTTGGCATGTGGTTAAACATGGTAACAAAGCCCAGAGCATTTCCTGCCATGCAGCCCTACAGTCCTTCGTGCAAGTGTGCCTCCCAGGTCTCCCATGTTGTTCTTTAGAAGTTATCTGGACCAGTAATTATCAAACACCTGGTACAATCACTGAAATTAAGCTGGCTGCAGAAGAGTCACCTGGGAGCCTGGCAAAATTAGGGACTCGTACTCCGTACAAACAACTTATGATTGAGCAAATTTGAACTGAGTCCCAAAAATATGCATTTTTGAGAAAAGTCTTCCAAAATTTCTGGGCCAAGACTGGTCATTAGAATTTTTCTGAAGCCCTTCAGTAAGTGATAAATGCATCATTTGGGAGATATTTTAATATTTCAAATCATCGGAAACTTCAGGTTTTCCTCTGCTTGTAATAGTCAGAATGAGCTTCAAATTATAATTTCAAATTAATTTCTAGTTTTAATTCACACTAGAAAGCAAACAAAGTATGTTACTACTTTAAGGAACCTATTGCCATTGTCTTTGTGGTCTGGAGTATGACCACTTTTTATAAATGTCCTATTGACATTTGATATCTAGAAACTGAGATTCAAAGGTATAAAAAAAAGTGATGAAAGAATTCCAATCTTTTCACCATTATGTTAAACATTTGTTTTGTGGAAAATTGAGAAAAATATGTCTAAATTTCAGTGTCACTTCTGATCTTCTCTAGTTAAACTTCTAGTTCACTTACTGATGTATGTATATCAATGCTGTCATAGAAATTTTAACTTTTAATGTCTTAAGACTATTTCATTTTTATTATGGATTTTATTTTTTGTTAATATAAACTTGTGTGCCATTTAGTGTGGCTTTCCTTGACTTCATCTTTACATTAGTATTTTTATTTCTACTTCCTTTAATTTACATTTGGTTTACATATCTTAGCCAGCTACATTAAAATTTTCATTATAATTTGTTTGGGGCATTTTTCCTGTGTTGAGAACTAGGCTGTAGGGTCACACTACCTATTCTTGAATCCCGATTCTACTACTTACTTGCTATGTGATCTTGGATAATTTTCTCAGTGTAATGAGTTCAGGTAAAACCTTGGCACAGGATCCTCAATAAGTACTAGCTATTAAATAATAATGGCAGTATTAGTCATTGTCTTGGTAGTTGACTAGTAATTGTAGTAGTAGTGGTGGTAGTGATATTATCCACTACTTGGTCTTATTCTATTTTATTATCCTTTCTTCAATCTTTCTTCATGTATTTTACTCTAGATATTTTTATGGCTAGAGATTTGGAATCTATTTTTCCTTTTTATACTATATATATAAAACATTAAAGTATACTATTATACTGTATACTATTAATATATAACATATAATAATCAAATTTTATATATTTATAATTTATATATTTAAATAAAAGCTACTGATTTCTAACTATTTCATATTTAAACAAATGTTTTTATCTGTCAAAATGAAAGTTATCTAACTTTTAGCCTTCTTTGTGAAATATTTAGCAATCAGTGGCTTTTATTTCATTTAATTCCCTGCCCAATTTATAAGTTTTCATCTTAAATAATAATTTAGTATTATTATTATATTATGTCAGTATTTATAAAGATTTATTTAGACATTGATATTGTTTTGAAATTTTATTAACATTTACTTCAACATTATTTATCTTAAATGCTTACTAATTTTTTAAAGCATTTTTCTTCTTTTCCAGACACATTATCCTCTTATCAGTGAGTTTCAATGTTTCTTCGGGTGATGTTTTCACATTTGGGTATTTGGTTGGGATACCTGGTTTTTTTGCAGGTTTCTGTTAGTATCACACATGTTTGGGTATGTGCTAGCCAGCTTCACACTGTCGTAACAGAAAACTTAGTAAGAGAAAAGTGGTGTCGTGGCTTGCAGTTCTGGTGGTTCTGGTTCATGGTCGATTGACCCTGTTGTTTTGGGCCTCTGGGGAGGTAGCACGTCATGGGGGAATTCATGGGAGAGCACGACCACTCCCATCACAATCCAGGAAATGAAAAAAAAAAAAAAAGAGAGAGGAAAGCAGAGGAGTCCCAAAAGTTCCCTTTGGGGGTACTCCTTCTGTGACCTAAAGACTTCCCACTACGCTCTGCAACTTAGCAGTTCCACTGTCTGCCAGTGACAACACTCTGATGACTAAGCCTTCGGGAAACCTTCAAGATCCAAACTGTAGAAGCAGGAATTTAGAAGCTTTGGGCTATTGTTTTATAAATTGATGTAAATCCATAATGTTTCAATAGTTATTATTTCAAAGGGGAAATCTGATTATATACTGCATATGTATGTAGTATTTATATATTTATTACATCTTGTATGTTCATATATATATATATGTGTATATAGAAAGAGGCTCTCTCTCTTTTTGTCTAATTTCTTCACTGAAAATAAGAGGGCAGCAGGATAGAAGTGGAGTGTTTTCTTTATCATCGAAAGTGATCTGTTTTCCTAAGCAATTTCCATTTCTAACTGTGGGCCAGTTTTCATTAATGTCACCTAAAATTTAATGCATCATTTGAAATATTTTTTCTTCTCTTTCTAGCTGAAGAAAATTTCCTATATTTGATTGCCTACTGCTTCTCCTCCATTGAGTTTTTTCACCTGTTACAAAATCCTTAGATGTCATGTGTGTGTGAGTGTGTGTGAGTGTATGTGTATTTCCTCTGAGTTTGAAGAATTTTCTTGTCTTACCTTCTAATTCTCTTATTCAGTTTCCTGTAACATTCAATGTGTTGATCACACAATCCATTGTCTTTCAAATTTACGGGCCCATATTTTACACCTTCAGCAAAACATTCCAGATAACACATTTTTTACTTTTCTATGTGTTCCTGTTCCTGAAAAAATAACATCTCCACAAATCCTATTGGGAATACTGATTCAATATTTGTAAAGTTTTCTTTGCTTTCTTGCATTAAGTCTCTCTTATTGGGATATTTTTGTTCTAATCCTTCAGTGAGCTGCCTTTTCTATTTTTGAGATGCTGAAAACATTTTTATATATCATTTTTTTCTCCTAGAGTCCTCAACCCTGCATTGGCATTAGAGCTGGATTCTCTCAACAAGTGGACTCTCTTTATTTACACTTAGACTAAAAGAGAGAGGGAAAGTTTAGGTTTACTGTGTGGTGCCAAGGGAGGAACCCATTGATCTGCAGGGAGGAGTTGAAGAAGGCCCTCTGGCCCTGGCCGCCTCGGCACTCTGGGGTGTTGGATGCTGTTTTTCCTGTGAAGATCACAGCAGAATGAGTTTAGCTAGGTGGGATGCACCTCTGCAGCCCCCTTCATTTTGCACTTCATCTGGGTCACATGCAAACAGAAGGCTATAGCAGAAGTGCTGTTGTGTGGACAGCAGGATCCAATGCAGGCTATACCCAAGGGAGGTACCGGTAGGATCAAGATTTCTCCTTTTCTCTGAGTTTTACTACTGCCTTAACTTCATGTAGTGAACCTCTTTTAATATCTGCAAATGTCCTCTGCTGTCATCATACTTAATGGCTGCATGACATTCACTTCGATGGATACACCTAACTTGACATTTAATTTCCCAGCTGGTGGACATTTAGATTTTTCTACTTTTTTGGTGTTATAAATAAACATAGGAATTTTTATCTATGTTCCTTTGGAAATACGTGCTAATTTTAGGTCTCTTTCCCTTTGTTATGTTTTCTTATATTTAATGTTATAATTTTTATGTACTCAGCTTTTTTAAAAGTATGATGAAAGTCTAACAAAATTTTATTAACTTACAAAATACGGTTTTTCGCTAATTCATTATTTATTCTTACTATTATTTGTCTCTATTCTTCAGAATTATTTTATTTTGTTTTTAACTATAAGCTTAATGATTTGCTCATTATTTTTATTCCTTGAGTTTATTTAAAATGAGAATATTTAACATAATAAACTTGACTTTGAGCAAGTTTTGGTCTCAGTGATTGGCTTTTATATTAGTGTTTTCATTATCTTTTTAAATTTAATATTCTGTAATTGCAAGTTTGATTCCTCTTTGTTTCAATAGTTATTTTAATATGTTTACGAGTTTCAATTGGTAAATGATTTCATTGTGCTTCTGTTAGTAATTGCTAGTTTTATTGTACCGTGGTAATGGAATGTAATTGAAACATATTCTGTCTTTTGAAATTTATTGGAGTTTCATTGTGGTCAATATTTTTTAGTTTCATTGTGGGTAATAACATTAATTTTTTGTAAGGTTTATTAGTGTTTGAAAAATATATTCTGTTTTATAGAGTACTACATTAGTTGTGTATTAAGTTAATTTTTAAAAATTCTATTAATATTTTATCTCTAGTTACTGTTAGCTATCTTTCTGTTCACAATTAAGTGATTTGTTAAAATTTCCTTAAAATATTTTATTTATCATTTGTCAGTGGAGCATTATTTATAACAACATTTTCAGAATTCTACATACTTATTCCTCCATAGATAGTTTATACCTCTATAGATAAAAAAAAGTCCTCTTTGTCCTACTTAAAAGTTTGTTTTGAATTGTTTCTCGAGTTAAAAAAAAAAACTTTCTGTTTATATTTCTCCTTTTGAGTTTTTTAAAAATAGTTTAGCCTATTGTTTTACTTATAAATTTTCTGCATCATTTAGACTTGATATTTCTTTATATTCAGAATAAATTTGAATTTTGTCTTTTAATTCATTTTTATGAATTTTTAAATTACTAGAGATTATAGTTTTGTTTTAATGTGTTTGGTATTCTGCCAAATTTATGTTTTTTAATTTTTTAAACTTCCTTAATCTCTCTTAGCTATCCTTTTTGTTGTTTATCTGTGTTTTCTTTAATTTTTTTCTAATGGCATGAATAAAAGACTGTAATATTTTGTATTAGTAGTAGCTGTTCTTAAGTTTTTATTTAAATTATTCCTGAAACTGTAATCTTATCTTTATAAGGAAAACAGCACCTATTGACTTCCACTTCATAAGAAAGAATTTATTGCAATCTTAATTCATACTATCACTTCCTTTTCCTATTCCAAAATTTGCTGAGATAATCTAGATTTAGAGCTATATTATTTTTAAATAAACTTCTTAATTATAATATTTCAGCTATAAGACATTAAAATTAACTGTTGTATAGACATACACACACATTTGACTTAATATATATTTAATTGATATTCTGCACAAGCCCTACATTAAACTATTTTTAAATTATTTTAATTAATTTAATATTTAATTCATATTTTAATTCCCCCCCTTTTTTTTTTGGTGCCAGGGATTGAACGCAGGGCCTTGCACTTGCTAGGCAAGTACTCTAACCACTGAGCTAAATCCCCAGCTCTCCTATTAATATTTAATTCATATTTAATTCATGTTTTCATTGGACAAAATACCTTGTGCTCCAGATTTTTTTTGGAAGGGGCATATTAATGTTATGCTTTTCAGATATACTCACCTATTTGAAAGGTAATTGGCTTAGACAAGAATATGCAACATTCTTTAGTCTTTTTACTTTCTAAAATTCTTGGAGAGAAGGAAGGGCCAATATAATTTGTCTTCCATGGTGGCTAGTAGTCATAATAATGTTTACTATTTGTTAAGAACTTTATATACATATATTACCATGATAGATATTATCATTTAATACTGTCAATAAATCTGTAAGGTAATTCTTAGTGTTCCCATTTTGGAAATGGGGAAACTGCACCTTTGAATGGTTGAGATTTGGTGGTTTCACAGTGAGTAAAGGCAATGTTACATTTCTGACCCCAAATCCTGAACTCTTAGCCCCTGAATTTTATATTCTTTTAGTTTTTCTTTTTGTATTTTTGGAAGTAAAACAAGCATGGTTTTGATCAGCTGGATCATTATTGTCACACATTTCTCTAGTACATTCTTGAGGAACAGCAATTGTCCCCTTTGCTCTGAACACATCCCTTGCCCACCACCCATGCTGCCAAGCAGCTCTTCTGTGGAATGGGTCGTGTCGATGGGGGAACCTCATTTTCATGGGATCAATAATAGGAAAGGAGGGTCCCTCTCTGTGCTGCGGAGACTGCTTGGCTAGACGGGAATGTGCTACCTTACTCTGACCATTCGTTTGGTGGTAAGGAGGCACCTCACTTCTCTAACCCTTGATGGGATCATTTCAAAATGGGGATGACAAAAATGGCACATCCACCTCACAAGAGCCCAGGGAATAAAGCAGGAGAAAAATGTGCAGAAATTGAGAAGTACATTTTAAATAAGAGTTTTAAAGATTTTTTTTTAGTGCCGGACATGGATAATGCTCAATACTTACATAAAAATTTCCTACAAATCAGTCTAAAGCAATATTAAGCTAGTCTAGAACCAATATTTTACAAATGAGAAAACACGAGTCTAAGGGATTGAGAGACTTGCTCATGATGTCCCAGTAAAACTGATACGGAGCAAAACCCCACAACTTCCCAGCAAAGAGATTTGCATTATTTTTATTTGTGCTTGAGACACATATTTCAGCCAGGAACAATGTGGTAAAAGTCAGGTCACTTGCTAAAGGGTCTTCAACCTTTTGGGAGATGTTTTTCATATGCAGATGTCTCGGGGGAGTTAATTTGGGGTGTGGGCCGCTGGCCAGCTTGGCTGAATGCTACGGGCCTCTTCCTTGGTTACTGCACAGTGATTTTGAAAATGATTCTTCCCGCTGAGTGATAAGAACATTTTCCCCAGGGAAAGTACGGTCTGCATAGCTGAGCAGGCCCCTGAACTTTTTCCTGGGATACTCCTGTTTAAGCTAAACTTGAAGTGAAAAAACTGAAAAGGCCAAACTCTATTCTACTAAAGATAATCTAAGGTAATGTCAGTAATATTCTAAGATGCCCCAAATATTATAACTAACATATGAAGAGTTTCATATCCAACACAAAGGAGGGATGATAAACTCGAGCAAACTACCCATAAAAAACCCCACACTTTCTTCTTGTCAAAACCCCCAGATGTGCGCCAAGTGATCAGTGTTTCCATTAAAAGTTCAAAAGATGAAATCCAGATGTTTTTCTCAGTTCTGCACCCTTTGACCCTTGATGCATTTACTTCTTCTTGGAGTTTTTGGTCACATGACTCTGTGAACTTTATGCTCTACCTAACTAGCTCTGAAATTTACTCTATGATAATGGAACATATAGTTGTTTGGGTTGGGGATCAATTTCATGTCTATGAAGTGTTGCTGAAACTTTAAAGTTTTCTTTTTCCTTCCAGTTCTCAAAAGAATGTCTGTGTTTAAGTCATGTTATCACTATTCTATCTAGAATTTTAAGTGCTAAACATTTTAAGTGCCAAATGTTTGACTCACTTTGGCAGTAAAGGGTTGAAACAGATAAAGATACTAAAAGTATAAATTATCTTTCTTAGTAATGCATATTACGCATTCATAGACATTGTGATGAGGTGGACAAAATGTTCTATGAAACAAGCTGCTCTAATATATATTTCTTGGCTTTTAATAACCAATCAAAAATCATCCACTCTTACATAACAACAAAAGTTATTTTGGGGAAGAAAAACAACCCTCTGCCTTGGACACAAATGTATTAGTTCCTAATACATGGGATGGTGACGGGATCTTTTGGAATTTAAAATAAGATATGTGGAAAGTTGCACATTTGCAGTAGCAACTATTTAATGTAGAAAGTGTTGTGGCACATAATGGTAATTGATGGATGTTGCGTTATAATCTTACTTTTTCTAGACTTACGGTCATTTTCCAAATTGATTAGAAGTACTAGTTATAAATTCATAACAGGAAATCCATATTCATTTTTCACATTTTCAGATGTACTTAAAAATGCTATTTTTTTCCCATAAGTCTGCGGTGGGGTGAGTATTGGGCTATTGTCTTAAAGCACTGTTGAAAGTGGGGTCTTAGCCTGCTGTGGTCTAGCTTAGCAGAAAAAAAGTATTGCCAACGGGAACCCGAAGGATTTGTGCATTTCCTGGCCAGTGTTGCTTTTGACAAAACCGTATTGATGCAACTGAGAGAGATAGAGGGAAAACAAAACAAAAGCAGTTCTCTGAGACCAAAATGATTCTTCAGCAATTACATTTGGCCAATTTTCATTCTCCACTTAAGTATTGTGCGCCTGGAAAGCCTAATCTGGAAAATTATGCCCTGCTGGGTTATCTGCCTAAGGAAAATCCAACCAGGGAAAGCAAAATAGAGTATAAACATTACTCCTCTGAAAATGCAAAACTGCCTAATAAGTCTTCTGCCACACAATTCCCACTACACGGGGAAACTGGGTTTTCTGTTTGTTTGTTTTTTGTCTGTGTTTGTTTTTGACTTTTGGCTTTTTGGTTCCTGTGCTCACCGGCAGGTGAGTTAGTCCAGGAATAGGCCAGCTGACCTTGTATTTGTTTCCAGGGGCTGGGAAGGTGACTTTAGCACTCATAAAGGTTTATAAGTTCCCTATTTCCTATCTCCCCACTTCTAGGTGATGAATATAAATTACAAAACAAAAAAGTTTAACAGTAGTTCTTTGGCTAAGTCTCTTTTTATTTTTAATTTTAGTGAAACAACATGTTAGGACCTTCCTACCCACTTTCCCCCATCTTCATTTCATATGGCCCTGTGGTTTGCATTTATTTCGATGACACTGATTAGTAACGACTGCGTGTAATGTAACAAAATTCACAGTTGGCAAATAAATGCATTGCAAGTAACAGCATTTCTGTAGTCAGTGTTCTACTAGCCAAGGAGCAAAATGCGGCCATCATTTGAGTAATTTGGGCAAAAGTAATATTCTATTTGTTGGAGGATGGGAATCAAAATGGTGTGTATAATTGGCTTCATAGTTTATTCATTTATTTATTTAACAAATATTTACTGTTAAAGGGTCAAGCATTGCTGTTTGTCTTGAAGAGCATGTGATAGAATTAGAATGATTGGACACATATGTAAGGTATCATCTTTAAGTGCTATTGTCACTCGCATCTGCTGGCTGACATGGTCCCTCACTGACACTGGCGGAATAGCCGAATGTCTGTCATGTAAGTTATTTCTATTCTGGCAACCCCTCGGTGGTATTGCATAATTACAACTTAAGAATAAATAGAAATCTTTTGAAAATGACTCAGTCATGAAGTGGACTTATCCATAAAATTACTAATAATTAAATCAAGCGTGTATAACTTTACCTGTTTCTTAGAATAGAAATGCTAATTTTGATACCAAGTTTGTTTCCTAAAGGACTTGACACATTTTCTCAGGAGCCTTTTGTGGTTTGGTCAGTGTTTCTGTTTTGGTTCTGTCTTCTTTTTTCCCATTCTGTCAGACAGTGACCTCCCTGAGACCCTGGCATCCTCATTAGGAAGAAGACAATGTCTTGGTTCATGGTTTTGCTTTTGTCAAAATAACTGACATGTTGAGATGAAGTGGCACTTCCCATTGGCTTTTTTTAGGGGAGTGCTGGGGATTGAACTCAGGGCCTTGTGCTTGCTAGGCAAGCGCTCTACCACTTAAGTTAAATCCCCAACCCCTCCCTTGGCTTTTATTTCAATTTTCTGTGCCCTACATAAAAACTTGGGCCAGTGAAATAGTTCTGACCATATCTGATAATAAAAGCCTTTTGGTCACATTAAGTCATTAAGTAACAGGATCAAGTCACAAAGTAGTTAAAAGCTCCCATTACATCAAAATTCCAAAGCTCGATTTAACTGTCAATTGCCTTTCAATTCTAGCTCATGTTTGCTTAAGCCTGAAAACCTGCAGTAAGGACATGGAGGAAGTTAGCCTTCCTTCACCTGAGTTTTCTGTCTCACCCAGGGATTCAAGGAAGGGTTGAAAGAGTGTGAAAAGAGATAAGGGTATAGGATAGGTGTCACTTAGTATTTTGAAAAGTCTTCTGGATCTAGATAATGGTTAAACTCATTCTTTCCCTGTGGGGCTCATTTGCCATGTTGAGAGCTTCTTTGTTGAGTCTTTCTCCAGATGTTCCCTTGACCCAGGTGGGTGAAACTCTATTCTAGGTAGTCACTGGAGCTTAACCTTTGTCCCTGTCCCGTTGTGGGATACCTACCATGTTTCTTTTGAGATGTTGGCTCCAAGAGATCCTGTTGGATAGAACCTAACACAGTCCCACTTCTCATAGGCCTTATGCAATCCATGGAAAACACTCAAACCTCTCATCGGCTCAGAAGATGCAAGCTAGTCTCTCCCCTTTCACCACTAATACAGGAAACCAGCCTTCTCTGGATCTAGATTCCTGAGGCTGCAGACAGACAGCGGTTCACCATCCCAAGAATCAGGTATTCATCAGAGGACACAGGTCAAGCTCTGTTTCCTGAAACTCCCCCTCCCTTGGTTTGTGTGAGGAGGCGCACTCCAAGCCCCTCAGCAATGGAAAAGGAAGAAGAAAGGACAACACATTCAACTCCCTTTAAAAAAACCCTCCCTACCCCTCTCACAAAATTCCTTCTTCCTCTACAATTTCTTTTATCTCCTAGATCTGATTAAGTGGGTGCTCAAGGAATTCTGGAATAGTTTCTGGGATCATTTTTTTTATAATTCTGTGCGTGTAACTGGAATCTGCCTCTTATCCTTATATATCTTATCTATTAGACTGGTATCTTGATAAAGATTGGGGCAAGGAGAATCTCAGTCTAGCTTCCTTTTAGAGTGATATTCAGATTAAGGGAAATTAATAATTTAATTTTGCTAATATACATGGAAAATTGCTCTTTTTCCTGAGAAAAGTTAATGTGCTATTGATATGGTCTTGTATTTTATACAATACCCCTTGAAAGTCATACTCTACCTAACATTTAATTCATTTCTCTACCTCAGATAGGAAGAGGCAATTTATTGAACTCTTGGAAAACGAAACTTGGTATGTCTGGTTTCCAGGCATGACCCGTAAGCACACTGCTGCCTTTGGAAATTCAGAGTCTCTATCTCCAATATGTCCCATGGCCTGCCTTGGAGAGTCCCCTGGGATCAGCACAATAGTGCCAGTAAATGGTCAAATCCCAGCAAGTGTTGGGGGAAAGAAAGAAAATGAATCCCAGGCCAAAGTGGCTGTGAGAAGCTTTGCTTGGATCGGGCTGCCTCCTTTTAACTAGGTTTATAGCTCCAGGTAAGGAGTCTCCACCAACGACTCCCCAGGAGGTCTATGTTAGGGTTCAACCAGACCTACAAAACCAAGCATTAATGGTTGACTCTTGCATCGATGAAAATTTAAGGCCTAAAATCAATCTAATGCTTAAATTCTTAGGTGGGAAAAAATATTGCCTGAATTTCAGTGTTCACACTGTCCTAGATTTTAAGAGTACCCAAAAACACAGGGTTACGAAGATTTACCTGAACAATTCACAAATGCTTGTTCACTAGGATTTGGGTGTTTATAAAAGCGAAAATCATTTCTTGATTTTATAAATTTTATAAACTATTTTAACAGTTCACAATTATATTTTCTTGAGACGAGCATGTGCCGCTCCCACATGAAACAGTGTAAATTAATTGGTCCCAGCTTGCACTGCTGTTGTCGAATCAACACAGTCTGGCTGCCTTCTGTGAAATGCCAACGAATGGATCAAAGTCTCTGGAGGATGACCCCTATTTTCCCCCAAATATGTGTGGTTTTCTGGAAATCCATATATCCCACTTCTTTAAATGTCTGCGAGTCATTGCAAGAAGACAGATCCCATCATTTTTACTTGGGCCTGTGTTGTTCTTAATTTGCAGCCCTATAAACCATCTGAGTATTCCACACCAATGAGGTGAAGGTTTTAGTGAGATGTTCAAATTTTTGCCTGGTTATTTGCAGTCCGACCCTGGCCGTCCCATCTCTATTTCTAGTCCCATCTAAAGCATGTTCAGGTTGGTGCTTTGAGCCTGCTGTCATAGTCCTTCCCACAATCAGTAGACCTGCAGACAGTCTGCTTCATGGGAGAAGAAGCACAGAAAGCGAGCATAAGTGAGACATTTCAGCCAAATATTCTCTGAAGTACTACTGACGGTTAGGATTGATGTTAGGTTCACTTGACTGTGGTCAAGGCATTTAACATGAATCACCATCTAGAGTTAAAAACACACAAATCAGTTGCATTAAATACTTTCGCAGTTAACACATCTCAATCATATATCCTCTGAATTGATATTATTAGTATTATTTTTAGTAACTATTATGGAAATAATTAGTATTAGTATTAGATTAATATCTTTTTATGGTCAATGCATGTAACATTCATCATTTACACTATAGATGCACAATTTTGTGGCATCAAATACATTCAGAATTTCACAGAAATTCCCCAACAAAAACCCTGTACTATTAAACAATACCTCCCCTCAATTCCTTCCCTCAAAATCAGATTATTACTAATGATAGTGAAAGATATCCAGGTGGGGTGGGAAATTGTCAACTCACCATCTTCCTAGAGCTGCTTAGGATTTCCTGTGACAGATAATTGGGTGGAAAGAAAGTGACTAAAAATCCCCAAATGCTTTCTCATGAAGTATATGAGGAAGAACTGAGAGGAAAATGTGCCTTCAGCTGGTACAAGTCAAGTTTGTAGTGGTTTGGTTAGTTTTCATTTTTCTTTCACATTTAGACAAATTAAATATAAGCAAACATCTGCAGGGAGCCACATGGAGAAGAAAGTGCCCGCTCCTGACTGCGCACACCTCGAGAAAAGCTATAAAATATGATAGACTCTTGGACAGGCAGGGCACTCCAAAGACCCTGGCTAGAGCATTCGGTCAGATGACAAGCCATAAAGTCCAGGGCTGGCCTCCACCCCTCTCTTTGCCTCTCAGGGAGGACCCTCTTCCCACCAACTCCGCTGTGCAAAAGGACAATTCATTTTAACTGGCTGAGTCGCTCCAGGGGGACAACAAAAGCAAACAAGCTCCATGTCCCACAGTAAATCGTCTCTAGCTGAATGATGTCTGGTTCCTTTCTGGAAAGAATGTTCTTCGCTGAGTTGTAGTTTGCCAAGGGTCAAATATGACAGAAATGAAGTGTTGCTAATAGTGATTGAAAAGGATTCCTACTGTTTGTGGCCAGTGTTGGGTAGTGGAAAGGCCAAATGTGTGGGCCAGAAAGCAGCAGGAGCCAGTAAACTTTCCCCAAGACTTACTAAACTTTGAGTCACCTCTGCTCTCCCAGCCCTTCTGTCAGCCCTGTTTGGGGGAAACTGATATTATAATTGCTAATCTCAGCAAGGGCCTAATGTGCAACCTGAAGCTTTTGGAGCCTTTGGTGCAATTAGGGCGGAGGGCAAGGCTGGCAGACACTGGTGGGCTCCGCCCCTCCTCCCAAATCACCCTGCTTGGGTTTCATCCACACCCCTGCATCCTCTGCAGACAGGTAACTGAGCAGTGCCTGGCTCCTGGAGTCCGGTGAGGGGAAATTATTCCTGCCCAAACTGGCTGGGAGCTGTTAAAGGTTTAAATGTCACCTCAAAAGAACTCTCTGCTAACCTTTAAGTGGTGGCGTCTCAAGGGCTGTTGCAGGCAGGATTTGCCCCCTCCCAGGGAGTCTGGAGAACTGAGAACACACTTGTACGAGCTGTTCTCCACCCTTCTTTTCTTTTCCTCCTTTCAGGGAATTAGCACTGTACCTTCAAAGGGAGAGTTTGTAGGCCAACCGGCACCTGCCGGACTGAGCTTCCCAATGTAGGCTCTCTTGGCTGAGTGTATAATTTCATTTAATCCTAAATAGCCCCCTTTACCTATTGTCGACAAATTCCCTTTAATCCTAACCACCACTTACAAGAATATTTACTATCAAAAGGAGACAAATCGCTATTTAAATGTGGATTTACTCAAGTCTGAAACTATGACAGTGACATACGGTAAAATGATAATATGTAAATAAAAACTGGAGACAGGTTTATCCCCCAGAAAGCTGGGCCGAGCAGTGGATTAAAGTCATATGTAATCTACTTTGAGTGGCCTCAATTCACACTCAGCATTCAGTTATGACCAACGATGCCATTCGTTCTGTTTACTTCAATTCATTTGGCCCCAGTTCTCATGACCCGCTGTTACCAGGCGTGCACCTCCGATAAGTAGGCCTTGATGTTTACAGCACTTTGGAGCAGAATAAATGCAAAGCACACATTATTTATGGGTGTTCACTCTTAGCTTAAGGGGCATTTGTCAGGACTGTGAATACAGGTAGAATAAGTAGATGTGTGCGCGTTCAGACAGCTTGGTTTCCAGAAGCTAACTTGAAAAAAATAGTTAAATAAAATACCACCCCCAAGACAACAGCTTTCAATTATTGCTCATGATCCTGAATTCCTTTCAATGAGTTGAAAGGAAATCTACACCAGATGGCATTTTCTGCGTCCATCAAGTCATTCCTGACTCTTTGTCATGAACAGCCGTGCTAGAGAAGGGTTGGCCCTCTAACTCTTCCCTTGGCTTACTTATCACCAAAGGCTGCTTTGCTTTCTAGGGATGCAGTTTTTAAGTGCACCGAAAAGTAATTATAATATTAAAAAAACAGAGCCCTTTTATCCTGGGAAAGCAGAACCCAAACAAATTGTGTCCTGTGTTTTTTTGGCAACATGGTCTAATGGGTCTAGGCCAGAACTGGGGAAATACTGAACACACAAGATGTCGCTCATATGCATGGTGATAATCTTTTCAGTTGAGAGTATATCTAAACACACAAAAGCTACTAACAGCCCCTACACGGATGAAAGTGGTCAGGACACAGACATCAGTGCATTGTAATCCAGCACTAGAGTATGCTGTACTGTATCGAGCCTGCTCATATATTACAAAGAAGAGTGGGCCGATGGCAATTGTATCTTCCTTAAATTGTCTTACCTCAAGGTACCACATCCCAAGACATCTTGGTGTGAGAGTGAGGACCAATAATTTCCATTTGAAAAAATCCAGAATTGATCTGACACGTCTAACTTGGAAAGTATATAACCTGATACCAGTTTTCTAGATTTTGATTTTTTGTTTTTGAGAATACCTGTATGTTTGGAACCAATTCTTCCTATGTAACTGAATATGAGGAAGTTTTCTTTCTACCCCAGAAAAAAGTACTCATGAACAAGACACCAATATTCAGTTTATTCATTGAGTTTTTATTTGAACATTTTTTATCATGTTGTTTAATTTTATTAATAGGTAAAGTATTTTGTTATTCTGTTTACTTTCTTGGCAGCAAAGGTTGATCCTGTTTTAAGTTTGTGACAATCTGGGGACACTTGATGATAAAGGACAAAGATTGTTTTTGCAAAAATCAATCACTAATTTGGAGAAGAGGCAGGAAAAGGGGATGAGGGGAAGAGAACCATAATAAAATGTGATTGATTATAAATAATAGATTAGTTTTGAGGCTATGAAATTCCTCAGTGTGTTATTTAAATACAACCATGTTCCAAATTACTTTGGTTAGACCCAGTCCATAGGCAATTCAAATGTGCAGCTGTCTGTTTTACAGAAGTTTGAACAAAACACCAATTCAATCCAAGAAGAAACTTGATTGACAGAAGAGGCTAAATGTCCATGGTTCATTAAAGATACTGTGTTTAACTAAACATAGGTATCCAGAGTTTGGTAGTTGAGGTAACCAGAAGCCTCCAGATGGTTACAATAAGACAATCTATCAATGCAAATTCAGAGTGTGAGTGTCTTGAAATAATGAGCTTTGGGGTTCTGTTCTCGTAAAGTAGCCTCCAGAAGGTATAAACATCTTACTTTATTACTTGATGATCTTTTCACAGAATAAGTGTAGTTTCACTTGCTTTGTGATGATTTAATTCACTTGTGAGCTTGCCAGTGTATTCATCAGCTCGTCAGCTAACCACGAAGTCTTAAGACAGCTCCTATTTGCTGCGAACTGCGGTTTAACCAACCACACATGCTTTGAAAGCCATCAAACTGGTTGCAAGTTTAAGAAAATGATCTTGCATTGAAACATCCGAAGGGAAAGTTTTAAAAACCAATCATCTGCGAGAGCGACAGAGTAGGTGCTATTAAAGTCTTTACTTGGACTAGGGATAATATCGGTTTGTCAGAGCAGTTTGTGTGCAGCCTCTGGACTCCAGGGCTCAAGAGTAGGATGGTAGTAAGGACACCATCAAGGTGAAATGAACACCCTGAAGTTCAAGCTTCACCCATAAGAATGCACCTGAGAGGAGTTCTTGCCTTGCTCACCACTGAGAATCAGCCACTGATGCTCTTAAGTTAGCAAGCTAATATTTCATCCGTGGACACCAGAGTGTTAATGGCTAAATATGCCAGTAGAGGAAAGGAGCACATATGCCACTATTTGCCCGACACAACTTCTGCTGTCATGCCCTATTAAAACCAGTTTACATGTGCATGTCGAATTTGATGAATATGTATGTGACCCTTTTCAGAGTCATCACTCATTGGGCTATGGCCCCCATGGCAGGAAAAACAGCACCTCTCATTAAACACAGCGTGAGTTACAGGCATGTTATGTTAATATTTCTTCAGAACTTTAGGGGGTTTTCATCTTGTTCTAATAAATCGTGTGAAGAAAAGAATTTAAAAGTATAATTGATTTTTTAAAAACCTCTTTTATTTTCTCATTTTCTTCTCGACTATTTTGTTGGGTGTGTGAGCTCTGGCAGGCTGTTTCCTGAGGAAGCTGTAGGACATACTTATGAATTGTGCTTTGGATCGCTTATTTGGGAATCCTGAGGCAGTTCTGGTCCTCAGTGGGGAGTTGAGCAAGGCCAAACAGGAGACCTCTCTGCATGGATCTTTAAAACTCGTGAAAGACAGGACTCCTTCTGAATTTTTGGAATGTAAACAAATCTTTTTAACTCATAGTTCTTACTAGGTGGTGGGGTGTATGGTAGGTACTCAAAAATGACAGCTAACTTGGTAAATATTAAGTGACAGAATTAAAGCAATTTTTGTACTAAGAAAGATAAGTGACTTTCTGAAGATTTCCTTCAAAAGAGCTAGGAAGAAATGATGATAGGGTTTTTCTTAAATAAATTCTTGTAAGATATGGTAGCTGTAACTCCCAAGATTACATCAAAATACTTAAAAGGCCAAACAGGTCTGACTACTCAGACTCACAGAGCCCACTCTCATTTCCGGCAAGACTTCAAATATTGCCCTTTTTTGTCCCACCTAGTCTTACCGGCCCTCCCATAGTGTGTGACCAAGCAGGTAACAAACTACTTGAGGACCAGAAAGATAGTTAATGCTCTTTGGTAGTGCCTCAAATGCCTAGCCAGGTGTAACAGATTCCCAAAAACTAATGTTCTGACCACTGACTCCTTTAAACCAAAACATTGAAGATCGTATCTCTAAAGATATGTGCTAATGTTTTGTATGCTCTTTAGTATGTGACCCAAAATGCCTGGACAGTTTGAGCACCAGGGAGAGATAATGCAGAGAGAAGAGAAGATTTCGAGTGCATTGATTCAGGTGCAGCCAGCCAGCTGGAAGGTAGCAGAAGTCCTGCAAAGGCTTCTAACCAAATTAGAAGCTTCGAGGTTATGTTCTAATCTTGACTCTGGATATGGGTCCATGGAACATGTTTATTTCATACCTTGACTTTCTTGCAAATTATTGAAAGATCCTCAATGTCTAGAGTTGTCTCCACAAATCATTTCATTCTACTTTCAAAGAACTGGTCTGGGTCTAAGCTGCTGCCATTTACTGGGAAAAGCTATCACTTCCTTCACCTTCAATCATAGGTCGATTCTACCTAAGAAGAAGACATAGTGTTTTGAAAAAAAAAAAAAGAGATTACAAGGTCACACACATTTCTTTCCTTGCTTCAGCATGGCCACATGCGTGTCTAGAATCTGAACCTGAGTTGTTTCACGTACTATCTGGTAGTCAGCTCAAACATCTAGGGTCCTCTTTGAATTTTCTCATTCTGGCTATGGTCTTCAGACTGACCCCAAAAGGGTGCAATACCAGACTACTCAAGATGGGAAAGTGCATTTGCCAAAGTAATAGGAGTTGAAATTCATTGAGTAGTTCTTATTGGCCATGTCCTGTTACAAATGCTTTAATTTTTTGTTTTCATATTAAGTCATTTAATCTGTGCAGACATATGATGAGACAATACTGTTATTCTGTCTACTTTAAACAAAGGACAGAGACACAAAGAGGAGAAAATATTTGCTCAGATTTGTACAGAAGTGGTCAGCAGATTCGGAGGTGCATGGAGCATTGTGTTCTATAACAGAAACTCACCAACTCAAACAAAAACAAGTAACACAGACCTACTTCCTTACTAGAGAAGTCTTCTTGCCCCTGCAGCTCTTTTGTGGATGTCAGGTTTCGTTAGCCCTGAAGAGCTGCTCACTGTTCTATCTCTGTGAGTGAGGCCACTCTCAGTGGGGTCCAGCTCTCCAGACTGAGGTAGGATCCCAAAGGCCCAAGTGGGAGCGCTTTGGTGGAATGCTTTCTCCCAGGATTCAGACCATCACTCTTCCCTCACTTGAGAGGCCCCCAGCTGGCTGAGCAGCAGCCTCTATAGCCAAAGCAATCTCCAACACTCTGTATAAATCTAGCACCAGAGCTGCCAACAGACGGTGCTGGATAAAGTCTGTTCTGCTCCCTGCCAACCAAATGGCCCCACAGCATAAGGTTCCAAGTTTTCTCAGTCTCATAAAACTTGGCTGAATGAGGCAGTGGGGCCATGAAATTTGCATTTATCTTCTGCACCTGACACTTCCCATCATGATGATAGAGTGCCTCCCTCATGTCAGAGCGCTCTTGGCTCTTAGGGAGGACAGGAAAACAGGGTAGAGGTTGGTTGTGGGGCAGGCTAATCAAAGCCAGGAAAAAGAATAAATCTGTAAGCATGAAGGATAGAAAAAAACGTATGGCAGGAAAGGAAGGCTAGGAGCTGGGGGAGCACCGTGACTTAGATAAAAGAGCATTCCAGAGCCCCTTGTGCATTTGGGTCATCAGTCATCTCTGCTTTTCAGGGACAACCTTTCTGTTGACCTCCAGCCCTGGTGTGCAGCATCCTTATAGTTGCTCCAGGGAAGCCAGTCGCCTCTTTCATAGCTCACTATTGTGTGCACGTTCAGAGTGATACTACAAGAAAGTTGACATACATCATCTGCTGGTTGTTGTAAAAAGATGATTTTGTCGTACTTTGCATTAGAATGTTTGAATGGTAGAGTGGGTGGGGGATATTTTAGTGTTTCAACTGAATGTGAAAATAAGAAAGGACAAAAACTAATACACAAGTCAAAGTTCTCTTATCTGCCCCTTTCCTCACCTTTCTTAAAAATATTTGGCTTACAGACAAACAAAAATCCTAACAAACTATAGAAGCAAAACAGCTTGGACTCCAGAGGGAGTCTAGGGTCTCAGTTCACATCCCAGATCAAGCATTTATTGGAGGCCAAAGTTCTCAGTTTTTCTTTCTCTCTCTTTCGTCACCGACAAGACAGCATATTAGTAGTATCTCACAGAATTGTTTTGAAGTTCAGTGAGATGATGTGTGCTGTGTCCCTGGCACAGTGCCTTTTGGATAGTAAGTGCCCTGTCTATGTGAGCTAATATCCTATTCTCAAGACGTTGGAGAAATGCTGGCTGTTCCAAAAACTGTGCATCTGAAGGCTCTTGGTTATTACTGTACCATAAAAATTAGTGCCTGATGTATTTTTCTTCTTTGATGTGATGGAAAGATTCATAATGTCTGAATAATTATTACAGCTAGTGATGGTAGAAGACTAGCCTTTTAAAAAAATTATAGATTTTTCCACAGAGCTCTTGTTGCTTGTCTATAAGTCACATTTTTCCCAACTGGGATCAGATTTTATGACTACCCAAACTCCTCGACCCTTTCTCAGAGATAACATGAGAAGCAGGCGCTTATGATATTCTTCTCCTTTGAAGAAATAGCGTATATCTTCCCAATAAGGCGTCATGGATGATGGGCTTGAAGTTTACTATGTTCTTGACCATCTAGGTTCATACACTGTTACAGTGATTAATGAAAGTTTGGTAACTATTTGGCTACCACCCACTTGATGTAACCCACCACTCCAAATGCTTCTTGGTTGTGTTTTATTTGGTTGTCTTATTCCTTCATTAGGCAACTATTTTCACCTCCGCTGGAATTTGAGAACTCTTCTTGGGATATTTCAAGATATGTTGCATCAAAGAAAGCTTGATCAAATGGGAGGATCATCTGTCACAGTGGACAAACAAGAAGAGGAGAAGAGGCTAATACGCAGAAATTCAGAACTAAAACTGTTGAAAGGAAAGCTACTGTTCTTCCAGATTTTATCAGGAGAATTTTTAAGAAGTATCTCCTTTTTGTGAAAAAAAATTAAGACATTGGAAGTGAATTTGAAGGTAAATCTTTTTATTGAATCATTTATTCATTTATTTACTTTTCTATGGAATATTGATTGTATGCTAATTCGTGTTAGACATGATTTAACTTTTCAGATGGTTTATACCTTTTAGAAATAGCTAAAGTTAAATTTTACTTCTTCTAAGCTGATTCAGTTGACATAAATAAATAAGCAATAAATAAAAGCTACCTCTGTAAAGTAGCCATAGGTAAGTGCCTGTGTTCCAAGTTTTGTGGATGGCAGAAGGCTAAGGTGGCGAGCAAATCTTTTCTGAAATGTGAATGTTAACAACCACTTTGTTTATTTCCTGGTTGTTTAGGAAATTCTTATTTTATTTTCCAGAATACGAAGTGAGGCTTATTATTTAACAAGAGAATAAGCAAAATCTATCATGAGCACTACAGAGATGAGTGACACAAACCAGCTATTTCTTTGAGATTCAGGAAGTATGTAGTTTATGCCATAAACTGATAGACCATTAAAAGACATTTGGTGTTGAAGTATTACCACTGAGGAGAGTATTCATGTTCCAGGCTTCGAAGTTATTCTAAAGCAGTTCTTGTGCCACAAATATAATATTAAGGTGACATGCTATACACATATCACAACAAACTAAAGGAACATTACTTCAAAAGTATTTTTACTCTCTGTGTTGAAATCTATGTGTTGGTTTTCTGTGGGTATAAGCAAATATGTTATGTATATTTTCACGCATCTATATTCATATGCATATAAATTAGATATATACATTAGTGCTAAATTTAAATAATTCACAACATTGGCACAGTGAAGAACATTTTTATTTTAACATCATCATTTAATAAATAAAATCCACAGCATAAATTATAATTATAATAAAAAGTAGACTTGATACCAGCATGAAGGTTTATAATTTTGCATATGTCTTTGTGGTAAAAGAGAGAAGAGATAGAATTTATTTACCTATTACTTCTTGAAAGAATTCATTGCAGCCCCATGAATGAGATTAACTTCAAATAAAGACCCAGTAGATTTCATGAAACAAAATGCCCCACTCCTTAAAGTTAAGAATAAGATAAAATACAGAGGAATAAGCAGAACAATAAATGAGCCAGTCCTGTAGGAAGAAATATTTTAGGTAGTACAAACAACTTTGATACAAGACTTAGATTTAAAAAGAAAAGTATGATATATTCTTGGATAGAAATAGTTAACATGATAAAATGTAAATTTTCTCTGTGTCATTTTCTAAATTTAATGTGATCTTAAGAAAATTAAAACAAGATTTTAAAAAAAAGTAGCAAACTGATCCTAAATTTCATATACAAAAAATAATGAACAAGAGTAACAATTAAAACTGTAAGAAAAAATAAATTTGAGGGCAAGTTATTCCACCCAGATGTATAGCATGTTATGAAGACCCAAAAATCTACCAGGCAGTGTGGCACGCTCCTGTAATCCCAGCCCTTGGGGAAGCTGAGGGAGGAGGATCACAAGTTCAACCCTGGCCTGGGTAATTTAGTGACTTAGCAAGACTGTGTCTTAAAATAAAAACCAAAAAAGGGCGGGGGATGTAACTCTGTCCTGGGTTCAATCCCCTGGTTCCAATACCTGGTACTACAGAACAAAACAAAACAAAACAACACCAAGATAATTTGGTTTTGGAGCATAAATAGGCAAACAAGTGAGCTAAAGAGAAACTCCAATAAAACATCCAATCACACATTATTTAATATGTGATTAAAATTCCATTTTAAATGAGTGAGGAAAGGAACACTATACAACAAATGATACTAGAGAAGCTGAAAAATGAAACAGGAAAAGTAATTTGAACCTATACCTCACAATTAACACCAGAATGAATTCCAAAGCAGTGAAGATTTAAATAATAATTAAGCCATAAAAGTACCAGGAAGAAATATGGGGAAATTTCTTTACAATTTTAAAGGAGAAAAGATATTTTTAACTATCTCAAAGTGAATGATCATAACAAAAATTGATAAATGAGATTATATAATATTGTACATACAGAGATTTATTTGGGGAGTGAGAATATAAATTCTAGGGATAAATTTAACCTAGGATGTGAAAGACTTGTAAACTAAAAATTACAAAAAACTGATGAAAAAAATTAAAAAGACCTAAATAAATTGAGCTATTCTGTATTCATGGGTTGGAAAAATTAATATTGTTAAAATAGTATTATTACTCCAAACAATCTGCTGAGTCAGTAGAATCTCTATCAAAATTTCAAAAGCCTATTTTTGTTTTTTTCTTTCTTTCCTTTTTGCTTTTTATTTGCTTATTTATTGAAAAGAAAAACAGAAAAAGTGAGCCTTAAATTAATATTCAGTAATTGGGGGCATAAAAAGTAAAACTAATATGGATTAAATAAAAACAATTGTGAAAATTTGCACTTCTCAATATCAAAACATCTACAAAGCTACAGAAATCAAACAGTGTGATACTTGCCTAAGAATGATGAATGATACAGTCCAGAAAAATAAACTTGAGAGTCCAAAAATAAACCTATACATCACAGCAAAGTAATTTTTGACAAGAGTGCCAAAACCATCCAGGGGGGGAATCTTTTAAGTAAATTGTAATGAGTCTCTAGATATCTGTATGTTTGAAAAAAAATGAAGTTACATCCTTACTTTATGTCAGATATGAAACTGAACTCAAAAAGACCAAAATAAAATGAATGAAAACTGTAAAACTCCTGGAAGAAAATATTGGAAAATATTTATTCTGTGTGTGTGCCTGAGTTTGTACTTTAAAGGATATCATTAACGAAGTAAAAAACCTACAAAGTGGGAGAAAATATTTGCAAATCATACATATGATAAAGGTCTAGTGTCTGAAACTCATAAATAACTCCCAAGACTCAATAACAAAAAGATAAACAAACAAAAAGTGGTGGACTTATTATCTTGGTCAACTTGAGCAGGAACACTCAGCTGGACTGAATTGATGTGATTCTGGGTGTAGAGGGTCCACCTGAGGATTGCTGCTGACACAACATAAAGGAGAACGGGAGCAGAAGATAGGGACTGGCTGTTTCCCAGGAGAAGCTCTGTTGCGGCTGGTTCTGGGGAACTCAGCTGTTCTCATCGCAGAGGTAGCTCGGGCCTTTCTGTCATCAGGGATGGCTGCTGTTCACTTCAGGGGAGCTCTGATCTTCATCTCTGCTGCAAGCATTGTATCCTGGTTCCAGTATGGATTTCTTCAGCTTTTTAGTGCAGACACGGATGTACACAGGACATCGCCATGGGCTCCCAGCCCTTGAATGGATCTTTTGGCTCTCCAGCATGCAGAAATGTTTTGCACTCCTGGATTTGGCTTGTGTGTGCACGAATGTTGTAACTTGTATATGTCCTGTATTAAATCTGCTCTCTTGTAAACCACTGACTCTAGAAAGGTAACTAAGACAAGCAGATAACTTTGAATGGTCATTTCTGTGAAAATGGTATACACAACCAATAAGCATATGACAAGATACTTAGTAAAATTAGCCACTAGAGAAATGTAAATCAAACCCTCAACATCTACAGTGACTTCTGACAAAAACCAACTAACCAACGAGCAAACAGAAAATAAGTGTTTCTAAAGAGTGGAGATATCAAAACTCTTGTATGTTGCTGGTGGGATTGTAAAATGGTACAGGCAATGTAGAAAACAGCTTGTCGATTCCACAAAAATTTAAATAAATGTCCGTCAGTGGATGACTAGGTAAACAACATGTGGCGAGTATATATGTTAGAATATTATTCAGTCAGAAAATGGGCTAAAGTGCTGACATATTCTGCAACATGGATGAATCTAAACAACTTTATGCTAAGTACAAGAATCCACACAAAATGGTCACATGTTGTAGAAAATGATACGTTTGAGTTATCCAGAATAGATAAATTCATAACGATATAAAGGAGATTGGTCATTACCAGGGGCTAAAAAGACTGAGGACTAGAAAATGACTGCATATAAGTATGAGTTTTCTTTTGGATTGATAAAAATGCTTTATAATTACAAAGAGGTCACGATAGTACAACATTGTAACTTTATTATATGTCACTGAATTGAGCAATTTAAAATGGTTAATTTTATGTTATAGGAATTTCACCTCCACATAAGATTTTAACGAAACAAAGGAAATTTGCACAAAGTAAATGACAAACTAAGAAAATCTGTCTGCAACCTATATAGCCAACTAAGGGCTAATTTTCCTAAATTTAGGAGTGCCTAAAAATTAAGAGAATGTGCACACATCCAGTAGGAAAATGGGAAAAGACATACTGATCAAAAATAAGACAGCCAATTCATTAACAGATAAATACAATTATCTCTTAAACATACTATACTAAGAAATATTTAACTTCTCCCATAAAACAAAAAGGATGTGCCTTAAAATTGACCTTGTAGTATTTTTACCCACAAAAGTGAACAAAATTTAAAAGACTGACAATATACTCTTTGGTAAGTCTGTGTAGAAATAGACATTCATGCTTACATGCACATGAGCTGGTACAACTCTATGGAGGATACGTTTTCAATGTGCATCAAAATTACAAATGAATATAATCAATGTCCCAGCAATTTCAAAGATAGAAATCTGTCTTATAGATATACAACATCCAGAAGAAATAACAAAAGTACAAGTTTATTCACTCTAGTGGTGTTTAATAGTAAGAAACCAGAAATACATTAAAAGTCTATTGGGGCTGGACAAATATTATTTATGGAACATCCATAAAATGTACTGTGCATACTTAATGAAAAATGAAGCAATTCTGTATGTACCAACATAAAAGGATCCCACGAGTTACTGTTAAATGAAAACAGTAGAATAGTATGTGTAAGTGCTGTGTTTTCTGTTAAAAAAAAAAAGAGGTAGAAGAAAATCTGCAAATATGTTTGTATCATTTTCATATTCTTTATTATGCTCTAGAAGATGGGGAGAGTTGTGGGGGGGTAGGACGGGGAGGGGCAGAAGGTGCTTTGAGTGTATAGGGAGGCATTGAATGGATTGAGTGGAAGGAAAACATTTTATTAAACGCTTTAAAAAATTTGAACTACGTGAAAGTATTACTTATTTAAAATTAAATACTTAAATGAACAAGACAGAAAACCTGCAATGCATACATTGGTGTGGACTTTCTCAGGTAAAAGAAGACATGCAACATAGCCATTTTATTTAACCAAGTGCAAACTTCTGAGTCTATAAAAATTGTTACAGCAGACAAAGTGTCCCAAGAACTTGTCTTCTCTACCTTTGGAAACCAAGACCTTTGTTTTTCAGGGAACTATTTTGCTAGACTAGTCTTATTACCCAGAAGTGCTGCCCTCCTCCGACTGCAGCCCATAATGATCTGTCTTCAGTGCCCAGAACTCTGCCTGACACCAGCTAAGTGCTAATGAGCATTTATTAAATGACTGAATTCCGAAAATGTCAACCTCTGTGTAAATTACTCTAGCCATAAATACTGATTTAGTAGTCAAAGAAGAATGAGAAATTATTTTAAAAAACTAAGGATCCACTTTAACTTGACAATGGTATGACTTGCAAAGGCAGAAATTTGTTTTCACCCACATGAAAATCAGATGCAGTTATCTACAGTCAGATTTAGAAAATACTGTCTATCTAAGACCCACCAAAACCCCCAAACCCAGTTTTTACCCAGAAAAGTGGAAGGCACTACTTGCATGAGTTTTCTATGTTCCTTTCTTGGACTCCTGGTGCTCTATCTCAGGGAAAGTCCACTGCTGGAGCCCCAGAGACGTACACTGTATCTTGGTGAAGGAACAAATGAAAAACGGTTGCTGCTCCTGGGTGTCTGTTTTACTCCTGAATATATTACTATCCTAAAAATCACATTTGAATAATGTTGCCTGCATTTTTTAAGGATGGAGAGTCTATCTGAGAATATCAGAATATGAAATTACAAGACCGGAAAATATGGCTTTACAAATTGCAAAATGAGAACAGAATATAGAAAGTAGAAAAATGTGTTTGGACTTGGTCTACATTTTCAATTCTAAGAGTCTATGATAGTAACACCCAAATCTCTCCCATTGTCGAATGGTGAGAATGTATCTCAAAATTTGACTTTTAAACCCTGAGACTAGTGACTCAACACTGGGTCAAGAGATGTGTATAAACATTTTTAAGAGAATTTAGTTACATAACTTGTTTTCTCTAACTTGGGTGCATTCCATGTGTTTTGTACAGAGGGGTTTTACAGAATGTATTGCTCTGGCATGAAGAGACGTCTCAGACAGCACACCCGTCAGGAGGAACAGACTTCCCTTCTCAGAGCAGATTTCCCAGGTATGATGAAAGAGTTGCACTGGGGCGTGTGTGTATCCAGGTATCACCTGTGACTGTGAGGCAAGAATGTAATGAATTTAATTCCCCAGAGAAATTCAACTCGTTTCATGAACACTGAACTCATTTGGGGAGTAAGAGGAGGGAGAAATGACTATCAAATATATCCATCTATGGTATCCAGTTGCATAGAGTATGTCAGTTAAAATATGTTAAACCAATTTCCCAGGTAATGTTAAAAAAACAGCAACATTGACAAGCAGATAGAAATCACTCATCTTGACAAGTGATTATGTAGATTAGGAAAGATGTAGGAAGTGGAGTGCATGGCTGAGGAATGGGGACTGAGAATAAATCCCCAGTTGATATAATGAATAACATGGCAGGTGTGTTCTATTCTAAGTTAACTCTCTCAGAACTTCTGTTGAGGAAACATTCAGTCATCCAAAGATGTGGGGGAGAGGCCACAAGAATGCTTTGAGGGCCCAGATATTTGGGTCTCCAGAGAAATCCCAAAATATATATCAGTGTCCTATCTTCTCAGGCCATATAGAAAACTTCTTAGTTTTCTATAACTCGTATCCGAAATGGTCTTTTGAAGCATTTTACCCTTGTCCGTATTCACATTCTTGTGTGTACAATGAAACAAAGAAGGGAGATATAAAGCGTAATTCTGTGCTGTCTTAAATCTAAAGTCTGCCAACTCCTCTCATGCTTTTCCTTCATCATGGTTTTCCTTCGTATGCTTTTCCCCTGGGTTCCAGCAGCCTTTATGACTGTGCACTTTCATACTGTCATTTGATATGTTAGTCACTTTCTTAATCACTGAGGCACAATACCCAACGACCGTGACTTAAAGAAGTAAAGATTTATTTTGGCTTATGGTTGTTAGAGATTTCATGTCCAGCTGGCTCTAAGACAGCAAGGGCATGTTACAAGGGTCTGGGAGAGGAAAGCTACTCACGTTGTTGTGGCCAGAAAGCAAAGAAGGGAGGAGCCCGGGAGGGAGCTATATCCATCTAGGTCACACCCTAGTAACCTACTTTTTCAAACCAGACTCAGTCTCCAAACAGCACCTTTATTATAAACTCAGCAGTAGATTAATCCACTAACGACCGTAGAGCCCCATGATCCAATCACTTTCCCAGAGCTCCACTCGTGAATCCATGAGGCTTTTGGAGAATATTCTAGATCCAAACCATAACATATGCTGTTTCTTGAGCATTGCCATTATTTCTTTGGCGACATAATGATATTTTCAAGAGCAAAGCCTAGTTTGGCACTTCTTTGTCCACCCAATCTCTGTCCCAGGTCTGTGCAGACCCCAACCTTTTGTGCACACCCATCTTTTTGGATGATGGCTTTCCATTAGTGACATCTTACACATATCTGTGCTTAGTAATGTGTGAAGAGCAGTATTTCAGAAATAGAGCCAAATATCTCCTGTAAACATATTTACATCTCACATTTGTCTTTTCAATAGGATATATGGCTGAGTCTGGAAATGTTTGCTCTTTGTTTTCACCTATCGAAGGGATAGAATTTATGTAATTTTCCAGGGTGGATAATTTAAAAATGAATGTGAAGCAAAATAAGTTGTGAGTGAAATCATGATTTTATTTTCTATATATCTTCCTAAATAGTCAAGAAGGGAAAAATTAGGGAAACAATTTATACCATCAGTTCACTAGGGAATGTCCCAAGCCCCAAGTACCTGGTGGTAGATAGTAAGGTTCATAAAATCCTACTCTCCTCCAGAGCAACTGTTTTCCTAGGTTTTATTTTCTCTTTTTCTCGGTTTTATTTTATTTTTAATTGACATGTAATATCTGTGTATACTTATGGGGTACCATGTGATGCTTTGTTGCACATACATATTGTGTAATGATTAAGTCAGGATATTTAGCAATATCTAGCCCCAAAATGTTTATCTTTTTTGTTTTATACAGTGAGGACATTCCAAATGCTCTTTCCTAGTTTTGTGAAATATATAATAAAAATAGTATTTTTAAAATGTCCATTAGTATATGAATGGACAAAAATGTTTACATACAAGTGACATGGCAACATGGAAAAAACCTGAGGGACATTATATCAGATGAAATAAGCCAGGAGCCACCTGAGGAAGAACCGTTCCTAAGTTCGTGATGGGCTTTGGGGTGTTTTGAAACACCAGCATGTGTTTCCAAGACTGTGTATTTATATACTCTCTACTGACAAAGGTAAGGAGACTTCATGTCATAGTCCTACATAGGTCAGTGACCTAAAATATTAAGATAGTCACTTAGAACGCCACAATCCATTTATTAATACTTTTGTAAGAGTCACATCATCTAATTCTAGATTATAGGAAATATTACAAGTTATTTATTCATTTAGTATACTTACACAGAGCAACTCCCAGATGCCAATTATAGTTGTGGGGCAATAAGAATAAATAAACTTATAGAAAGAAAATGTTGGAAGCATTTCTCAGTAAACAGAATTTGGTTGAAGTGACTCTCCTTTAAGATTTCTGGTACTGATTTAACACTTTGTTCTTTTGAAGGTTGGTTATCACTACTAGTATATACTTGTAATTGAGTTACCATAATAACTATAAATCACTTCAATTAACATTAACTTCTATTGTGGCAGATATAATTAAGCATACATATGTGACTATTTCTGCCTTTTACAATGAGCTTTCGTAGTAATCACTATTGAAACTACAGTATTAAGTATAATTACTAAGTAATCCACTAGAACCCAGAATTGCTTTATAATTATATGATATTTTCCTAAGCATATAGCATGTAGTTAGGTTGGGAGTAAAATACAATAGTGACATTTAGCAATCCATTACATAATTGATGAATCTCACTAATAAATGAGAGTTAACATCCATAAATGCTAGGCATTTTAAATTCCAAAATAAAGCCAATCACTCAATCATTTTTTGAAAAAAAAAAAAGACACCTTTTTTATAACTCTAATTCCAAGTGGAAAAACTGCCTGAACATATGAATCCTATAGTTTTGGAGTCCAGAGGAAAACAGATGACATTCATTGTCTATATCAAAAAGCAAGTGTATGTTTAATATACTAGAATGAGATTTAGAAAAACAGTTATATCTTGGTTCACGTCTAATTTTTGGCATGTAGGTCGAAAAGCTTCTAATAGAAGCTTTGGGATATGTTTTCCAAAAAACTATTTTCAGCTATGAAATATATTTTTTAGCAGATGCAGAATTCACATTTAAAATTTCCCTTTGGGGAAATTGTGTTTCCTCAAGGCCTAGGACTTATTACTTAACAAAGAAGCTCGTTATAAAATTTCTCAAAACATTATAGTAATCTGTAAGGCAGAAAAAAATATAAAGCAGATAGCAATGCCCTGATTTTCAGTGGCGCGGAGAATTAGAAAACTGAAATTATTTAGTAAGGTGTATTGATTTCCTAGAGCTACTGTAACAAATTGCTGAAAATTTGGTGGCTTAAAATGACACAAATTTATTCATGTATAGCTGTTGAGGCCAGAAGTCACAAACCAACATGCTGCAAGGCTTCTTTCTTTTCAGCGGTGTGGAGGGAGAACATATTCCTTACCTCTCTAATTACTGTTTGGTGGCCATCGACTGTCCTCAAAGTTCCTTCGTTTGTACTTGGCATCATTCTGGTCTCTGCCTCATGTTCACATCCCTTTTTCTTTCTGTGTCTTATGTATCTATCAGTCATCCATCCTTGAATTTAAAGTCTTCCCTAATTTCGTGTGATGTCATCTTGCAATCCATAATTTAATTACTTCTACAAAGACTCTTATTCCAAATAATGGAATTCTATGTCTAGATACCTTTTGGAGGATCCAGTTAATCCACTATATAAACTACTAATGAGATATAACATTTCAAAAGAATTCTGAGTTGTGGTGTATCCAAATGAGGCTGCAGTCTTAGAAACAAATCTTAGCCCTAGAACTGAACTCTCAAGGTAGGGGAGGCCTCCTCCTACCATTTGACTTGTAGGAAATTATCACTAATTTAAACAAAAAGCAACTAATGTCAGGAGAGCTAAACAGTTTAATGATTAGAATCGTGAGTGACATGGCAGAAGAGAGGCAGAATGTGAGTCACTGGCTTCCTGTAGAAGGACTTTTTTCACTCCACTTCTTTCCACAGAGAAGGGATGTCCCTTAGATAAAGGGTCATGCCTTGTATAAAGAGGAAAGAGAAGAAACCTGAGAGCATTTCAGGAGGCAGTAACTGGACGCTGTGTGGTGGGATTCCTCGTATCTGACCACCTTAACATCTCACTAAGATTGAAACTACTACCTTATCTTTATTTCACCCATTCAACCACTACTTTCGTCTGTGCTCCTTTTATCACTGCCCATTTAGCCCTAAGAACAACATCAAGTAAATATATTTGAGTTGTAATGAGCTAGACTGATTCAATTATAGGTGGGTGTTTTGGGACCCTGCCTAGGTTTGGTTGGCGCGTGCATAATTTATGTGCCTGGAGATTTGTTTTGAAAGTGTATCTATCTCAGTTTCAAAGTTCAGCAGCGTTGATTAATTAATTGAACATTTGGAAACATATTTACAATCTTCGAAGGAAAGATAGAGGACATGCACATGAGATCCAAGGTAGCACTTCTAACAGTCTGTCAGAATCCCATCATCACTTTTGAATGGAGATAATACTGGAGGCTTCCATGGGTCACAGGGTCTTTGCCACAACTACTTAATGGTACTATTGTAATTGGAAAGATACCACAGACGATACATAAACCAATGGGTGCAGCTGTGTTTCAGTAAAACTTTACAGAGCAGGTGGTGGGCTTGACTTGCTCCATGGATATAGTTTGCTGACTTTTGTTTTTAAGCCAGAATGTTGAAAACTGTCTTCATCTGTACAACACCAAACCTTCTAGGATGATTTTCATATTTCAGTCAGTGGTGACTCTGCTCTTTTATTTAGCCAAGCTGAAATTACTGGCGAGATCTTTCTTTCCTTTGCTATCCACAGCTAAGCAGTCTTGGCCTTTGAACACATTATTTCCACTCCTACAATTGTCTCCTTGGTTCAGAGAAGTCCTCATTACCAAGGATTATTCCAGGTACTTGCCTTACTTGCTCTCTTGCTTTTAATTTTTGTTTTGTTTTGTTCTGGTTTGGTTTGGTTTTTTGAGGCAGGGTCTCACTGCATAGTTCAGGCTGGCCTTGAACTCACTATGTAGCCCAGGTTGGCTTCAAACTCACTGTGATCCTTCTGCCTCAAACCCATGAGTGCTGGGATTACAAGCATGCGCCACCGCACCCAATTAATTGTTTTCCTTCTTTGATACCCTTTATAGGTGGAACTGTCCTTTTCAAATATAGCTCAAAAACATTCCATACATGAGGATCTCACGGAGTAACATATGTTAAAGCTATACAGTACTACAAAATATGAGTAACAAAATCCATAATAATAGAAAAAAATAGAGAATATCATTCAGATCATTTTGTCTGTTATTCATAAGTTTAAAGTCTGGCAACAGTTAAATCCAAAACAATTGAGCAAATATGTATTGGCCGAAGAGCAAAGCATGTAAGAGAGTGTCCCTGAGAGCATTAGTCAGCTTTCTTGTTGATGGACAAAATACCTGACACCCTCAATTTAAAGGAGGAGGGTTTATTTGCCTCGATTTGGTTTCGGATGATTCAGTTCATGGTCGACTGCCTCCAAGGCAAGAAAACTGTGGCAGAAGGGTGAGGTAGAGTAAAGCTGCTTACTTCTTGTTGGTCCAGAAGCAAAGCGGGCAAATGGCTGCAGAGAGGAAGGGTCCAGCGACTGGAGATAGATCCCAAGGCCGAGGCCGTACCTTCTCGACCTACCCGGACACACCTAGGAGTGTGCTTTACTAATCCCAGAGGAGGCTCCCAAGCCAACCAAGCTGACGATTACGCTTAACCATCATATCGAGCTGTTCGCTTTTGAATCTCAGTTCCATAAATACTAGCTATGAACTGCTTATTTACCTTCATACAAAAATGAAGATAGTACCAGTTTGTATCTCTTAGGATCGGTGTGAAGATTAAATAACTTTCTTGTAGACAAATACTGGCACATCATTAGTACCTCTATATTTTCTTGATTAATGTTGTCGTTCTCACCATTAGCATCATCAACCAGAGACATGCCAGCCCCGTTACTAGTGTTAAACATTGAATTCTTTTCAGGAACTAGGTGCTATTCTAGGAAATGTAGCAGTGAGAAATAGACTAAGTTTCTGCCATTCTTATGCCTGATTAGTCACCAGTATATTCAACAGGTATTCACAGAATGTCTTTGGTGTGCCAGGCACTTCTAGGTATTGTGACAACTATTTGTTAAGATTGACAAAGTCCCTGCTCTCATAAACTTGTATTTATTCACGTAGGCATGTCTCTTCATCTAAATTATGTGACCCTTAGGTCCACTAAATGTATCTTAATCATCCCATGTTCTAAGAGCCTTTCAGAATGTTTATCACATAGATATTTATATCATAAATATTAAATTAGTGAATGAATAAATGAATGACTGAATGAAATGAATGCCTACATTTGTTAGGTATAAATAAGTCAGCATGAACTGATGAAGATGAATGGACTTGAACTCAGCCATCCCAGTCAGAAATATATCACACACCATTCCACAACCTTCCCATGGAGGACTCTAACATTCACCCTGCCTTCCAAGTGGAAGGCCTGGGTTTTCCAGGCATTGTGGTTGGGGAGGGAAATCCTTTCAAGAAACAAGATTCCAAAGGAAAAAGGTAAACAGAATATCAGGACTTGTATAATTTGTAAAAACAATAAAATAAAAGTAGACGTCTGGCTAGATTAGTCAACTCAACTTTACATTCTACTTCAGGTAAGAATGAAATAATGAAAAATGTGAAACCTCTAAAATAATAAAAATGACATGGGGACTATATCTAAAAATACCTTTTGAACTCTTGCCTGAATTAAGTTTTTCATTCTACCTTGAATAAGAATGATACTCAGAGATATACAAAAATGTAAGTAAAAAAGAAAGATCATACCTAATAACACTTTGCAATGTGTAGAAATAAATAAAGGCCAATCAGCACTCCTGGAAGGAGTGTCTGCTGTAATTAGGTGTGAGGTAATACAGCTCGTACAGGTAAAATCATGCCCAGGTATTAGGGAGCATAGAAGAGAGCAGAGAAACTTGGGCTTTTTTCTTGTGCAGCTTGAGGAACACTTAAAAACTTTATATGTTTTAGTAAAGTCTGGAGTATATTGTTCAATCTGGAAGATAGTTCTTTAAACATGTTTTGAAATCCAGTCTCACCGATTTTCCTTGGCCATGCTTATGGGAAGTCTTATCAGCAGCGAAATGGTTTTATAGCGAAATGATTCAGAGACCTTTGGGCTGCCCCTTCATGCAAATCATCCGGCAGCATGCAAATGGGAGCAATGATATCATCAGCAATTGCAGAATAAAATATTTTCATTCTTCTTGAATAGAAAAAAAGGCTATAGAAGCGTTCCAAATCCTAAAAACCTCACTAGTCAAGTAAGAATTGTCTAAAGTCTTCGCGAAAGCTCAGGGAAGAAGTTAACCATCTTAGCCTCTATTGACATAGTGTTTGAGATAAAATTTGCATTCTATATAGTATTGGCCTCAATTTCTGCAAGGGAAAAAATGCAAAAATTCCTGGTTGTTATTTTATGTTTCATTAGTAAATAAGGTATGGACAGGCAGGTGAATGGAAAATGAGAAGCTGTAGCCACAGCTTATACCTTTGTGGCTTGGAAGACGCTTTAAGATTCAAACATGAATTATGCATGCTTTAGGAACTCCTTTAGAGATCAGACTGGAAACACAAGAGCTATTTCTGGCAAGACAATACAGCTGGTAAGTCCCCGTGTGAGCTGGTCTGTAGCAAGTAAAACTTTGAGTTAACTGGGCTCCATTTTAACGAGAGGGCCAAACACATATTGCAATTTATGGTGAGACAAAAAGTAAGAAAAAAAATGGAAAGAATGAAAGAAAGAAGAGAGAGGGGGAAAGGAAGAGAAGAAAGGAAGGAGGGAAGGAAAAAAGGAAGGAAAGAATAAATCTCCCTCATTCAGAGATAAATTTTACATGAAACATTGTTGTAAGACTATTTACATTCCATAGTCATTAGGAAATAAAGAGGCTACTTGCAGATCTATCTTCCCAAAGAACAAATTGAAAATCCTTTCTGATCAAATCTCTGTGCTATGATTTTCAGTTCTGTCAGGTGCCACAGAAAAATGGTGCCAAGTTAGCATATCTATCCACTCGATGACTGATGTGTACTCTCTGGAATTTGGATACGGAAGCTTCCTTTCAACTCTGTGTAGCTGTTATAGTTCTAATTTGTATTATATGAATTTATATTTGAGGGAGATCAAAATAGAGGCCAGAAAATCAGTTCATTTGAGGACGTGATTTTTAAAGTTATTTCTGTAGAGAGGATATTGCTATCTTGTAATGAATTTATTGCTTATAGTTTAAAATACACACCCATGTGTGTGCACATGCATGTGCATACACATGAACAGACACACACACTAAGCAGGAAAAGGACAGGTGAGATCGTTGCTGCACAAAATGATCCACAGCTTTGTATCAAGATTGTCTCCTTTTCAAGTCATCGTGTCAGTAATGTTTAGATACGTCAATTATTTTAAGATTTTTAAAAAACGTGCATTGTAGCTCACATGGAGGAAAAAAGCTGTCTAGGAAAATTAATACAATTCAGCTGTGACGTTGTGTATGAGAAAGATATAGTGGTCCAGCTTCTTCATCACATTGGGAAAAGGACTCCGTTCCCTTTCTTAACCCAAAAGGAAAGGAAACATTACGACTTTTGGTGCATTCTGATAGCAAACTCTCCTTGGAAGAAGGTAGCATGCCATTTCTACTTGGGCTTCGTTCTGCCTGGAAAAGAAAGCTCACTGTGGATATGTGAAGACCAAAGTGACTGTGTTTTCAAATAACTGTGGACTAGCCAGCCATGGCTTTGGAAGAATGCACAGGTACAGGGAAGACAGTCATCGGCTGGGCCGCCTGAAGTGCCAGGACACCACTGCAGACAGCATGGTGGGGGGTGGGATGGTTCCTGCAAGGATCTTTGGACAGAGTACCGTGGTCAGAAAAAGATAATAAAGAGGCTAGAACATGCACCATCTGGTCTAACAGAAGGGAAGATGGGAAACATCAACAGGGAGTTAGAATTGTTCTGGAAAGCCAGACGGTGAAACATTGATTAAGATTATTTTGTTGATTAGGTGATAGCCTGTGATTTATGCTACAGACAAGGAAAACTAAATCACTTGTGTGTGAGAGAGACCAGAATATGCTATACAGCCACAATTTTATCTGACTCTGGGAGTTTCAGAAAAAAATGCCTGTCAAGGAGAAGAGGCCAAATGAAGATGAAGAAGCAAGGCTTCCTGAGGGTGTAGGAGCTGTGCGTTCTGTGGAAGAAAAGGTGTGGAGATCCAACTGGTTCTCAAGTGTTGACAGAAGGCCAGGGGACACTGGGGTAGGATATTACAAAAGGCCTGCTCCCTCCTCCCTCTTCTCTCTCTCTCTCGCTCTCTCTCTCTCCCTCTTCTCCCTCTCCCTCTCTCTCCCCCCTTCTCCCTCCCCTCCATCTCTATCTCTTTCGTTCTTTTTCTTCTCAGAGATTTCAAAGGTCCTGATTTTAGAGGCATTCTGGAAGACGTTTAAAGAGAGACCAGGCCAGTCTTCCTCAAAAGCTAGTGCTGGTGGAACTCACAGGACCAGAGTTCACTAAGGGATGGACAGACTACTCAGATTAGAGGTCAGTGTATAAGATGCTGAATCAGATGCTGCCATCTGAAATTTCTGGTTTCCTGGGATAAGTAGAGCTATATTTTTTTAATTTCTAACATGTAGTTGTTACAGTTTTCTCTCGCCTCTGTCTCTATCTGCCAGTATTATTTTCCATTCTTCCCAATAGAGGTCTTTTCTTCACAACTGATAAAGGTGATAGTGTAAAGTTTTAGTTCTCAGAATGAAACAAAACTTCTTACTGATTAGTGATCCTCACATTTCTGCAAAATGTTTGAGTTTAGCAAGGAGAGAAAGAGAGACTTTCTCCAAGATTATTAGCTAATATGTGTGGAGTTCATATTTAAATACTGTCTGGTTTTAAACTTTGTTTATTACTGCTCCATGCTGCCTCAATGATTTACCTCAAATATTTTATATTGAATTATAGAGATGAGAAAACAACAGTTCAGATAGATCAGTGCTTTCTATTAAGCATTAGAATTAGACTTGACTTAAAAGTTTGGGCTACAAATCTAGCTCCTTCTCCTATAACTACCCACCCACTATAAGTGTGTCCAACAAATGATGAGCATGCTCTGGGAAAGAATACCATGATGCATCTCTCCCTCCGATAACATATTTTTATGAGAAGCAAGTTTCTTGGTAATCCAAACCTGTCATTTCTCTCTTTACAAGAAATTTGTCACATGGAAATATTTGTAAGGCGTTAACTTATCAGTAGATGGTACTTGAAACACTCATTTTCCTTCTTGATGACAGTAAATGTCAATTGCTTCTTAGGCTAAGGGCTGCATTTTTAAATAGAAAGCTGGAGCTTGAGTGTGGGCAACTGTCCTGTTGCTGTGGCTGTCAGTTTATTCTGGTGAAGAATCATGAAGGGTGCTCTTATGGCGACATAGGTTAAGAATCCATCTCATCAGCAAGAGGGCACCTGTATGTATCTCTATTCATTTCCCCCATTTGATCCCAAACAGTTGCAAGAGGATAGCATCAAGTATCAAAAGTGTTACCTTTGGCGATACAGAAAGTTGCGCTGAATAGAATTATCACCTTGAAATTACAGGGTAAAACTCCCTTTACGAAAACAGATTAAAGACAAATTAGACTCTGGGCCAGGTCACTCTGATTGTTAATTAGTGATAATGGAAATACAATTAGCATAATGAGTTCCAATTACTGTATATGGAGAAATATGAGCATACTGCTTTCATAAATCTTGGTTACAGAAAAAATAAAATGCATCTGGTTTAACAAAGCATGCCCTTCTCTTCTGCAGAAACCTTCCTGGTAAATATCTTTCTGTGAAGCTAAATCCTTGCTCGGATGGGTTGTGATTTGGGGAAAAAAAAGGCAGCAGAATGGATTTGACCCGTCTGATAGCTGAACAGTTTTGTATTAGCTCAGCTTCTGTTTTAGGCTTCCTAGAAAATCTAACCATCTGTTTCTCCAATTGCAGGTTAAAAACACTGGGGGAAATCATAGACCATTGCATCAAATATGCTTATTGTCTTTGGAATGTAGATGAGCCCCTCTTTCTGCTTTTGATAAGCTGTGAAATTGGAAAGTCAATTATAGTCACATATTTACATAAATATGAACAGTTTTTTGAAAACTCAGTATAAGAATGAGTGTATGAGAAGCAACAGCTTTCCAAAGGAGTATAGTAGCTTGCCTGTAGGTGTGTTAATGCAGTTATGTTTTAAAAGGGTTGCACTGGAAGGTCTGGGTAATTTATTTCTCCTATGGTCTTCCACCTTCTTGCGTCCTTGTTGTAGTAACTGTGGGTCTTCACAGTCTTAGAATGTTCGTCAGCACAGTATGCCAGTTCTGTAGTCTTCTGTCATCAACTCTCCCTTGCTGTTTTTCATGATCGGAATGCTCTGCTGTTGACAGATTACATTCCAAGGCTGGTTAAAGCGCAGGCCATTTGGCCAATGAATGGTAATGAACGTGGACTGCTCAGCCCACACAGGTGACATTACACCTTACACCAGGGGAATGTGCCATCTTCCTTGTTGTACCCTGTAAATCTGATAGATGCTATTAACCTTTCCAGCAAGTCCCCATGGATCACTGCAATGGTGAATCTCAGTGGTAATTGCTAAGACAAAAATGCCCCAGCATGCCTATATTCCTTGTAAGGATCTATGAAATAGGCAAGTTGGCTACTCAAGTGTCTTTTCCCCAACTGCTCACATGATTTACTCTCAGCTGTCAGTCTGCACCCAGCCTCCGTGCTTCTGAGTCTCTCAGACACACACACAAGTAGCAGATTTTGCAAAGTACTTAGAGCAATTCAACCTTCTCTTTTTTTCCTGAAGATGATTTTGCTGTAGAATAGAATGGCATATATCCAGACTAGAGGACCTATTAAAATAGCTGAGCTCATGGAGGAGAAAACTTCTTGTCCTAACCTTTATGATTCAGAGCACACTTTCCATCAGGGCTTTGATTGTGGTTGTCATATATTTTACCTAGTCAAGTCCCCTCCATCTGTCTGGAAGCATTTGTAAACTGGATTATTCAATAAAAGAAATGCTTGTCAGGCATCATTCTCCTTCGGCAGTTTGAGATGCTTTCTTTAAAAATGGCTTTCACACTACCACTATCTCTTCTTGAAACACACACACACACACACACACACACACACACACGGAGGAGCAGAATCCAAATGATCATTGACTCCTTGTCATTCCGTATTTATTATGGAATGTATAGTGGCGCTGAAGAAGACAAGCTTCTCTCCCTAGTATCTTTATTATTAAAGTATATATTAGATCTCCACTTCTTTGTAGATTTAAACAAGGAAAGACAATGCTCTGAGAGGCGCAAGAGGAATCCTGGGAAAAAACTAATGTGAAAGTACTGCATCAATAGGCATGAGAATGTGTATTTGATGAATTCTAATTACGATGGCTTCTTAATAAATAACTCCTGGAGAGGTCTTGGGAATATCATTGGGACTTTTGGACTTTGTCTTACTTACTGGACAGGTTAGGCATCCCAAATTCAAATATCAAAAACCTGAAGTGCTACAAAATTCAAAACTTTTTGATTGCTCACATGATGTACAAGTGGAAAATTGCACACCATGAAACTTTGTTTCATGCACATAATTACTAAAAAGATGTTTTAAATTTACCTCTGGGCTATATATATAAGGTGATATATAAGACATAAATGAGTTGTGTAATTAGACTTAGGTTCTATCCCCAATATATATTGTTATGTGTGTGAAAAAACAATCCAAAATCTAAAACATCTCTCATACCAAGCATTTTTAAGTAAAAGAGATGTCCAATTTATACAAGGGAATATTTTTGAGACAGGATCTCACTAAGTTGCTAAATTCCCAGGGGTCAAACTTGTGATATCCCAGCTTCAGCCTATCAGAGCCCACCAGACGCAGGTGACACAAGAGATTTTCCTTAGTGTTTGCTAAATTTATTTCAGTTCTAACATTCTATAATGATAAGGACAAAACCCCTAGCTCAGGAGATAGAACAAAAAGACATGTTGAAGACCAGTCACCTTTACCTACCTGAACCACTTAGATTTAGCTCTTCCTAACATAAGACTCCCTATACAATAAAGCTTTATGAGTCTATCCAGGGTTGGTAGTCCACGGAAGGCTTCCAGTCTTAAAGGCCCCTCGTGGTTCGAGATTGCAATAGGTGATCCAGCCTGCATATGCGTGTTCTGCACAGGAGAAGCAGGAATTGGAGACAAAAGAGTGAGCTGTAAACATAGTCCTTTAAAGAAGTTTCCAGGCATCTCTACCTAATGACTTCTGCTTATAACTCATAGACAGCAGCCCTTGTGAGGGAGGATGGGAAATGAAGTATTTTGCCTGTGTACATTGTTTTCCAGAACAAACGCAAGTTCTATTATTAAGGAAGAAAAGAAAAATGGAGTTCCAGGTAGGCAACTAGTAGTGTCTGTCTTGCTATCCCTTTCTCTCTCATTTCTCAGACTTTTGCCCTGTGCCACTTGGACCTGGAAAAAAAGACCCTCCAAGGTATAGAAATAATTATTTTTCATCCTGTAACCATGACTGTGGCAGTAGATGGTCAAGTCTCATCATACTTGAAGCCCACTCCTTGAAAATCAAGCCCTGCCAGTTAGTATATCACAGTGAAAATTTAAAAATTAGTTTACACTTCTAAAAACAATTCTTATTTATATAAGGCATTAAAGTGAAAAGAAAAATATTTTATCATGTTATTACACAAAGTAGTTTTACACAAAATAGTTTTTTCCATTTTAAAACGAAATCCTATCTAATTGAAAATAAGTAAGCTGAAAAAGTCTAGTCAGTTTTCTAAAGTCATCTATATTTACACAAATAATTAAATAGATTTTACTACAACTAGTTTTATTGGATTGTAAATAAGGATTTATTTTACTGTCTGTCAGTGTTCCTTTGGATAAAAATTGTTTATCAGTCTTTCTAATAGAAAATTATCTTGTATACGCATGCAATTTTACAAAATTCAAAGTTACCTGAGGACTTTTAGCATGAAGTATTCAGTCTCCTACCAAAAATATTAACTTCCCCCCCAAATTTAGTCAATGTCATTGTTCTTTTCAGATATAAAATTGTAAAATGTGAACAGACTACCCAGATAACATCTGCCAATCCATGAATCCCAAATTAATTTTACTTCTTGGTTGTGGACTTTTCAAGGGTTTTATTGATTTTTTTTTTCTCCACTTATTGTTGGGCATACAGCGAAATATAGAGGAGAATAAGCATGAATGGTCTTACTCCGTGGAATTGTTGTGTGGAAGATGGACCTTTGGTACTCCGGCCTTCTGCAGGTTACATTGATGAAATGGGACAGTGTGGATTCCCATTCCACTGTCATATTTCCTTCTGGCCTACGCTACTCCATAAATTAGTTTTCTCTAGACTTTAAGAAAACCAAAACACATAGAGTTGTTTTTTTGGTTTTTTTGGTTTGTTTTGTCATGCAATGACCATCTACATTTAGACTAATAATTTATTTTTGATGAACCAACATAGAACATCAGTTAAAGATCGTGGCTGCAAATAACAAAATGTAAGCCAGGCTAAATTAAGCCAAAGTGAATTTATTGGAGGTATCCAGGCAGTTCACGGAACTCAATGCGGGAATGGAGACCTAGGCAGAACTCAGACAAACCTGAGACAGGCAAGGAGATGGCAGTGCCACAATCATCACTTAAATCTCCGGCTCTGTCAACACCCCCCGTGCTCCGTCTACAGCTCACGCCCAGGGACAGAGACTCCGCTTGGTCTAGATGTGGGACATGCTTACTCCTTGGCCAAAGGACAACTGAGCCGTGTGCTCTGGTTAACAGCAAACTTGGTGGTGGGCAAATGTAGGCAGGGTAATTTCCCCAGAAAGGTATTGCTTTGGTCTGAAATTAGATGAGTGAATGTCATGATTTTTCGTAAAGAACTACTACTTCTTCGACTTTAATGTGTATATGAATTTTCTGGCTTGTTATTAAATTTGACACTCGGATTCAGTAGATCTGGGCCAGGATCTGAGATTTTATAGTCCCTATAAGCATCCAGGTGAGACTAATGTCTCCCTGTAGACCACTGTTTGAGTTGTAAAGCTTTATAACAGTGAACAGCTGACAGGAGGCGTGATCAGAAAAATGGTGAATGTTTACATTTTAAAAAATTTATTACAGTAAAAGACACATCGGCACTAATCCACCTCAAATTACTCCCCCTTGTATCAAACACTTATCTCATAGTTCTTGCCGCTTTCTTAAATAGTTCTGAAAGGCTTTCTTCATGTCTTTAGTTGCACTTCCTGGTTGCCCCAATGCCTTCAAACAACTCAAAATGTTTACCTTTCATGGTTATTTTGACTTGGGGTAAGAGTCAGACATCTTACAGTGACAAATCTGGTAAATAGGGTGGATGAGGACACACCATATTTTTACGAGCCTGCCTCGCCATTGGATGGCACTTGGCAGCAGCATTCACTGTATTTTTGATCGCACTCATTAAGACACTCACAAATGAAGACTTCCAGAACTGCTTCAAAAAGTGATGAGAATGATGGGGTAAGTGTGTTCCAAGGGACGGAAAGTACTTTGATATTCTGAGGGGAATATATAGCAGTATGTCTTTTACTGTAATTTATTTTTAATTTAAACTTTTGCTACATTTTCTGATCTCTTACCTTCACATTTCTTCTTATTCATATACGTATATTAATATTGTACTTCAAGTATGTAAATTGGATAATTTCCACATGCATTTCTTTTTTATTGAATACATATTTATTAGCATTTAAGTGCACTTGTGTATACAGACTCATGTAGCAATACCAAGCCTCACTGTCCCCACCAAGGAAGTTTCCCAATCTTTCTTTTGTTTCTTTTGGGACTGCTATTGTAATTATTAATTTGTTGTATTTCCACTCACAAGTTTTGCCTGTTCTTCTACGTGATAGAAATAAAATAGAATGTCCTCTTTTGTGTCTGGCTTATCTCATTCAACATAAAATTTAAGACATCCATATACTTGCAACTGTGACTTATTCCGTTATAGTGCTGAGTAGCATTCCGTGCTTGGTGATAAGCCAAAATGCTTATTACTCTTCCCTTTGATGGACATTCAGGTCATATTCAACTTTTTGCCATTATGAGTACATTGCTATGAATATTCTGAGACAAGTCTTTTTACGAACTTTACATTTTGTTTCTTTGGAGTAAGTACCCGGAAGTGAAATAGTTGGGTCATAGGGTGTGTGTTTGCTTCACTTTTTAAAAGCCTGAAAAATAATTCTTTAGAGTGTTTCTACCATTTCACATTCCCACCAGCAGTATGTGAGAGAATGCAAGTTCATCTGCATTTGGTGTTGATGGTCTTTTTAATTTTATTCCGTCTAGTGTAGTAATAACTCATTGTGGTTTTAATTTGCTTTTCCTTGATGACAATCCATGTTGAGCATCTCTACATAAACATATTTTCTTTTAATGTTTTACTTAATCTCATTCCACCTATAAAATACAGTCTGCCTTTGAATCCGAAAAACATTTTGTTTACAATCCAGCCACATGATAGAATTCCAGCTTGATTTGTAGTTGCTCTTTTAAATTATGCTCATCTTCCACTATCATTCCTAACTGAGAATTTTGGCTCTCAGTCTCTGAGTATGGGCCGGTGGACATGGTAACAATATTTTTTCATTAAAAATAATGCCCAGTCCTTTCTCTGATGGTATTTAAATTTGCCATCCCAGGCTCTTGTACTCAAATACATTGATAGTGTCCCATGTGTGTTCTCTGACACTTGGGTGTAATTGTGGTGAACTTTGAATTCCCATCTTAAGGTCAGTTATTAACTATTGATGGATTCTCCTTTTCTCCACTTAATGCTAAAGTATTCATACTAACCAAGACAGATGGGAGCAGCTAAGGAGTTTTTCAATGCCATTGCTGTGTAAGCTGTCTTTTGCTTCCCCTATGTGAGAAACTCAAAGCAATTTTGTAGAGACGATCATTTATTCAAGGTAAGGGAAAAATGAAAAGAAAAGGAAGAAAGCTCCTACATCCATTTTCAACCCTCACCCCTGCTAGTTTTCAAAGACTCATATACTTTTCCTGGAACACAGTTTTCTTGTCATTAAAGATGAGAAAATGGCATCTTTGATAACAACCTTGGCTGACCCACTTTGGAGCCAAATGGGACCCAGGTGTAAGAAAAATGACCAGGATTTCAACATCCCGGACAGTCACCCTGACAAACAACGGCCCGATTTTGGATTTCCTAGGAGGCGGAAGCATGCCCTCTGAGATTTATAAACACATCCATAATAAATGGGAGGCTGAAGTTTAAACTGTTATGGAGCCTCCTGTGCTGTGCTGCCGAGGTCTCCTGTGATTTAGAGAGGTGACATTTACTGTGTGCAGACCTATTATTCAGAGTGACTGTTTGTGTATAGACAATATTTTAAAATGGCTTGCTGTAGATGAAAAATTCTTATTAAGTCAGAAAAACAGTTTAAGTAGGTAACACTCTCTCAGTTTAGTCTGCTATAAGTCTTACTGTCTTGCCACATGGAAAGTGCTTGGGGTGAGAGGCAGTGACTCCTCACAGGCACTAGCTAAAACACTATCTCCAGAGCCAACAGAACTCAGGGCTTGAGCTGGGACCAAGAAACTAATCGTGTCTGAAGTTCAAGCAGGAAGCATTTCCTTGCATTTGATCTTTTAGTGCGGTGCAGCTTTCCTTTCAGACTAGTGTAGTACTGTGGCCCCACCGATACTGTGTGATAGGAAAACACTGGAAGTCTACAACTCGAGGTTAATACTGTACTAACTGCCAACTAGTAGCATGTTCTCATAGATATTCATTAACCTGTATGAACCTCAATTTCTCTAATTCGTAAAATTTAAGAATCAGATTGATTTCTAAAATCCAGGTAAGCTACCACTCGTTATATACTCTTAAGGAAGAATGCTTATCAGTCTCTAATAGCTTACAACATTTTACAGTCCCTCAGAAAGATTCTTGTGGGGGTTGGACATTTAGCTCAGTGGCAGAGCGCTTGCCTCACCAAGCACAAAGCCCTGAGTTCGATCCCCAGCACCACCTCCACCCAAAAAAAGATTCGCCATGTCACTCCTCCTCATTTCCACCCGATCGCTGTCCCAAGAAGGAGGTAGAGCGATCATGGTGCCCCTTTTTTTCAATAAGAGAACTAAAGTTCAGAAGTTGGCAACCACGTCCAAGATCATGCACTGGCAGAAACCACAACCCCACATTTTGCCTCTTAATTTAAGACTGTGTCATCACATTTCTGATACCTCTGGCCTGCCCAGAAAGCCCTGGAAATGACTGCATATCATTCACTTGAAGAAGATAATCACTGCACTAGAGATATGGACGAGAGAGTAGGAAGAGGACAAGCATAAACTCTGTTCTCAGCTGGGCTACATTTCTGGAACAGTCAAGCGTGCCTCTGCCTAATCAAACTCTACCCAATTTTAAAGTCCAAACTCAATTTATCTTCCCCCAGGAAGCCTGCTATGCTCTGGCCTCCAGGCTCCCTCCCTTCTGGACGGCTACTTGATCTCCATGTCCACGTTGGTGCAAAACACATCTGTATCTTCTTTTTATCTTAGTACGTGTGTATAGTATGTTTACTTTTGCAGGCATATACAGTACCTTATTTCTTCCAATTCCTTAGTAAACTGTGTATGAGAAAGACTTGTAGATTTCATTAGTAGTTACACACACAGTATTAGTTCACAGTGAGAAATCGATAATGTGATCCATTTGTCAGCCAGAGCACTACATCGGCTTGGATGAGGGCAGTACTCAGAACCGTACGCTACTCTGCTGTACTTGTAGTGTTAATCTAATTAGAAGCTCTGATGTTACAGCCTTTCTTATCTAGCAAATCTGCAAACATGTCTGCATCATTTCTGGTCGCCTTCATTATTTTTCACCATGTGCTTATTATTAGAAGATCGCGAACATTGCTGTATTTGTTTTTCTGTCTCCCAACTAGAATGTAAGCTCTGTGAGGACAGATCTTATGTAAGACAGAGTTATGTCTGATTTATCACTGTGTCTTCATACCAGGAAAATTGCACACTATAGAGCTCAAAGAATATTTATGGAATGAATGAATGAATGAATGAATGAATGAATAATTGTATTTCAGGTTTTGTGACCATAGTATGTAACATTCACTTTGTACTTCAATCTTCATTTCATAAATTTTGCATACCAATGAGACACTTAATATTGCCTACATTTAAACACTAACAAGCTGTAGTACTTTTCCTTTGGAAATTTCTAAAAATTTTATTTACTGAAGAAAGAGTAACCATTGCGGTACCATTATGCATGTCCATAATCATTACTTTGTTAAAAATATAAGTGATGTATCTTGATTTGGATAATTTTTTTTGCTTCTCTCTTGTCAATACACTCATGAAATATATACTGAACAGTTATTCCTTTCAAAATGATAGCAATTTCTATGTTAGTGATAAAATCGAAGACTGGAATGTCAAAATTAATGCCTATACTGAATGTTAGATGATTAATAATAAAAGCAGACTAGAGGGCATGGGCAATAATAATAAACATGCTAGGCTTGAATCTTTGCTTCCGCTGAGTAGTTCAGCAATTTTGGACAAGAAATTCTGTCTGTACAGACCTTACTCTTACTATATGTAAAATAATCATAATAATAGTATTTTTATCATGGGGTTGTTTTAAAGTTTAACTAAGGTAATTCTCTTACCTACTGACATGCAGAAAAAACTGAGTAAATGTTAGACTATAATATTACTACATGGAATTAGAAAAGTATAGTACACAATTTAAATGCAAATAGTAATTATACTACAGTGCTTTACATTTTTATTTTATCTTCATAGGATGGCTGATTGTTCCTGCTAATTTAGCAGTAACGATGCTCAAAACATATGTTTTTTTCTTCGAAGAGTTAACAATAGACTGACAAGATTATTTGTTGGTTTGGGTCTGCTTGGATCATTGTAATAAGCTGCCCCATATATAAAAAGTACTATGAATTTCTACAGCTGATTAAAATATAATTTTCCAAAGAGTCACGGTAAATCTCTTTTCCACAGACACCTTTTAATAAAAAACATAAATTATAAACCTACTCTTATGCAAACAATATTGGCACAACAAGAAAATGATTAAGATCCAGACAGGGTAGGTCAAAATGACTATAAAAGGATTAATGCATATTGTTTGATGTATATTAAAACAATTGGTCAGAGTTTAGGTAGCGTTTTAATTCTTGGTGTCCATATACTTATGGTCTGTTCAACTTTTATAAAAAGCAAACAGAAGTGTTTTGAAAGAGTGAGTTCAATAGAAACCACTAGAGCATGGTAAATCAGTGTACTGCCACTACTTCACAAAAAGTGTTTCAAAATAAAGAGAAGAGCAACTTGGACTGTTTTTAATTTATGGAATAAAGTGATAGCTATTTTCTTCCATTTTTAACTTGATGCTTCTCAGATGTGGAACACCTTTAGTGATGCTTTGATTTCTCTCTCTGGCTACTCCATGTTACTGCTCATTTCTTGAGTCCCTGGAGCCTTGTGAGCAGCAGTTTTCACTGCAAAGTTTAAAAAGGCTTGAAAGATCATTTCATTTGTTGGGCCTCCTGAAAGTATGCTTGAGTATTCCGAGCTAGATGTAAACTTATGAGCTATACCCTCGTTTGGCGGGAACGCAGTGAGACCTTATCTCTATTTGTTGGTACGAAATAACACCCACACAACTTGAGTCTCCTCGTGCTTCACTAGTCCACGAGAACAAACAGAGTCATCACCCTGGGTCTTTCTTCCATTTTTTATGAAGCATACATTTTGTAATGTATACTAACTCAAAATTTCTGGCACCCTAAATGGTATCTCATATCTTGTCCCACACGAATGTGTCAGTATTTACTGCTGATTGCTGCTTGTACTTTCCTCGGTCCCATTCAGTTTCTCACAAGGCACTGCTACGGCTTCTGCCTTGTTCTCTTTCAGAGGCCCAACTCTGAGCCTGTAGGCCTAGCTGGTGAGCAGATTTCAACTTTATGTTCTGATTCTATTTACAATCAGTCATCTCATCTCATGACCGAACTCAGCTTGGTGAGTCACCTTGTTTAAGCTGGCTTCTAACAAAGGTTCCTCTGTTCCTTTGTGTCCTTCAACTTTAGACATCCTTGTCCATTTTCCTGAAATATATGGCCACTGCTGATTTCCCACTTAAGCTTATGATTACATCATTGCTGTATTTGGAATTATGCATTTTTATCAAGTTCTACTAAGATTCCCTACCTACATACTAATATAAAAAATGAGCATCAGATAAACATATTAATTGGTAAGCTAACTCCATAGTGACACTGCATAGGAAACAAGCCCAACCTCAGCAGATTAAAGCAATAATCATTGATTTTTACTCATGTATCTGTTGTTGGGCTGCAAATGGTGATCAAAGTGGTTTGTTGGCTGCCCCAGTCTGTGGTCATTTGGGCATGGTTCCAAATTATCCACTGATTTCAAAACTTTTCCATGTATGGCCCATTCTCCTCCAATCAGTGAACCAGTCAGGGCACTATCTTTTTTTATGAGAATTGCAAAAGCTCAAGAGACAAGTGAACTGTAGAAGCACAAGTTAAGCCTCTGCTTGTGTTATGTTTGCTGATCTTCCACAGGTAAGTGATGTAGTCAAGCCAAAGTCAGTGAGTGGAAAGGAACTGTACGTTCACCTGAAGTGAATGTTGATGTGAGAGTGTGAAGAACTGGGAATCTTATTATAATTTATTAAGAGCATAAAGGACTTAAATTATAATATTGATTTAATGATGCATTCTTTATTCTTAACATTTATATGGCAGAGAGATACATAGTCCAGTAAAGAAAGAGTTCAGTTTGATTAAATCCATTATCAGCTCCAAATAATGCGGCAAACAAAAAGTGAAGAGATGTATTCTTCATAGAGAACCTGGAGCCTGAGAGAGTATTGGTGAGAGTTGGATGGGACCCTCTCTGAGATGAATAAGTGAATGCTTATTTTCTGGTGCACCCATATAACCTGCACTGACCAGGCATCTTCTTATTTTCTTTAAATTGCTACAAAATTAATATGCATTCATCTTAGAAAATCAGAAAGCATATTTGTACACAAAGAAGAAAATGAAATATACCTTTACTATCACCACTAATAAGTAATCATTTACTTTAATGAGATATATAGCAAGATGGGTAAAAATGATGTGGATCAGTAAATAGATAGTAGACTGATGGTAGAGGAATGTCTTGCACTCTCTTGTTTACGTATGGTGGATATTTTCAATATCACTGCATATTCATCTCTACATATACCATTAATGCTATCTAACATTCTGCCAAAGTTTATTTTGCTAATCTGTTGACAAACTAAATGTCACATTTTTGCTGTTATGATGTTGTTTTATATGTTACACACATCTCTGAACACTTGAGATGTCAAAAATCTGAAGGAAAACAGAAGAATCATCAGTAGTGTTCGTTCAGAGAGCTGGTTTTTCAAGCAATTGTAAAGCAACATTCCAAGGGATATAGCTAACTTCCAAATCGAGATGAACAGTCCAGAGAGAACAGGGATCTAATCATGCACCAAACAAGGGAAATATAGGGGCTTTCCAAGTAGACATTCAAGGCAAATCTCCAAAGGAGAGGCAAGGACCATGGGATCCAAAATTTAAAGACAACAGAAAAATGCTTGAGCCAGAGAGAAAGATTTTCTAGTACTGGCTGTTAAAGATATGCGAGAGGGAAAAACTAAAGAGACAAATTGTGCCAGATAGAGGAACGATCCTGCACAAAGCAACATGAATGTGGCTGCCATTCCTCTACCTTCTGAAAATGTTAAGAGTAAGTCTGGCTTCAGGTGTGGGAAGACACCCAATTGTCATGCAGTACAAACAAGAGCAGATTCATGAATAAAAGGTGCATTCAACGAGCCTTGTAGGGAAAATCTGCTGTTGTGGCACTAAAACAACCAATTGCTTCTATTAACAGGAAAACAAAGCCAAACTGTATTATTTACACATTTTTATAGGCTTGGAAAACTGCAAGTTAATAATCAGTCTACAGGTCATCTACATTGGTCTGGCTTTTTGAGATGGTACAAGGAGTAAAGTAGTATTGTACGATAGTATCAAGAACAGCAAGAAGGTGCCTATTTTTAAAGTTAGTCTCCACTGATCTGCACGGGGTTGGGAGAATAAGCTAAAGGAAATTCTAATAATTGAAATAAAATCTTTTCTTTCTAAAAATTCTTGGTGAAGAAGAATGCTTTCATCAAAAGGCAGAGCCTTGCTATTTCAAGGAATTTTTAAAACAAGTTATCCTTCAACACTGAGCGTATGCTCATTTATATGAGATAAAAGTTAAAGAATCCTTTCTAAAATTTGACTTTGAGTGCCCAGAATTTAAATTTCCAGGGCTCTTGACTGCCAAAAGATAGCAGTCTTGTTAATTCTATTTGTATGGCATTTTTATTGATCTTCATATCAAGCCAATGAAGTAGAGAAGGCAGGTGGTAAAACATCACTATGGTGTGTCAGGCCATTAACAATCATGGGTAAGAAGCACTCAAAGTCACACTTAGAATAATGGTGGTGATAGATAAGAAATGTCATGTCCGGATCACCAGTGTCGAATCTTTTTCTTTCTGTGCATAGATAAAACAACTTCAGATCTGTTGCTTAGAAACTTTGACATTCTAAAAAATTAATGTTTCAACTTAAATTCCCAAATCATGTGGTTTTATTGCTTAATGGTGAAAACTTTAACCTGTCAAATTCTAAGCACCCATTTTCTTGTTTTAGATGCCAAATCCAACAAGTGTACTGGAATCATTGATGATCAAACGGAAGGGATAGATGATCAGTTCTTATCCTCCAAAGCTGTAGTTGTGGGCGATGTAGGAAACTGAGTTGAAAAATGCATGAAAAAGTAGCTGGGTTTGTTTTGTTTACTTCTTCTGCCCTGATGCCTACTGGATGTCTAACATGAGTAAGCACTCAGGGAATACTAATTCAATAAATAAATGAAGTCTGTATATATTATCTTCAAAATGTGTCTTCCTTCTATTGAGTTATTTTTCCAGAAAGTAAACTATAAAGTAAAATTAAAAAAAAAAACCCACAAATGGAGAAGAAAGCAAGGGAAGGAGGGAAGGGGGAAAGACAGAAAAGGAGGCAAGGAAGGAAGAAAAGAGAGAAGAGGGGATATGGAAGGAGAACAGGGAAGTAAGAAGAAAGGTGGGAAGTAAGAAGAAAGGTGGGAAGGAAGAAGAAAGGCAGGAAGAACTTATAAAGAAATCTGGGATTTTCAAGAATTAATTTTTACTTGAAAGAGACTAATTCATTTAATCAATATTTTTTATCCATTAAGATTTAAAACTATAGACCCATGAGTAGTGGTGCATCCCTATAATCTCAGCACACTGGGAGACTGAGGCAGGAGGATTGCAAGTTTGAGCCGAGTCTGGGCTACTTAGCAACCTAGTGAGCTTCTGTCTCTAAATAAAAAATAAAAAAATGAGTAGGGATGTAGCTCAGTGTGATGGCATTGTTTTAAGTCTCCAATACCAGGAAGAAAAAGATTTAAAATAAGTTAAAATTATATAAATCAACTTTATTGCCCCTGTTTCTGTATCTGTTTCCCCTTGCTCTGTGAAATCAGGAAAAGAACTTCCCTTTTTGCACCTCCTGGTTCTTCCCCAAACCCTTAGGCCTTGTGGGGCACCTGGCAGGTCACTCTAGAGCCTCAGAAATCCATCTCCAAGGAGTCCACCTTCTCCTCGGAAGAAAACCAATCTCATTCATGCAAATTGATGGCTGTGGACAGAACTTCCAGGATGAGTTCTTTCTTTGTCTCTCTTTGCTGACCATCTAAGCAGCTGGCAACTAGTTTGGCATGTTGCTAGTTAAAATTCATTCTTTCAAAGCTGAGCATCCACTTAGCTCCTCTCCTCTGAACTTTTGTCATTCATTATTAACAGTGAAAGCCAAAGTGCATGAAACAAGTTCAGCCCTATCTGTTCCTGGCATGAAAGTGATGTCTTGGCATATTAGCAGGACACGGCTCTATCTTACATTAAATGATGCCTGGGCCCACAACAAAGGCGCTGTCTCTCAGCACCTAATAGGATCACCTACTTCAAATGGGAGACTTCCTTCTTTGAAATATTTGTTGAGATTTCATAAACCTATGAAGATTCTCAAACTCAAACAAAACCTTCTAGGCTTCAGCACAAGCTCTGACTCTAAAGAGCTTTCTGCTCTATAAACCGGTTATTGGATCTGGATCCCCAGCCTGGGCAGACAGGGGAAGTGTGGGGGCAACAGAGAGGAAGCACTTGCTTCCCACTTTCTCTTTTTGATATGAAAATAAAAGTCATCTGGCTTTGACTGCAGAAAATGAATCATATTAAGCATTTTTAAAGCACTATTCTTTTTGTAAGACCTAATTTCAGACCGATTAACACTTTAATATGAAACAGAAGCACATCATTTCATTAGGAGGCAAAATAAGGCCTTTCAGCTACCATATGTTGTCTCTTTCTTTGGAAAAAAGAGACAAGAAAAGAAAAGAAAACCCTTTGAAGTCTTAGGTTATAGACTGAGCCACAGAAGGTACGTAAATTTGGCACATCAGCCACCCTAGGTGAGAAGAGTCCGCTTCGAGGACAACCACGATTGTAGTTGTTTATTTTGTTTCCTTTTGGCAATGCTCCTCTGCTCTCTATTCAGTAACAGAAGACCTGGCTGTTGCCCTAGAAAGCTGCCAGGGAAATAGCCTTTTGTAAAAATAGAAATCAAAAGAATATGCTACTTTGTTCTTCCTACGAATGTCTACACTGACACAAAGAGCAAAGAGACACTTTGTACCCCTGATTTCATAGATTACTTATTTATTAAATAGATGAAGCAAAATTATAGCCATCCCTTTTCAATATTTAAATTTTTTAATGATAATGCCTTTAAAATGCACAGAACATGAATGCAGGCGCTGGTGTGATAGGAGAGAGCCTTATTGCACATAATTAACAGACACATAATGTCTGGTAACTAGTAATTTCCTTCTAGCTGAGTAAGGAAATAATTTAATCATGTTGATCAAATGAATCCCAGGAGCCCAGTGTAACATTATGCCTTAAAAAGGGGTGGGGGGAGAAAAAATCTGCATTAACTGATAAAAGACTACTTGGTTAAAAAAATAACATGGTTTCCAACCTTGTTTAGGTATCCTTAATAGTATTTAAAATGCAGGCCTAATTTTAGTAATTGGCTCAGTCTTGACATTTCAGGAGCATTATTTTCCAGCACTGGCAGAGGCAACTAATATTGGCATGATCATCTCGTCTAGAAGTGACAAAAACCTAAGTAGTGCAAGATGTGTATTTCCCTCACCGATGAAAATGTTCCCCTGACTCGTACTTAGAGAAGTGTGCACGGAGGGTGAGGGGGAATACATGCCAACCCGGTGGTAGAGTGCACAGATATTTTCTAAGAATCTCTTTCCTAGAATAGCGTCCTATATTCAACAACTATGCATAAACTCCATGGCTTATCTTGAGATTTCAAATGAATATTCAAAACAGGCCAAGAGGAGGACTTTGCCAAACAATTGCTGCAAACAAATTTCCCTTTAGTAGAGTATATCTTACAATGACAGTCTGGTGTTTCCCTGTGTAATCTTTTGTGGCCTTTCCCATTGTTCTTCCAAACTACTTAGAAAAGGCAGTGAGCCACCTTCATGGTGTCTAAAGTCGTCTCTTTGTAATGAGGTGATATAATTTAACACTTACCGTAATACATTTTATCCATCTATTGTTTGCTAAATAATTCCTGCAATAACACTTTTATTCTTTCCATAATTCTTCAGGGCAATGCTGGGGGAATAATATTTTTACTGCAGTGATTGATGGCAGGGCTTGGTGCTGTGGAGCCCCCATGAACAGAGGTTATTGATAAGCATCAGGAAGATCGGAGCATGCGGAGGGGCAGGGAGAGCGTGCAGAGGCCCTTGTTGCATGGAGAGAACATCAGGGATCAGAGGGTTAATACCATTTTATGAGGTTGTAAAAATCTACCCCAAGATTCTTGTGTTAGCAATATTCTTTGTGTAAGATGTATGTTATTAAAACAAGTAGCAGCATCTGAATTAAAGTGACAGTATGATGGATGACTACTGAAGGAGAATCGGAGCCGTTTGCAGCATTTTGGGCTAGATGTGGGAATTCTGCCTCAGAGGCAAGGAGCTTGGCAGACACATTGATTCCGCGCTGACGCATGTTCATAAATATGCCCCCAGAGAGGTGTGGCCTAGCAGAATTTACAAAATTATGTTCATGAATTATTTAACATTTATTTATGGATGCTATATTTAAACAGTATTTGCCAAGGCGAATGGACCATAGCTTACAGAGTGATCTTTAGGTAATGCAAATTCTGCACACGGCAGAGGTGGCGGGTGCTTGCCCAGTGATGCTAAGCCTATCAAAACTGTATTAGAGGAGATGAGCCCACCGCCAAAGGAGCGGCTCCTCAGAGATGCAGTGTGTTTCCCTGAGGTAGTTGGGGTCCAGAGCAAGAAGAAAGACAGGGGAAGCTTTTTCTCCTTCAGGAATTCAGTTACATTGGAAGATACAACTGAGCTAGGGCTGATACAAATTTTCACATAATAATCAGTTTTTCTATTTACAGAAGTCTTTTAAAATCATTGTAGGATGCAATTAGACCATTTAAGGTTGAAAAGAAGAAAGGAGAAGATTTAGAAATTGCTAGAATATAGACACCTTTCTAATCATGTCGAGGGTCACATTCAAACATATGAAGTTAAAGTTATGATTTATACATTTCTTAGAGTCATATAATTTGGCATGGTGCATAGGGCAGAAGCCTTAGTTTGCATCACAATTCTACTTGTTCCCACCATTTGCTGTCTTTCTTGTGGTTGGAATCTGAGTGGAAGTGGCACGTGTTACTTCTGCATCTGAGGCACACGAGTACTTCATTGTTTCTCTTTTGTCATGGTAAATGAAGCCCGTTTTATAGAGAGTTTAGCTGTAAAATGGTACAGCCTCCAGCACCACGACCTGTTCGGTGTGAGCAGCATGATGGAGAAATTCTGGTTAAGTTGGGTTAAGGCATTGAGACTTGAGGTTTGCTTTCTGCTGCAGTATAACAAAGACTGCCTTGATTAAGGCACAGTCCAGGGCTATTCAAATCACCTTTCTGTAATGAAGTAAGATCCTCCTGCCAGAATGTAAATCAGCACCCTATTCACTTTGAAAATATCTTACCATGAAAGAGAGGTCAGTCAAAGTGAACAGAGCACGTGGTAGCATAGCTGATTTATTTTCTGACGCAAGTTCCTTAATGAGCCACACCTGACAAAAAAACAGTTTTTACAGAGAAAACTGTGAAAAGCATCATGGTAGACAATGGCATATTTTTCAAGTATTTATAGGTTTGTATATTGTCGTTTGCATGGATGATTGATATATTTTAATGCTTCTTTTAGACCCTAGTAGGCCCCATCCTTTCTGTTACAGACAAGGGAGACCTGTATAGAGAAAGGAAAGTACAATATCAAATGGGTGAGGTAATTTTTTTTTTTTTTCAGAGAATGGACTTTATAAGTTTGTATTTGTGCTGATTTAAAACCTACACTTCAAATACCCCCCTACAAAAACAGACAAAAACAGATCTAATCTTTTCCATTTTGATTCTTTTTATAGGAACATCAGTATTTTTCTTCTTTAGCAAAATCTCTCAAGAAGTGATAGGAGCATGGCCAGGAGGATTATCTAGGTAGTCTGGGTTACTCAAAGCCAGGATACTGGTGATATCAAGAAAAAAATAAAGAATCTGATTTTGTTAGTTGCAAAAAAATGATTCAGAGAGAAAATGCAGTAAAATTGAGCCCTGTTTTCTTAAAAGAGGAAAGTAAAAATATAAAATAAAACCTTAAAACATATGTATTTATAAAAATATATAAATTCAAATTCACTAGCCAAAGCAAAGAATGGAAATTAAACTGATAATTTTCTGTTATGTGCTTTAACTGCCTTTGAAGTGATAGACATTCTTTCTTAGATGCTATTGGTGCTATAAAGGTAGATCTATAATTGCAATACCACTGATGTCTGCTTTTGCCACCCTTAGGACAAATATAAAAACTAAATTTGTGTTCACCAAATTGATATTAAAAGGTATACATGAATATTCTGAATATGATATTTCATTTTTTATCATTTTCTGATTGCAAAATTTCTAGGGATGTTATATGAGAATGTATGCATGCATGGACACTTGTAAATATCCCTGTATCTCAATGTTTAGGATACTTTCTAGTACATGCTAAGAATTCCAGAAATTATTGATAGTGAAGAAGTGAGTGAATGAATCTGTGGATCTGTTTGCACTAGCCGAAAGATAGTTACTAGAAGCGCTGACAAAATTAATAACAAATAGTTAACTATGGTGCTTTTCAAGAATGGTACTAGCAGATTCAGATATGAATTCTGTATCTTTAGTCAGAGTGTTTAATAAAATGGTGAATGAAATCTTCATAGAACTTTATGACTTGATCCAGAGTGTTGAATTTCAATAAACCCTGCTTATAAAACTTTTCAGAATTTTCAGAAGGTGTAATAAGAAGTGCCAGAAAATCAGAGATGGGCAAGTGAACAGACATAGAGGAAAACGCCTTGTTCTTCCCTTAGTGTGGAGTCCTCTGACTCACAGAGCCTAAAACAAGAGATAAGATGTTGATGTTTTATTTAAGAGGCAGAAGCCCATGATTAGTATATTAGTTACTTTTCTAGAATCAATTTTTTGCAAGAGAGCAGATCTAATATAGGACATTTACAAATTACAACATTCACACACAAGCCAAAGGCAGGAAGGGTATAGAACATCTCTCTATGCACTGGAGACATGAAGGATCCAATGAAGGGCTGGGAGCCCACGGCAAAGTCCCACATACATCTGTGTCTGCACTAAAAGGCTGAAGAAATCTATACTGGAGCCAAGATGTGACACAGCAGAGATGAAGATCAGTGTTCCCCCGAAGCGAACAGCAGCCATCCCAGATGACAGCAAGGCCCTCAGCTCCTTCTGTGTTGAGAACAACTGAGTTCCTTTTGGGAGAACCAGCCAAAACAGAGCTTCTCCTGGGAAACAGCTGGCCACTATCTTCTGTTTCTGTGCTCCTTGACATTTTGTTGCCAATAATCCTCAGGTGGATCCTCTAAGCCCAGAACCACACCAACTCAGTCCAGCTGGGCGTTCCTGCTCAAGTTGACCACAATAAGTCCACCACAACTAGACAGGGAAAAAAGAGAAACAAAGCCAGGAGAGATGCGAAGTAACACAATATTATGAGCGATTGCGCTGGCTTTTGCTGCATAGCAAGCTGCAACAGAAAACTGCATCTGCTAGTCGTGAAACTGAAATGGCACCTCAGAAAAGCCTATGGAAAGAAGAAATGAAATGGAGCTTACCTGCTTTACTCCCTCCTGCCTCTGTTTCTCCATTGCTCCAAGTTTACTTCATGGAGAGTTCACTCCCCATAACCCTGTGCTGCTTCTCCCAGCCCCTTGGCTGCTCTCAGGCAACTAGATCCCAAGCTTCTGTTACAGTGTTTCATCCAATTTCAGACACAGAGAGACATCTCAGCACTAAGAGATCTTAGCACGGGGGTGAAGGGCTGTGCTGTCCTGGGACTTCAACTCATATGGCAGCCAGTGGGGAGCCCGACTCAGCAGCACGGTTAACCAAGAGGGAAGGGGAAACTGGAGAGGAACAAGTTCTTGTGTCTGAGCACACCCTCAAGCCTTGTGTTCAGCACAGTTCTCCAAAATTCAAAACCTACTTATATGTACTTACAGATCAAAAAGCCACAATATGTGTACATGACATTTTCCCCAGTGATCTCCAGTTCTTCTCCTAGTTTTTTCCCTTTACCCTGTTCCGCCACGTCCCCCTTTAGTGCTCACTCACTCACCTACATATACCGCTCCATCCTGCTCTACGTGGAATATGGTGTGCTGAGCAACCATGCTCCGTAGCCAGTGCTCATTGTTGTTGGAGGAATACTCTTCCTGGCATTGAGAACAGATGCACCTCTCCTCTAAAGCCTTCCTCCATCCTCTTCTATACTATGCCTCTCCCTTTGCTATAATTATATATTTCTTCTATTTTGTTCGGATGCTTGCCACCCTCTGATATGGCTACAATTATTTATATTTATCTACCCATTAAGGTGTGTGTTAGCTCCAAAGAGGACCCAAATTATGACATCTAGTACAATGAGCTTCAATTTTGGTGTCTGGACAACTTGAGTTCCCCACAAGTCATTTGTTTCACGCTCTCGTGGTTGATTTTGTGGTACATCTTTCTGGGCTGAAGCATCTTTTATGTAAAATTTCAGTAGTTATACTTTATTTGAATTTAGTAAACATTAGTAGACAAAATTTAGGATTTGTGCCAAACAGGATGTATGGCATAAAATAAAAGTTAAATAAAGATTTTTGGTGTTTATCCAGTTTTTGCATTTCTTTCTCTCCCAAGGTCAGTGGAATGAGTGGCTAGTAGAAGATGTATGTGTTTTTAAATTTATGTATTACTGATGAATTCATGAAGTACTTATTTCATAACGGACATTATTCTTGTAACTTCATGAGAGTTTACTCACATATCTGGTTGTGGCGGGACTACATGGTTATAGCCCAGGCCACTTGGTAGGATGAGGAGAGGAGGATCACTTGAGCTCAGGAGTTTGGGGCCAGCCTGGACAACATAGTAGACCTTGTCTTTTTCTGAAAAAGATACATCTCTAATCCTAATAGGTAGCTATGATTTTAATTTAAGAAAAACACTTCACATAAAACTTACCTATATGCTAGACATAATTCTAAATGTTTAAACTAAATATATTATTTTAATCCTTATATCAGCCTCTTCTAATTATCCCCAGTTTTCAGATAAGAAAATTGAGATGCAGGACCTAAGTATTTTGCCCAAGATTATACAGCTAGTAACATCTGAGATTTAAACACAGTTTGTCTGTTTGCAGAGTCCGCATTCTACATAGTGTGATACAGTGTGTGATAAAATAGCTTATAAGTAACTGCTTATATCTTGAAGAGTTTTCATTACACTTAGATAAATAATACTTCTCTGTAGTTTGTCCAATCTCTTTAAAAAAATGAATGCATTATGGATTTACAAGTACTCTGAGGACCCGGGGTATGGCTTTTTAGTATTAAACAACTGGCTCAATTGATCAATTTTAAACTCTTGTAGCCTATTCTGGGGGTAAATGGCAGGAGTCAATTAGACAAGATAGTATTACTCACAACCCATAAATGATACAACCCCCGAGCAAAACAAGAGCAAAAAGCATTAACATTTGTTTTTGAAAGTGTTGTCATTACTGTATCATACTGCTGTTCACATCCATATACTGCAAGATGTTTCTTCCTGAAGATTCTTGCTTTCATATACAGTTCTTTAGATATCCTGCAAACCCGATCAGAGTTAACTCTGCATGGGAATGTGTGTACATAGGAAGTGATGGTAAGATAAAATTCTTTAGTCATGAAAATACACATAGGCAATAGCACAAGTAAGAGAACATTTTCACTACAAATCCCAATGATCGCAACTTAGATGTTTACCTTTCAAATGAATTGAGACTGGGCCCAGACCCAGCTTACCAGGATTTCAGGGACTACCAGAAAAAGTTTATACAATGTTGAGCACCAGTCAATATCCAGAGGACAAAAGTGGACCATGTTAAAGAATCTGAAGAATTGAATTTTTAGTGAGGGCCTTAGGAAAATCAGATAAACTTCCTATATCATCTCTCTTTTTCCTTACTTCCCCTGAGGCAAGAGCATGAAATCCTAACATAAACCTAACTTTGTCATCATCTCAATGGATATACTGCTTTCCACTTATGCCATATTTCATACACTGCTTAGCTGTGAGAAAAAATGGTTCACATTCCAGGGAAATGTTATTTGAGGGCCTTGTGCCCACCAGAGAAGATGTTTAGCTCAGGTAAGATCATGAGAGTTAGGAAAGCTCTTGTTTTAGTTGATGATGTTTCTTTTTGAATTGACGTAGATATAAATCATGTCTAACCTCTTATAAATCAAAATAAAATAATCCCCTTTGGCATGGCATATATTTTTCTATCCAGGGGTCTCTAACCTTAGTTCTGGTATTTATGTATTTCAAAGAGAGGCTGGCATGGTTGATATTAGTTGTGAGGGCCCATTTTTCTCCCCTAAGCCAAGTTCCAGTGAAAAAGAAACTCACAGCTATCTAATAAAGAGTCTACCTTTCCTTCATCTCATCAAGGTCTCTCTAATTATCCTTCAATGTCAATCTTCAGGTACATCCCTGTGTGATGGTGTGAAGATCACGCGTTCCTTTTCATCTTTTTCAATGTGGACTTCAGGTTTTCTCTTCCATTAATCTGTGTCTTTGACAAAAGTGTGGGGCAAAAGTGGGAAGGCAAACCAAACTATCCCTGACTACCTGAAGGACTGGCAGTGTCATGTCTAGCAGATTGTATAGTAAAATCAGTCATTTTGTAGGTAAATGTGGAAGATGTGGCCACCCTGGCAAAAATAAGTGATGTTAGATCTCAAAACAATAAGTTACTAACTGTTCCTTGGTGAAAATCCCAAATGATCAAAACAGAAATTTCTATTTATCTTCTTGGGGCGCTAAGATGGAAATTTATTTTATAATACACTAAATTGGTAACTCAGAAAAGAAGTCCTGCTGTTTTAGCAAATCATTCAGTCTGCTATGATGCCGCCATCTTACCATACCTACACATTATGGCATTAAGTAGGGTGAGTAGAGGCTGGTGTTGCAGGCCATTCAGCCCAGTGTCTCCCAACTTCTGACTTCAGTGGTAGCATTTAAGGTTCAATTTCTCTCTCTTAATTGTCCTCTGGTGATAGAGAACTCACACTCTGTTCCATGATAAAATTTGTGTTAGGGAGAAACCGTACCATTCCATCTTCCCCTCTGCCTTTCTTTCACAATGGAAAAATCCAAAATAACAAGTTTTCTAGTGGTGATAGCAAATAAAATAAAACTAGCACTATAATTCATCAAATGTGCGTTATAACTATCGATTCAGCACTTCTTTCTGCATAACAGAATTGTATGAATTCAATAAGATGGGAAGGAAATAGGTGTATGGTCCTGTCTATACTCCTCATGGTAGGAGGCACTGTGTTTGAAGAATTTAGGTTTCAAATGCCCTCAGTAGAATGTAGCTCACAGATAACAGAGAGGACCACACTCTCCTTGCAGGATTATCTTACCCGAAGGAGAATACATATGAAGCTGTAACCACAGAGAGAGCAAAAATATCCAAATGAGGGTCCAAATTTGTAAAATGGAAAGTTCTATATTGCTTGATTAGCAGATTTGTTACCTGTGTGCAATGTTTCTCAGATGCATTGTCAAGGAAAAGCGAAAAGGCTGAGTAGAGTTTAAACTGAAGAAACTAGCATAAAGCACATATATGGACCATATATGTTATGGCCATATATGTCATGAGAGAAAATGATTGTATATATTATGACTAAATATTTAAAGCATGTAAATCAAGTTAACGATCTGTTAAATGACATATATTTCATTCTTAAATCTTGATATATGTTCATTTACAACAACAAATTAGAAAAATCTGAAGCTAATGTTTCCATTTCATTGAAAGTTGGCAAAATATTAAAGGCTATTCAATTATGATTGCTCCATGTCTAGATATTCTGTTGGTGGGCCAATGATGTTGTATGAGTGATAATATTAAGACATAAATAATTTATAAATTATTATATGTTTTCCATGAAAATGTTTCTTAGCTTTCATTTCAGCACAATCACTGATTATGTTACCATAATATCAGTTTTGCATAATTTATATACAACTGACAATAATGCCAAGTTTGACAACCTTTCATGATTCATTGCAGTTATTAAAAAGTGTTGTATTAATTTTAGTTCTATAAACTTTGGTATGCTGTAGAGCAGCAACTTGAATAGCCAATAAAATTCTTAAATCGACAATTATATTTGGAAATTAAATAAGAATATTTGTAGATTGTGTTAAAATATTTAAATGAACTCTTTAAGATAAATTGTCATAAAATTATTATAAATTGTTTTATCATCTTCATAAAAATTGTTAGCATGTATATTACAATTTTTACCACCCAAGTAGTAGCTGAATTTATACAGTAATGGAAGGAATCAGTGCTACTATATTTCAGGATTTTTAGTGGAGATACACACACACAAATACATAAATTTAAGAAAACTGTGTATTGTTTAATTCTGAAAAATGTTATTGCAGCCATCATGTGAAATTATTAAAAATATTATTTTTCAAAACCCTAAAGTGTATGATTCCAATATTGGAAAAATACCCAAGAAAATGGGTATTTGGAAATGATACTTTGTTATTCAAGAATCTATTGCATTCACATTTTCTTAGAGGAATCATTTGTCAAGTAAGTTTGTCTTCTCTATGACTAAAGACTTGAGTTGCTTAAATCAAACCTGCACTTGATGTAGTTTATATCTGAAATCAACAAGAACACTATCCACAAAACTTATCATCATACAAACATGGCTGCCTTTGTTTCAAAGAAACATGAAAATAGCTGTAGAAAAACATTTCCACTTGGAGCTTGAACAGCGATACCTATAGCATGGATGATTAGTATCATTCTGGGTAGGACAGTAGGAGATACCACATCCCAAGAGATAGAACACTGACTCTTCAGGCATATTATCTACATGTATGTTTGATATGTGCGTCCTCTAAAGTATGGAGCTCAGGGAAACGCCCTTCCAAGAGTCCAAGCATACTGACTGGGACAGTTAGGAACTCCATGCACCTAATTATTTAGCTAGCTCCATGACCTTAACTTTCATTTTCTGAATCTTTCTCAAAGTTTCCATTATTTCTCCTTCTCTCTATAATACCCTGCTTTCCTCTCCACCCATCTTTCCTTTTTCTTTTTCTTTCTCCTTCCCCTTTCATTTCTTCCTTTTAATTGCAATTTCTCTTTTTAACATAAATTTCTCAAGAAGTACATAGAACATTATTTCTTCTGTGCTTGTTGTTTGTTTATATGGGGGACCTCTATTCAAATATATGAAGAGATATACAAAAGTAAAATATTACCTCTCTTTAGACTCCTCCAATAAACATCTCCATATGAGCAATCACTATGGAGGTCTTTGTATTTCTCAGACACTTTTGAAAGTTTAAAGGTATATAATATTTAAACAGATATTATCAGGTACATATTATTTTACAACTTATTTTCTACTCAGCAATGAGTAATGAATCATTTTATATGTCAAAATATAAACTAGTACATAGAATAAAAATTTCTACATCTTATTTCATATTGTGACTGTACCATTGATTTAACCATTTCTAAGCATAGTAAACAGTTTTTCACCAATTTTGGTAATCTTTTTTGTAGAAATTGACAAATTTGTTTTAAAATTTTTATGAAACTTCAAAGAACTTAGGCTAGTCAAAACAATTTTGAAAAATAACTATGTTAGAAGAATAATACAGCTGGATTTCAAGACTTACTCTAAGATTACAGTAATCACAACAGTACACAAATGACATAAAGATCAATAAACACATCTTTGAAATGGAGTAGTGAGCCCCAGCATATGTTCCACTATCTCGTCATTTCATTTTTGGCAGCCATTCAATCTAATGGGAAAAGAAAAATTGTTCTAACAAATGACACTAGAATAACTATACCTCTGAAAAAAAGAGATCCTTGATACCTACGTTATATAGCACACAAAAATTAATCCACAGTAGATTATGTGCCTAAACATAAAGCTAACCTCAGGGAGCTTTTGGAAAAAAACACATAGGAGTATATCTTCATGATTGGCAGTACTCATAGGTTTTAAAAACAGATATGTGAAGCAATATTTAATAGGAAAAAAGTGATATAACAGATTTTAAGGAAATTAACCATATGTTTTTATCAGAAGACACTACCAAAAATAAATACATAAGCCACAGAATGGGAGATGTGTTTGCAAAAGAAATCTGAAAAATGACCAACATTTAAGATATTTAAGAAGTTCTTATAACTCAATAATATAGAGAAAAATCCAATTTATTTTTAAAGACAAAATATTTGACTGCTGCTTTAGGAAAAAAATATGTGACTGGCCATAAGCGTATAAAAATACTAAAATTTTACCACTGGGCAGACAGTAAGTGAACGTATATTTATGTAAATAGTACATAGTGTATAATTCCATTTACATGAACGTCTAGAACAAAAAAAAATCAGTGGGAGAAAAATTCAGAACAGCAATTGCCTCTGGGAATGTGAAAGTGCAAATTGCCTGGAAAACGTAACAAGGAAAATTTCTAGGTAATGTACTTACATTGCCACGTTTGTGCATTTGTCAAAGTTCTCTTAAGTTTCACTTAAGACTTGTGCATTTCATTGTACGTAAATTTAATTTCAAAGGAAAAATGTACATACCTCTAGGAATGTATTTAATACTGTGAATGATAAAGCATATAAGAGGAAATTCATTGATGTCTATGATTAATGTGGAAATGCTTCAAAATTTCAAATATATAACTAGATGGAAAAGGAATTGATAGATGAAAAATATATGAAAAGGCAAGTATTGTTCAATGTTAATGGTAGACTGTAAATGGTAGGTATAGAGATGTGATCTATACAAGTCACCTTTTCTATGTGCTGAAAATTTGTATAATGAAATCTTAAAACTTCTACTTTAGAAACTAAAGAAAATCAACCAAAAATGATATCTCAGAAAATAGTTTATAAGGTAACAAGATAAAACATAAGTATACAAAAAAAAAGCTCTCCAGTAATATAAAACTAACATTCAATTCATAGTAGGAACAAAGTTTTCAGATAAATTATAAAAGCAAAGAAATCTATGAGACTCAGTTTATGAGTGTAACAAAGCTAAAATATCAGTAGAAATATGTTTGGTAAAGATGTGCGAAAGCAGTGCGAAGGAAATCATACTACCTTCCTGAGCTGCATAATTCCTGACCTGACTGCACAGAGACATTCCATACTCCTCTGTGTAAAAGAAGTTTCTATCACAACTATTACAGGATATGGATTTTACCCTAAGTAATATAATTCAATAGAAGTTGAGTGAAAATAAGTGTAAAGAGACACCCAGTTCGTTCTCAGATGGGAAGTGGAACAAGGGAGGGGGTGGGGGAAAGGAATGGAGGGGCAAGAAAAAAAAAATAAATAGAAGGAAAAAAATGGAAACAACGCTTTTGTAAATAAAGAGGGGAGGAGGGGTTGAAGGGAGGGGAGCAGAACGGGAAAAAAGAAGCAGCAAGATATACTATGTACAGGTTCAAATCCCCTATGATGAATGTTATCATTATGTATATCTAAAATGTACCATTAAAATAAATTTTTAAAAAAGAGACATCCAAAAGTGGCTCTAAAATACATAAGGAAGACCAAGTGGATAGAAATAGACAAATTTGGAACCAGAAAATAGGAGAATCACTTCAATACAGTAAAATAAATTATAAAATTTCCGTTGTTAAAATAATGTCTATTTGCCAAATATGATCATTGGTGAAGAAAAGAGTTTCACTGTGTTGCTGAGTAAAAGCCAACAGCAATTGATTTTAGTGGGACTATTTCATCTGCTTCACACGATCATGTATTTGATCTTCATTAGTTTCTATCTCCTGATATGAAGTTGCCTGAATTCTTGGAATCTCTGAAATGAGAGAGTCTTTTTGTATGCTAATGTGGTGACTGATGACTAGCAGCTCCGAGGTAGCTTTGAGATGAGAATTGGTCGTCAGAAAGATAAAGACAGGATTAGAGGGTTGGGAGTCTCAGCAGGGCTCTCTCTCCAGCTTTCAGGGTGAGGAGAGGAATTGAAGGTAAAGTTGATTTACAGTGGATAATGATTTAATTGATCATATCTATATAATGAAAACTTCATAAAAAAACCAAGAGGTAAGGATTTGGACAGGTTCTAGAAAGCTGAACACAGGGAGCCGCCCACTGGCATGCCTGCAGA